>WFKH01010931.1:55344592-55376963 GCA_016163765.1 Magallana hongkongensis
GAATCATGATTTGAACAAACTTGAATCTACCCTACCTGAGGATGCTTCCACTCAAATTTCAGCTTTCCTGGCTGATTAGTTTCTGAGAAGAAGATTTTAAAAGATTTACTCTATACATTTCTATGTAAAAGTTCGACCCCCCATTGTGGCCCCACCCTACTCCCAGGGGTCATGATTTTCACAATTTTGAATCTATACTACCTAAGGATGCTTTTACTTAAGTTTGGTTTTCCTGGCTATTTAGTTTCTGAGAAGAAGATTTTGGAAGATTTACTCTATATATTCCTATGTAAAAGTTAACCCCCCATTGGTGGCCCCACCCTACCTCCAGTGGTCATGATTTTCAAAACTTTGAATCTACACTACCTGAGGATGCCTCCACACAAGTTTCAGCTTTCCTAACTGATTAGTTTCTATGAAGAAGATTTTTAAAGATTTAATCTAGATATTCCTATGTAAAAATTTGATCCTTCATTGTGGCCCCACCCTTCCCTCGGGGGTCATGTTTTCACAACTTTGAATCTACACTACCTGAGGATGCTTTCACACAAGTTTCAGCTTTTCTGGCCAAATGGTTCTTGAGAAGAAGATTTTTGAAAATTTCTCAAAAATTTTCAATAATTTCTTATTTCCCTTTGAAAAAAGGTGTGGTCCCTAATTTTCACAACTTTTAATCCCCTTTGCCTAAGGGTGCTTTGTGCCAAGTTTGGTTGAAATTGGCCCAGTAGTTCTGGAGAAGATGTTGAAAATGTGAAAAGTTTATGGACAGACAGACAGATGGACAGACGGACGACAGACAAAATGTGATCAGACAAGCTCACTTGAGCTTTCAGCTCAGGTGAGATAAAAAAAAACCTCTGAGTGTTGATCTTCAGTGTATATAAAAAATAAAGTTGGGTTTAATGACTGGTAAATAGTTTACATTTTCCTCACAAAACTTCTATACCTGTGACTCTTTCCAGTTCATATGCTGCTAATGCTGGTGTTAAAAGATAACTCAATTGATCATCAAAGTTTGTGGTAAGTCCCATATCCTATAAACAAGGGTGAATGTTTTACATGTTATTTTTAGGTCCTGTCAAATGTCAATGCATGTCATTCAAAATGGTTTGGCTTTTTGGAATCTAAATGCAATGGATTACTAACATTTTTTGAGCATTCTTGGTTGCACAAGTATTGACCATTAACCTGCATCATCATGACTAATGTAAACAACGTCTGCTCTCTTTTTTAAACCAAAGTCTGGTTACACCTAAACTAAGGAATGGAAAATATAAATCATATACTAACCCTTCTGTGTTCATACACCATGACCCTCAGCTGTTGTTCCAGGTCATTGCTGACCAGGGCGGAGTCCAGGCTGGAGCAACACAGAGGGGGCATGGAGGGCCAGGTGGGGGACGCCCCTGGCCCACACACCGACAGAACAGCATCCTGGGACATCGATTTCCAGTCTGCTTCATTTTTCAGATTAAATTTGCACACCTCAACTGAGTCTGATGGCTGAAAAATACAGAATAAATCATTTACATGTCCAACTGTACAATATGGTAACTCTAAATATTTCATTTAAGCTGGCAGAGGTAATTTTTAAATAGACGTTTAGGTTTCATTAATAAACAACAGTTATAAATGATACAGACATCAAATAGAAATAAAATCATTGAATGAATTGTAGAGATGTAAGCCATGATATTGTTAAGGGATTGTTACTGGTAGCTTGGTTGCAATATTTTGAACAATTTATTAATTTGATTGCTTGTGCAATAATCGTACCTGGTTATTGGCATAAAACGATACATGGTTGAACACACATCCAATTGTTTTGTATGGGTATTTAGGGCGATGCTGTTTGTCCATTGGTGGAGCATTGGGATCAATTGGTAGATGAATATACCTAACGATAAATGTAAAAAATTCATAATGAATATAAAAGCATATAAAAGCAGAAACCTAAATGCTATTGGTATAGTGGATGCTGTAAAGGGTTTTCTTAACCTGTAATTAAGATAACTCACTGTATAAATTTAAATACAAGTATATACATGTATTTTATATATATTTATAGCTAAAAATAATTATTAAAGACATTAAAGGCCTTAGAAAAAATGAGAAAAAGCATTTCTATTCAAATTTCTAGACTACACTATACATACCTGTGTCCATTAAGGCTTTCCCAAAAGACTACAGTTCCTTCGATGCTGATAGTGACCACCCAGGCATGTACTGCCCCCTTAGACTTTGTCCCCACACAAACGTAGGCATCTAAGCCAAAGCCCAGTAAAAGGCTGCACAGTAATATGGCATGATCCTCACAGTCCTGAGAGATCAATGATTTAATATTTGATTTGAACACATGTATGATAATAGGTGAACAGTAAAACTTGTATGCTATTCAGTTTTTTACAGAAAGATGTATAATGAAAGCCAGGTGACATATACAAGTATTTAAATTTGTGTGAAGTAACTTGCATTTTATTGTAACAATCCTTTATACAGATTTTGATTTGAGGTATTCCACAAGGAATTTTGACATTGTATGAAGCAAAGGTAAATGATCTTGTCTTTAACTAAGCATTTCATATCAAACTTTACAATCAAGCTACATGTATTCTATAATGCATAAGATTTCTTTCTTCTACATGTATAAAAGCAAAACAACTGACCCCTTTGTTTCTACAGAGGAATGCATGTGAATTGGTCCACTGCTCGGTTTTGCTGCCACCCCCCAGGGACTGGACTTTCTCGTGGTGGATCAGACTCACAAAGCGAGCAGCGTGTCGGGCGGAGTCCAGCAGCCTGCCTCCCCTCAGCGGCTTCACAAACGAGTTAACTGGTCTGTTCACCATATTCTCATCCTGTAGAAGATAAGTGGTTAACAAAAACATTAAAATTGTAAATTTGATTTTTGCTCAACATTACAGGGATATTTTCATGTAATATGAGTACAGATATATTAGCGCCTTTCATGTGTGAAAAGTTTATGGTAACAAGTTTATAGTATGGTTCACAGAAATAAGAACAATATGTACAATTTAAAGCATGTAAGAGCCATAGAATACTATCCTGACACTGGAATAAACATCTTACTGTATCTGAACACTTTACCTGTGCAAATATTTTGACAAGTCTGTCTTGATGAGCAGGCCTAATCTGGAGATATTCTTTCCACCATTGTTTTGCATAGACCAAAAAGAGACGTTCTCTTTCTGCCTGTCTGCTTTTCTCAAGGCTTATCTGAGCAGCAACAACATCTTGTCCAAAGTTTTTTGTGGATTTGGGGAAGAGTTCCATCATGACCTCAATAACCCCACATGGCACCTTGCTTTCATTCCCTATGTCAATACAAGTAAATGTGTAGATGTATATGTTTTGAAGGTCTGAAATATTCAAGACAAATACCTAAATATACACTTAAGACATGGGGATGTTGTCAAATTATCTCACTCAACCAGTTTTAAAACACTTTAAAACCTGTTCTCTGTAAATCCAAGTAATGCTGTAAAATTACAGAGTTGGCAATGCATATCAAATCTCAATTAATGTTAAATGAACCCTGTGTCATTTATCAAATTAAGAGTCAGCATGTTAAAGTTTGCTACCTGTTCCTTTCAGCTCCAGCATCATGGACATCCTGTTCCCTGAAGAAGCCAGCACAGTTCTCCACTCAAAGAAGTTGGAGGAGACCAGGCTTGTTTCCCCCGAGGCCTCGGTTTTGATCAGCACAATGTGGATGGGGTCACTGATGGACAACATTGTACTTGCATCAGCCATCTTGCCTGCTTCACCTACAGAACAAAGTTAGCACAAATTAATATCATTACTATCACTGTATTGTTGAAAAATAAAATATTCATTTAAAAGTGAGATCAAAAGCTGAAATCTAATGTCCTGTCAATATTATTAGAAAAACAGATCTACTGGGTACTAGTATATCTAACAGTACTTTATCTTCACACTGCAAATAGATACCAGTATATCCACTAATAATTTTAAAAATTATTAACAATTAGGAATACAAAATTCAGACAGAACTTAACCAGATGACTCTTTGTGTAGTTCCAACAAGAAGCCTTCATCTATCTGAGGCTCACAGGCACAAGGAATGGGCCGTGATTTGAACCGCTGACCTCGGAAGTAAATGTGAAACATAAAGAAGGAGGACACTTGTCCAGGCATGGGGTCACTCTCATCAATGTGCTCCAAGAAAGCCTTCCCTCCCTTGATTTGGAAATACACATATCTTCTTGTTGGATCAATATTTACTGTGAAAATAAAATTTAACATGTATTAATCAATGAATTATTGTTTCTCAATAAAACTGACTCTATACTTCATGTAATCTCTTCATACTCATAATAACATTGTTAAATAAGTTTACTGATGTTCTTTTCAATAAAAATGAAAGAACTAAGAAAATATTGGCTTGATCTTTTGATACTTTGTTTTTAATAACTAAAATAAAATTTTTGAATGATGAATTCTTATGTAATCAACGACATTTGGGAAAAACAAAACTGTGATGCTTGTTTTAAACCATATACCTGAATAAAGAAAACTCAACTTTCACCATACCTTTTTTTGTTGGTAGCTGTGTGACTTTGTCATCTCTGTCTAAGAAGTGTGTGGCAGGAGTTGTTCCCCCTTGTTGACCTCTGAACTGTAGCTGGTGGAGAATATCATCCACCAAACCCTGCTGTTTTAATTTGTGCAGGAGCTCCTCTTCTCCCACTTTACCAGACTGCCCCATGAAATCCTGTTGAATTGTGTCAGACAATATGTCTCGGATTCTGTTTTGAATATCCATCTGCAAAATTAAATCAAAAAGATAAAAAAACACCAACCATCTCTGATCTGTCAAGGTATCAGGTCCATTAGCCCTATCTACCTGCTCGCATGAGACAGTCCTTCCAGAGTCTGCTCAATATAATTATCATATTTGCCCTATACCTTATTCGCTCCATATCACGTTCACTCTATATTGTTTATACAATATAATAATATCGAAGATACATGTAAGTAAGAGTTTATCATTTTCATGTTTTTGTTTTGTGACGGTCAGACCTGTTCGAATACCGGCACCAGATAGCTCAGTTGGTAGAGGACCTGACTAGAGATTCAGGGGGCCCGGGTTCGAATCCTTGTCTGGTCCGTCATTATTTCTCCTTTCCCACTGCATTTGGTGCCGTGCCAACACCTGGAACGGACAGGTTAACTTCTGCCAGGGGAAGAGCCTGGGGTGATCTTCGAGGGCGAAGATCATTTAAGGGGGGAGGAATGTGACTGTCACCGGTTTGAATACTGGCGCCAGATAGCTCAGTTGGTAGAGCACCTGACTAGAGATTCAGGGGGCCCAGGTTCGAATCCCGGTCTGGTCCGTCATTATTTCTCCTTTCCCGTTACAGAGGGGCTTGATTAATGTTTTAAATATTCGATCACCATGAAAATAAGGCAAATGAACTCTGCGCATATGGATATTATGACAAACCAACTCTAGGTAAGCTTAAATCAGGGCAAATGGCATCAGGGGCAAACAGGGACACAGTATAGCTTATAATGATGTTTTAAGGAATCTATCTATCTCTCGATACTACTCGCCCTCAAATCTGAGTATTCTGAGTAGGGTGTGCTGCTTGTTAAAAGATAAAGAGAAGTGAAGTAGAGTAAAATTTCAATAGAGTGAAAAGGGGATAGTAATATTATTACATTTTAGTGAAGATAAAAGATAAGAAAAATAGTATTTACAATTAAAAGACATAAAAGCACTTTTGCATAATTAAGGCCTGAGATGGTTCAATTTGCCCACTTCCAGTTTGAAGTGATCAACATCTGGAAGTGAGACAAGTGAGAAGTGAGATTCACTGATTTATATATAAGTAATTGTTTTACAAGAAAGGAAGAAATGTCAACTTCATTAAAAATTTTATTAAGTATCAAAACAATATGCAGCAACACATATATCCTATGTGACTAAATGTGCAATATGCATATGTTCTAATTCAATGTTGACAAATGTATAGAAATACAAGCAGCAGCATGTCTACAGACATTTTCAGCCGCTAACAAACCGTTTGAAATCCAAGTTGTCATACCTGATTAAGTTGAGAGTGAATTATTTGCTTTAGCTCGGTAATTTTTTCTGGTGGTAGGGACATTTTGAGGAATCTTTCTCGTTGAAATATATCTAAGCTGTTCCAAGAGTTCTCTACACATCCGACATCGGTTTGTTTTCGCCGCTTCACGCATGTGCAATAAATTTGATCCCGATGTTTTTATTTTAAATCGGGTTCGGGCTCAAAATGGATAGGAAAATATTCGCAAAAGCGAGGATGAGAAATTATATTTTATCACATTTTAAAGGAAAAGTTTGTAAACATAATCCAAATATAATTCATATACGTAGATCAAGTACCGGCATACAAAGAGATTTTAATGTTTATGATCTACAGTGCAGAGTAAGTTAAATAATTTGTTTCCGAAATGCCTCTGTTATTGATAAGTTGCGTAATTTGATAGAAATAAAACTGAACCACAAACTAAATCATTTGTTCTATTAGTTGACTTGAAATTTTTATGCAGTAGTTGTGGTTGCTTCTTAGTTTTCCATTCAAGTGTGATTTGATCTTTTTTAAATTTTAGAACATGCTTATGATGATTTCATCATTATCATGATTAACAGGGGTTTTTAATGATTGCTTTTATTGTATAATGCAGACGCATTTTTATGATTCATTTTATATTTGTCTTATACAAATACTACACTATCCAACAACTAAGCCACCTAATTAACTGATTAAGTTTTGTAAGAAATATGATCTATCATTCAGAGATGTGACTCGAAAAACTCCATGAAAAAACAGACATGCCTCTCCTGGTCCAAATTAATGTCAGCTAGATCATATCTTAAAGACAGCGAGTGTCAGGTTCTTTGGTACCAAGGTAAACAATAATGTTCGTAGATTTACTTTTCAATTTCAGATATTTTAGATGAGGTTTGTCCTAAATTTAAAGTACCATGTATTTTAAAAATGTCATTTAGGAATGAAGTGTACAAATGTCTTCTTTAACCTTTAATGTTAAACCTTTTTCAAATACCTCTCTGAATAATGCTTTGATTTTATTTATAGATATGCTATTATATCTATTTACACTGTTAAATGGGGTTTTTTTTATACTGTCAGAACAATTTTTTTTTCTAATGAAGTAATAAAATTGTATTGTTGGCATGGTCAAACCAGAACAGAAAATAATTGTTTCTTTACATAATGCAATAACTTTGTTTGCACATGGTCAAAAGTGTTCATCTAAGCTTAAGTCTCATATAAAGCTTTTTTATCTGCAGCAAGGTCAAACTTCAGTACAACAACAATAAAACTAGAAAAAGATAAAGAGAAAAAAGATGACAACAGTGAAAAGAAAAGTGATGAAAATGATGAAAAAGAGAAAAGTAAAGAAGAGGAAGAGGAGGAAAAGAAAAAAGAAGCTGTTGCTCAGGAAATAGCAGCAAAAAGTGAGAACATTTTTGTAAATTTAAGTTTCATTTTGGAATCTATGATTTTTATGAAGATTTGCATTTTTGTCATTCAACCATCTTTATGTAATGTTAAACAACTTGTTTTAAACATGGTAAATTTAGCATTTTCAGTATTGAATTGAGCATTGTCTTTTCTGCAGATGCAAACGACCCCCTGTTTTTCATTGCTATAGTCTTCGCACTGGTTTCACTGGCCGTTGCTCGAGATTACTCCTTATTGGAATATTCCTACAGTGGAACCGTTTCAAAGAATGAATTTGATGAAATGATAGCCGGAGGAAAAGTATGTTTGGATTAATTGCAATAATGTATTTTAAGTAAATGAAATACTAATAAGCCTGTCATTTTAGGATGACAAAATAAAGATAAACATCGCAGGGGTGTTAAGGAAGCATATGGAATCTGAGTTACATGTAATTCCGTGAAATCACAAATCTTAGTTATTATGTACATATTCAGATATTTAAGCAACAAAACGTAGACCAAAAACAAATAAAAAATACTGGAGACAATTTTTTTCACAAATTAGATTGTATTACATAGATTTACACATTGATGACGTCATGACTGAAAGTTGAATGTCATGTAAATTTGATTGGAAAGCATTGTAAACAGGTTCAAAATATAAGTAATCTAAGAACTCTAATAAAGTATTTTGGTGTGATTTATTAAGAATTGAACAAAAGAATACTGGGAGAGATGTTAGTTTTATCCATTATTCGCAAAACGGTATGTAAATTTGCTTATATAGATATAAAAATCCAACTAGAACAACACTACCCCGTTTATATTGAACTTTAAATTTTACACGTATCGATAGTTTGATCAATGCTTAAATTGAAAAGTTGCTGCTAGAATCCTGTATTTTGTGTTGTTTTGATGCAACATACCATTTTCCGTGCAAACTGTATAACAGTTGGGAAGGTTTTTTGAGAACCAAATGAATAACTATTTAATAACTACTTAATTAAGGAGAATATAGGATTCTAGCAGCGGTTTTGATAATACTGAGATGTTTTGCCTTCACTTGGTATGTTTATTGTTTTGTGGAAACCGCCGGGTAGTGTTGTTCTATCTCATTTTATGTTAAGGAATATACCTAAGCTATTTATAGTTGTCACGTGATAATGCACTGATATGGCAGTAATGTACTACCCGATTTTATTGCATTGACATCTATTTTAAAGGATAATACTTAGTTTTTGATCTGATTAAAAACAGTTATTTAATGTCACAATTTTGAATATAACAGTCAAAATAAGACGCTAAATTGCCCATATGGTTCCTTAAACCTACCTACGATAAAGTATAAATTGTAAAAATGCTTTAATCATATGGACTTTGCCAAAAATATTTATACTACGGTAATAGTTTAAGGACATGTCATCATCATCATCATCATTTAAAAGGTGAAAGTTGAATCTTTGTTAAACAGTATGGATTTCAAGATCATAAGGTCACTATGAACATAAATTACATAACATTTTGAATATACCGTTATATGCCTCTCTTGTTTGTATGACCAAAAGTCTGAAACAGCAACTAATGCTAAGCTTGAAGGGCTTTAGACAAAGCATAGATGGATGAATTGCCAGACATAAAGTGGACAAATGGATGGATAAAAGGAATATTATCAATAAAATCATGTTTTTCCAGTTGATATAAACTTAAATTAGGGTTTCTGGTGTTTTGAAATTTCCATTTTTGTTTGATTTTTAGGTGAGAAAAATAGTTAAACATCCTCAAGGCGTCCGGGTTTATCTCTATGATAGCTATGCAGGAAAAACAGTAAGTTTCTCATTCATGGCATCTGTGAATATGTATGCAGGATACTATGTCGTTTAAGATTGTGATGTTTTTAAAAATTATATTGGTGTGCAAGAGCAAGCCCAGCATGAAGGCTTGTAAAAGGTTGATTGTCCATATCTATCCTTTCCAGGTCACCGTTCCCAGTGGTTGCTGGGTTTTATTACAGGAGCCATTTAATAAAGTTGTGCCCTATGTCAGAAGTGCTAAGGAAGGAAATCCTAATGTCAAAAATGATGTGATTTTTGATGTGGGCAGGTTAGTATGATTAAGAGGTCTGGATGGTCATGACCATTTTTAGGCTATAGTTACCTCCTTAAGACAAAGAGCTCTGTATAAAGATATAGGAAAATGCAAATTTTAAAACTAAAATATTTAAATTTTTTGTTTACCAAATATTAGTTTATGGCCAAAAATATCATATGTCAAAGTTTACTGCAGATCTGATGGTTATGTTGTTGACCCCCCCCCCCCCCCAGCCTCCTTAAATGATAATAAACTATGAGGTGGACTGGTGCTCTTTTGTGACAATTCTTTGGAAAAAGAGTGAAAAAATGAAGTTCACTGAGCAAAATAAGTTGGTAAACCAACCTAAAATTATAGGTACTATATATATTATAGGCACCTTGGCTGCAATATACCGGTACATTGACAAAAATTTAAAAATTGACAATTCCTCTGAAATTCCAAACTTTTTACCTGTATGTAATTATTAATCTATGTTAACTTAATGATCACTTTTAATCAAATGGTCTTAATTTTTATCTCTTTTAGGAAACCTTTAACAATTTTTTTGCCAATGATTATATTGGGAATTGCATATTTCTTGGCCTTTAGAAGAACCATCAGAATAATCACAGCAGCGGAAAATGCAAAGTTTAGCAAACCCAATGGAAAAAGCACTAAGCAAGATACAACAGCATTCAAATCAGATGCGAAGCCAGAGGTTGTTGCCATTGATTCAGAGGATTAATTTTGATTTGATAAAAAGAGAAGAAACTGTAGAAATTATATTTGATTTGAATCCATCAGTTTATTTACTATGTTTGTTGTATTAATTTATTTACTATGTTTGTTGTATTAATTTTATCATTTCTGTAATGCTTACAGAGTTTTAAGAGCAGGGCACAGTTTGATGAAAGTTTTAACAATCAAGTCAAAATGCACACTGAGAAACAGATAAAGTTCAAGGATATTGCTGGTATAAAGGAGGCTAAAGTGGAAGTGATGGAGTTTGTTGATTATTTGAAGAACCCTCTGAGATATCAGGTATAATGCTTGAAGAACCCTCTGATATTTCAGGTATAATGCTAAAAAAAAACATAAGAGATATCAGGTATAACATTCCTCTGAGATATCAGATATAATGCTTGATTAACCCTCTGAGATATCAGGTACATGTATAATGCTTGAAGAACCCTTTGAGATATCACATGATGTTTGATAAATCTTCTGAGATATCAGGTATAATGTTTAAAGAACCTCTGAGATATCAGGTATGATGCTTGATGAACCATCTGAAATATTAGGTATCCATCTGAGATATCAGGTATAAGTATTGATAAACCCTCTGAGATATCAGGTATGATGCTCGAAGAACCCTCTGAGATATCAGATATAATACCCTTTCTTCATATTCATTCTTAATGTATTTCCCCAGAAGTTGTTTTTGCTTTTTTTATGAATTAATCAAGTTCAATTGAAGAGAAGCTTTAAGTTTAAGAACAAAAGATACTATATCTTGCAATCTTATGTCTTTTTGCATTTTCATGTCACTTCATCACCCAGTTGGCGAAACTACTTATACAATCTTAACTAAATATGATGTAAATATCTAGAGGCAAACAGGAATATAAACTTTAAAATTCACTACCCCAACCCTTAAGAGAACCATGTATCAGTGGAAAATTGAGTGCATTGGTTTCTGGTGATAAGAGTGGGTTTTATTGATGGTCCAGTGAAAATGCTTTAAATTTTGTTGATTCTGGATTAAGAGAAATTGATAGTGGTACTGGACTATATTTATTATGTATTGAGGTTAACATCTATAATGCATCATTACCCCCCCCCCCCCCAAAAAAAAAAACAAACAAAAAAACAAAACAAAACAAAAAAAAAACCCCAAACAAAACAAAACACACAAACAAAAAACCAAAACAAAAGAAAAACCATGCTTTGAATGCTTTCTTATATTTTGATTACTTTTATGATTGCCATTCTGAATTACTTTGTTATTCATTGGTAACATGGTGTCCCATAAAGCTACAACTATTAACACAGAATCTTCTTCAATTAATTTGCTTTATCACATTGAATTTACACAAGACAAGATGACATTCAAAGTCATGGGCCTCATTTCTTATATTTACAGAGGTTAGGTGCTAAGATTCCTCATGGAGCCCTATTACTTGGTCCACCAGGATGTGGGAAAACACTTTTGGCCAAGGCTGTAGCTGCTGAAGCAGGTGTACCTTTCTTCTATAGAGCTGGCTCACAATTTGTGGAAATATTTGGAGGTGGGTTGAATTTCCATAAAAAAGAAATTGGTGTTTGCAAAGTTCAGTATGATGTAATTATGTTGTCAGACTAAACTATAAAGTATCTACTCCAACGATTTCAACCAAAGCAAAATTTAACACAGAATTGAAAATATATATTATATTGTGTATAATATTTTAGGTATTTCTAATGCTTAACAAAATTTGATGTCAATTACATAACATTCAAGCCTTCAGCCAAAGTGAGAAGAATTTTAAAGCAATGTTAGGTGTCATCTAAAAACAAGCAAGAGAGAGAGAGAGAGAGAGGAGAGAGAGAGATAATGCAGTAGTTAAATATAAGTATAATATTATGAAATAAATTTTCTATTATGTAGGTAAAGGAGCTTCCCGAGTGAGAGAGCTCTTTAAGACTGCCAGAGCTCGGGCCCCATGTATCATATTCATTGATGAACTTGATGCCATAGGAAGAGTTCGTGGTGGCAAGGGGTATGTAGCACATGGGTTTACATGTATGAATGTTTACCTATCAGTAAAACAAATGTGGAATTATGAATCATAGTGTTAAAGCTGAGAAAGGTTGATGGCTTTCTCAGTTTGACTTTCATAGTAAATAGTTTTATGGGAGGCTAATTCAGATAAATTCTAAGTTTCTATTTCATTTATTCATATATGTAGTATGATATGTTGTGTCTAAAGTTGTGTTTTTTAGTTCAGATCTTGTAAATAAAAATAATTTTCATGTAATTAATTTTTCTTGTGTACATGTACTAGTATGAATTCTCATGTAGTACAAACCTGTATATTCATTAACATATTTCGAAAAATGTTTTCCTGTTTTGGATACTTATTATACTTCAAAGTTAATTTAAACACCTGTATTTAAGATTAAAATATGTGACTTCTTATCATGAATTTTAGAGGAAGAGGCAACACAGAAGAAGATCAGACATTGAATCAACTGTTAGTGGAGATGGACGGCATTAATACAACAGAAGGAGTGATTTTGTTGGGGGCCACAAACAGGGTGGACATATTGGACAAGGTAGGATATCCCTGGTTTGTATTCTCAGTACGGTAGTCAAACCTCTCAGCTTACCATTTTCATTTATCATACCATGGCATGCAGTGTTTTCCCTAAGAACTGACCACCAGCCAAATTGACCACTTCAATTAATAGAAATGCCGGTTACAAATCTTAAAGTTTAAAAAAAAAATGAGGCATATGTCGCGTTGGTTGACAAACCTTACACGATTCAGTGAAGCACGACATGATTAAATTGACTGTATCCTGATCCCGATTAATAAGAGGCATTATGGCAGAAAAAGACAGTTTGAAGCTCGAAGTTTTAACAGGAAAGAGGTAAAAAAAATGTTAGGTTAATGAATAAACAGTGAGGCGATAGTTTTGATACACATTTAAGCAAACAGTCTCTGACATTATGGCTAAAATTACAGAATTTCAAAGACTCCGACTCGGATGTTCTTTTCTATTTAAATGATATGCATGTTTATTTTCAAAAAACAAGCTGAATTTTTGTTTTCTCTTTTTCTATTACAATTGGGAATTTTTATTCTGGCATTCTGTTATATATGGATTTCACTGTCAATGGATTGGGTTTACAGTTTGTAATTTAGCATGCAATAAGAAGTGCAGCTGCATGTGCAAATTATTATTTAATATTATCTATAGCAGTTTAACATATTTTGACAGTGATATTGATGTAAATGAAATCCTCAAAATAAAATATTGAGAAATGATTTTTTTCTAATGTATAACAATTTTATAAGTTTTTAATCTGTTGGAAGATGCTTAAATTTTGAAATTGTATCTGGCCTGAGAGCTCTCCAAAGGGTTCAAAAATCACATAAAATCAATCCCTTGACCCCCGGCCTGTTTCAATTGGCCTGTAGCCCTTTACTTTGAAATAAAGGGAAAACGCTGCATGGACACACATCTATTGTCCCAGCTTACCTTTGAAGATTCTCACAAATCAAACGAAGAGTTTTTAATCTTACATTTTAGCTTTTTTTTTGTATCAAATCATGGATTTTGTATCCAATATCCCATCTTATCACTCACAGATATCATCATTTAATGTTCTATCCCAGCTCACCTTTTTTGGTAATCAAACTATGGATATTGTACTGGATTTTGCCATATTACCATATCAGTAATCATACTTTTAACCACTCAAATCTGTCAATCTGTGGTATATAAGAATTGTGGCTATTTAAGCTATATCTTGTAATTTAAGACTGTGCATTAAATAAGAATAATGACTGCATGGTTTGTTTTTCTTTCCGTTTTTTAGGCCTTGCTACGTCCAGGAAGACTTGATAGACATATCCTCATTGACCTGCCCACATCTGAGGAGAGAGTGGAACTCTTTGAAATGTATTTGTCCAAGATTAAAATAGACTTCTCCATTTCTGTATTTGCACCACGACTAGCTCAGCTTACACCCGGAATGTCAGGTGAAAAAAGATATAGAGGCACTATTTATTTTTAAAAAATGTGGAGCTTTGGGAAAAGTGTTATAATTTTCATAATTAACCGATTGCAGAATAAGCCTACTTGTACAATTGGAAGAGAGGAATAGATTTTACTTGTACAATTGCTGAATCATTCTTGCTAAATCACTGGTACTACATGTACTAGTATATGTACCATCCTTGCAAATAGCTAATTACTACCTGTGCTTCTTGATCTATATATGATTTGGAAGCAATGCTTGAAAATTTTCCTTTTTCATTGAACAATGACAATTTTTTTCTGGAGAAACCTACTAGGGACTAGACAGCTACCTGTGGTGACTTTGTGTGTATTTTATGTGACTGTGTGTATCTTTATCAGGTGCTGACATTGCCAATGTGTGTAATGAAGCAGCCATTTATGCTGCGACCAATAACAAGGATCATGTATCGATGGCAGACATGGACTACGCTCTACAGAGGATCATCGGAGGTCCAGAAAAGCGATCTTTTGTGAGGGACGCCCGTGAAAAAAAGATTAATGCATACTACGAGGCAGGAAGAGCTGTGGTTTCATGGTTGACCAGAACTTCTGATGCCATTTTAAAGGTAAATTGATGTTCTCTTGATTTCTTTTATTCATAACCTTTATAGATTTGAATGATACTACTCATCTATGAGTTTTTTCTTTAATACTGTTGTTTCATTCACATTCATGAATATCTATTTTTGTGGACTTATAGAAAGTCACAGTTTTAAGAACCATGGCCAACGGTTCAATCAACACAAAATGTTATTAGAAATTGCACTTAAATGAACATTTTATTTTGTTGATCAACTCAACAACAAATTCCACGAAAATTGGTATTCAACAAATGTTGATGAAACCACAGTATGTATCCAATCCCACATAATCTCTTCAGAAACTTCTAATATATGGTTTTAAATGTAGTATGCAAGAATATTATGATTCAAAGGCAATACAATTTTTACCATGGAACGTTCAAAATTATGTATAATTTAATCCTTTCAGATTTCAATTGTACCTCGAAGTAAATACAGATTAGGCCACTATCAGTATTATAAGCCGGAGAGGGATCTTCAGACTAATGTGCAGGTAAAAAATAAGATAAATGTATGTGTACATGTTCCCATATGCTTGCAATAAATATTTTGTCATGATAATAACAAAAACTGGGGGTATACATTTACATATCAATCAAGAAAATTTTGTAGATGCTTAGTCTGTTTCCACTAGGAATATTACTGTCAAATATTCTAATTTATAAAACTGTCTCTTTTAGTTATTTGAGAAGATGCTTGTGCACTTAGCAGGCAGTGCTACAGAGGCTCTGGTTTTCAAGCACCATTCCACAGGTATGATAAAAGTTGACATCACTGGCAACTTTGGTATGTTTTACTGTAGATTCCTAATTAAGCGCGTAAAGTAAATATATTTGTTAAATCGCGAGATGCACTCTTAGCGAATTTTAAAATCTGGCTTTAATTTTTATGACAGTTGTGAACTACATGAAATTGTAACAAAAGAAAGTTCGTTACTCGCACTTTTATATTCTAGCAATTTGATACAAAACAGTGGAATCAGGGAATTAAGTATTCAAGTAAAATAAGGAATCTACAGTAAATTCTACAATCAACAGAAATTTAAAAATTTCAAAAAGTTTTGGAAGGGTGAGGGGCATTTCAGATAGAAATTTTAGTACATGTAGTTGTGTTTACATATAAAACTTTTTTTCAATCAATTTTATGTAAAATTTTTTACAGCTGCTGAAAAAGATCTGGATATTGTCAAAAAACTTGCTTACCTACAAGTTAGAGAATTTGGAATGAATGAAAATGTTGGCCAAATCTCGTTCCATTTCGAGGAGGGGGATGAAACCCTCCCTAAACCCTACAGTAAATATATGGAGAATCTGATTGATACGGTGAGAAGAATTGGTACATGTTTTTAGTAACTGGTATATCAATATTGTCTTATTAATTTATTTAAAAAGGTAGTACAGAGGTTAACAAAAGATATTGATTCAGTTACAAAAATCATGTACTTTTAAATTAACAGGAGACAAGAAATTTGGTTACAAAAGCTAGTGTGCAGTCAAAGAAGATACTGGAGGAAAATATGGAAAAAGTGCATAAGGTAAATATAATGTGTATAATGATTTTCAAGTTTACATTAATATAATTACATATAATTGCTTTAAAATATGTATTGTATTATGAAATATTTAATCTGCAGGTTGCAAAAGCATTAATGGAAAGAGAAACTTTATCGTATGAAGACATTGAAAAATTGATAGGTCCCCCTCCACATGGTAATAAAATGCCAGATGATTATGTCAACTTAACTCACGTGGAAGCACCAGCAGCAGCAGATGTTTCCACAGAATAACTAAATAGAGCATTTGTTTGGTTTTTTTTTACTTGTTATTATTTCTGTATGTGTGGATGGTAAAGAAAAATGTAAAAATGCAAAGGAAAAGGAAAGATAAGTCTGACTGTTGGATAACTTAAATTTATTGATGTGTGATTGAGAGCTTGACAATAAATTTTTATAAATTGGTTAAATTTTGGTTTCTTCTTTCTGCCATTTAACAAAGCAGCTAAATGCTTGCATTGATTCTTTTTTGTATTTTCTGTAAAAGTATTACTTTTTATTTGATGTCCTTTTCTCATCATGATACATTTTCATATAAAAAATTTGAAAATGTCATGGAAAATAAGGCATGATTTTGTTTAATAAATAGGGTAATGTGTATTTAAAAACAAAGTTTTTTTCTGCATTTTTTTAAACCTAATTTTGTGATACAAAAGTATGTTGTACGTATGTAACAAACTAGTATGAGGGATAGCTGCAGAACTAGCTCCGCAGGAAATTCTGCTTGACAGACTGTCAAGCCAAATTTCCCTTGGTGCTACAGTTCTACAGCTAGTATGAGGTAATGTTATTATATCTTATAATGACCTGAACCCAGGTCATAAGTATCGTCGGAACCCACAGGTTTTCTATCTGTTACACTGCTTGTAATGGATGGAAAACCCGTTGGTTCCAACATTGGGTCGTAAGGTGAAGATCAGTTTCATACCTTTATTTAATTAATTGGTTAATTTGCCTGCTCTGCTTCAAAGTTAACTGTATATGATTCAAACCCCCTTTTATATCCCCACAAACAAAGTTTGGGGGATATAGGAATCGCCTTGTCCATCTGTCAGTGCAATCGTGTCCGGTCCATATCTGTCTTATGGAGGAACATTGGAAAATCTTACTACACACAAAGATTGCTTATGACCTGAGGGTGTGTCATGATTGTTACCCAAGGTCATTCAGACATTTGGGCAAGTTCAAGGTCACTGGAAGGAAAAATGCATAATTCGTGTCTGGTCCATATTTTTCTTATGGAGAAACATTGGAAGTTCTTACTTCACACAAAGATTGCTTATGACCTGAGGGTGTGTCATGATTTTGGGCAAGGTCATTTGGGCAAGTTCAAGATCACTGGAAGAAAAATGTAAAATTTATGTCCTGTCTATATCTTTCTTATGGAGAAACATTGGATATTCTTACTGCAAACAAACTTTGCTTATGACCTGAGGGTGTGTCATGATTCATGTGTCATTTGGGGAAGTTCAAGATCATTGAAAGAAAAAGTTAATAATTTTTGTCAGCTTAATACCTTATGGAGAAACATTGGAAGTTCCTACTTCACAGAAAGATTGCTTATGACCTGAGGATGTGTCATGAGTTTGACCCAGGGTCAGTTGTGCAAGTTCAAGGTCATTGTTTAAAAAATGCATAATTCCTGTCTAGACCATATCTTGTAATGGAAAATGATTAGAAGCTAAAATGAAACAATGCATAAGATGTCTTTTTATTTTAAGGTGGTATGGGACACCTCCATGTTGTGACGTATTATTTATCGAAATAATAAGATCAAGTATAATTTTATAAATAGTTTCTTTCCCAACATTGTTATCTAACAGCGTAGCGCAGTGGGTTGGAGAGTTCACTACGGATCTATTAGTCATGAGTTCGAATCCCGCTGGGGATTCTAAAAATTTTTACCTTTCCAAAAGTTTTTAAAACGTATTTTTTGGTTAAATATTGTAAAATTTGAAAATTCTAAACCGGTGTAAGTATTTTAATTATAATGTACTTTAATCCACATTAATATCGACAGATGTCCCATACCACCTTAATTTTGAAATGAAAATCCATTAATAAAGCCGGGATCGATATTCTGATCCCCATGTAAACACGCGAAACTGAAAGTAAACCAAGTGGTGCCGTGAGTGTCACAAGACCGCAAATTCGCAAAAAGGCGGTTATCTTGTTCTTAATATCAAACTTACAGCCTTGAACACTTCTCAACCGTCTTTGTGAGTATCGTTTATATTTATTGGTGTAGAAGACATGTTGGTTTAGGTAACGAGGAATTCACTTTATTATAGCTACGCACGTCTTGACAAGCGTGTTTTTATTTATCATAGTGCAATATACATTTTATTTCCGACCTTGAGTTGACTGTGTGGTCTCGTGACAATATTTGTGTTATGAGTCGAGATTACAATAGACAATTACTTCTATACTTATCAATGAATGACCATTATATAGTAAATGCAGGAAATACTTGATGAAACATTAAAATAAATGACTGATTACAAAATGTTCTCGATAACAAGGCACCCACTGGTGTACCCAATGTAAGTACTGGTATACGATCGTAATTCATCGTTAAGGGATTACTGTTTAAGTAAAAAGGAGATTAAAAGTGGAGTAATAGAGGACTGACAAACTGAATTGCAAATCTCCATCTCAACAGGAGCTTAAAACATTTGAACAGGGAATGTGGATAACGGCACATCAACCTGAAGGTTACTATAGCTAACTCATTAGCCGTTAGCTCTTTTGAATGGACTGCAGTTAGGTGTTTGATTTAATGAAGTTGGAAGTGTTACTTCAACGTTAACATTGTTAACTCCAAACGGAAATGAAAATGCAAATGTCTAAGGAAATTTATGGCGAAAAAAGTGACCGCCAAATAATGTAAATATCATGTACTTTTTTTGTGCAAAGTGGTATGGTATAAATTTCATCATTTACACGATACATGCATTTAACTTTAAAATTAAGGTAGTATTCTATGTATACAAGGAAGTGGACACTATATGAAGGATGTAATAAATACTTCAAGAAAAAGATCGTCAAGGAAATGAAGGAACAAAGAGATAGGAGTTAGTTTAATTCCAAAGCATGAGCTATTTCTTCCTCAAGCCTCAAGTGTAACACAATTAACTGATTAAAGTCATTCTCGTTAACCATATTCCTTCATATACATGGTGTTTTATATATATGAACGTATGAGTCGTTAACTTGACCTGACCCGGCTCTGAGGCCTTATATATGTGACTGAACGTATAGAGCCAACTTGCAGCTAGATGGAAAGACTTGCCTTACATATTTATGGCGCGAATGCTTATGGTTGGAAAAAATGGGTAAGAACATCCACCCAACACAACCTGCATACTGTCAAACCATTGCAATATTTTGTTGTTTCCGAAGTCGAGTTGTGGTCATGGTATCTTCTGGTACATCTAGGAAGGCTTTCTCCCTCCTATTTTAATAAACTAAAATTATCTGGATTTAGTTTATTATAATTGTGTATACTTTCAGGCCATGGTGGAGCCTTGGCGGGAGAGCTGATGGTGGGTTTGTGCACGCCATGTCCAGAAAAAAGACGCCCCGGGAGCCCGTGCTACTGGACGCAGCCGAGGCTTCAGAGGATGAATCCAGTCCGCTGTGTGCAGAATACTATCGAGTGAGTCCACCAACTTGCTGCCATTCCTCTATTAGCACATTGTATACCAGTCAAAATTCTGTTTTGAAACAGATTAGCTGGTTTTACATTTTAAAATTAAGCAGTTATGTCAATTCAGGGTATCAATTTTAAGATATTTGCAGCTTAATCCAAGCATTATAACTTTCAAAAAAATTCTTTTCTTATTCACAGGGTCTCTCTTACGCTCCTAACGTTGCATATATAAGGAACCCTCCAAAAGACTTCCGAATGGGAGCTATTCTGAGTGCAATATTTTGTTTTTTTCCTCTTGGATTGCTTGCTATTTATTATTCATTTAGAGTAAGCATGTTTTCTTATCACATATATCAATGCATTTAAATTAAAAAAATACAACTTCTCTTGAAGAATATTACGGAATTTAAAGAAATTATAGCCAATGTTTTCTTATTACAATACTTGACAATAACAGTTTGGGTTTTGTAGACGGAAAAGCTTTTCCGTAGTGGAAACCTGTCGGGTTCCATTACAGCGTCCGAGAGAACACGACTACTCATCAACTTGACCCTCCTGATGGGCTCCCTGCTGTGGTTTGGAGGGGTGATTGGGGCCGTATTGTTTGCCAACAGGCTTCATTGATTGATCACCTTTCCTGAATCAGTGACCGATTCCTTATTGGTCAATCCAATCTCCACAGCATTCTTTCAGGATACACTGTTGTTGTAAATGTTGATCTGAGTTCCAAATTCTAAATGCGTGATTTTTAAACAAAGATCTTTGTACAATTTGTTCTGTATGAAATCCAAATCCGTTCTGTTTATTCAAAATCTCTTTATTAATATACGGTACATATGTTGAAAAGAATTGCACATTTCAGTAAATTTGAATCTCAATACAGCAGTCATGACGTCAACATTAAAATGCATTCTTTGTAAGACCACGTTTTTGTGACATGAAGTCCTTATTCTTTGTGGTTTGTTGCATTTTTTATTGTTTGTTGTAAACTTCTACCATATACATGTATTGTGTATACATATGTTTTGTAAAGTTATTAATATAAACTTTGTATTAAAAGAAATGATTCACAATTTTTGTGTGAGGTTTTAATTGTTACATCGAAAAATCAGAGAAGTATGGCGTGTTTTAGCATAGCCCCGAGAAGTTGCGATTGAGCTGCGACTGGATATTACTGATGCCATCAGGAAAGGGATGTAAACTGCGATAGTCGAATAATAGTGATCGACTGTGCCGTCACTTGGTAACATTCAGAAACAATTTCAGTATATTAGAAAGACTCTTGTTAACTCATTCCGGTATATATATTTCATGCTTATTCTTTTATCGACCACCAGAAACTCATATTCAAAGGAAGTTGCTTTTACATGTACATGTATATCTTTTACAATCCTCTCCTTGGAAGCATCAAATAGAAAAAAAAAATTATTAAAAATTCAGAAATTTAAAATCTTTCCTTTTTTAATTTTTATTAGATAGTAAACAATTCTACGATTACAAATATTATAAATTAGAGGTTATTCTATCAAATGAAATAACGTATCATTTCCCATATGCGCACTTTCTAATTTCCGCTTATGCAGTAGATAATTTAAAAAAATTAATCGTACAAGCTGCTCCTTGCAAATAAGATTATTGACGGTATCTTTATGCCAATTCTTTAAAAAGTCCCAAGCCCATCTCACGTGTTAAATATTCAAACTAATTGACATCTGGATGACCTTCCATGCACTTGAATTTGATACACTTCAAACTTAAAGGTGGGTATAAGTGGAACCACACATGCAAAGAGTAGATTATTATTTTATGCGTGAATTTACAAGATCACAAGGCTCACCGATGAAACGGTAACCTATGAATATATCAGGACCTTTTGTTTGATACAAGCACGTAAACAAACGTGACCCCAGTTGATTTTTTCATGTACAATATGAATTAATGAACTATATGCCAATAAAAATCTTTAAAATTTAAAAAAAAAACTTACGAGATATGTTAGCGTTATTAAGAAAGAAGAAGAATGTTTTGAACATCTTTTTATTAATGCATATCCTCAATCTAATAATGTAAGCAGAAGAGCATTTTTGTTACCAAATGAGAAATCATTATCAACTTTTACAATTTGAATTTATCACGTCTATGGTTTATTACAACCGTCCATCAGTACTCCCAGTCCTTCGATTTGTAAGTGCTGTCGGAGTTCAGCGTCAATAACATCTGAATTTACGGCACAGAATCAATTATGACGAATGTCATCCAGCACTGCGCACGGTACATCATTTGCAGCTTACAATTTTCTGGGATTGTACCCTACAAATACATGAACTTGTGACTTATTTTGTGAAATGCACAAAACCTCTTGCATCCGTTTTAAACAATTAACAATAAGATTTCATAACTTAGGAAGTTGATGTCAAAAGCAATAAACAATGAAGTCTTTTCTTTTCAGATATTTGAAGTTACCGTCTTGATCTTTTTCAAATCCACCAGATTGCACAGTATCCTGGTGTTGGCACCAAATCGCCTGACACAGATAAAACGAGTCTTTGAATTTAAAATTTGATTTACGACAGTACACAATTACATACCTTTACATACAATTACATAATTACACAATTACATACCATTACATACTGCATGGGTGTCATATCCAGTGCAGTATTGGGCCATTGGTTGACACATACCTGTACTAGCTCGGCCAAAGTCTCCATCCAAAATTATCTGCACAACGTGAACGTATCCCAATGGACTACAGCACTCTGCTACATCAGAACAAGGCTGCTGAAAAAGGGGAAAGAAGTAAATTCATATATAAGTGATGTTTTAAAAAATGACTAGATTCTGGACAAATACGTTCAAAATATACATCAGTAATCATTTTTAAAATCCGACAACACTAGCGCTTTGATCCGCTTCGACAATTTATGTCGCTACATAGGTTTTTTTTTTCCAGATAGTCATTTCTTGAAACATTATTTTTAAGCAAACTATCAAAGGTTGGGAACATATATCCAATAAAACAAAATTAATATTTTAATATTCTTCTTATTGTTATGTAACAAATACCTGTGTATGTACTATGTGAACTAAAGAAATGAACTCTATTTGATAGTTGTTGAAACTATTGTTAGGTTGAAAAGAATTTTGCCTGATCAAAATTTGGTAGATTTCAATATACATGTGTAATGTTTCAATTAATTTCCCTACTTGAGCTATGAAGTAACATCGGTTCACATACACTGTATCTATTGTGCTTGAAAAAGAACTTGGAACTAATGTTGGGCAAAAACAACTATATAGATCTTTTAGAAGTTTTAAAACTTCTGCAATAATTTTAAGCTTAAAAAACTCTAACAAATCTTTAAAACCTTTTTAGAAAACATAATGATGGAAGATGAACTACTTAAATATTTTTAACATCAATAGTTACAATTAGGGAGATATTCAGGTCCATTGTTAAATGTTCTCTTTTGTGATAACACGACTGACAAATCAATCATTGCTGAACATTATACATTCTTCTTATTATTTTCTCCTCTATTTCTTAAGAAAATTGATTACAATTCATAAACTGACATGACTGAAAACTACACGATCCAATATACTCAGTAGCAATTTAATGACAAACGAATAATGAATATACGAATTTCTTCATCTATTAAAAAACTGCTTGGAAATACATGATAAACTAAATTAAATACCAACTTAAATTCATTAAACGAATGTTTACAACGTTTATTCATGCCTTTTTTGTATTTTTGAAGTCGACTTTGCTAGGATTATTTTTGATAATATAAACCAAAGCTACATTGAACTCACGGACTTCCAAGTAGTTTTAGTAACTATAGTAACCTTCAAATGATTGGACAAATTAGTTTTTTCTTCTGTATAACGTACTGATCGACAATAATCATAATTTACGCATTTTTACTCACTTTTATGGATAACTGATTCGGAGAAAAAATTTTATTGCTCAATACATACTACCTTATATCATTGACTTTAATGATATTGTATTACTTCCAGATCTTTTAAATGGTCATTAATAATTATTGTTCCTGTCTCTCGTAATACTAAACTGAAATAAATAAATTAAATAATACTTCGACCTTTGTTGATATCAATTTCATTCAGTTTTTAATGAGTAAAAAAAACCCACTAGTGTCAGTGAATTGTACAGTGGATTATGCTTTTTTAACTAAATTTTATTTACTACATGAACAAAATCTACCGATTATTTCAGATGAGTGGCATCTTGAAATTACGTTAAAATCTGTTTAATTTTACAAAATTTGCAGCTATATGAAAATTTACATAAATCAAGGGAGCCTTGCAGCATCGTCACATAAAATATTTTAAAAGCTATCTTTTTACATTTGACGCATATTATTTATTCTTATAATACCTTCTTTGATCTCATACGTCGCTTTTGTTACTCATTGGCAGAAACTACGGTCTATGTACGATCTATGTCGTTTGGTATTAATGTCCTTATTTAAAATCGCCATGTTATATATTTTCATTCGGTAAAATAAAGTTTATCGGGAAGGTCAGCAAGGTTACTCTGAACAATGGCTCAAGACGATCCATTATCGTTTATCAAGTCATAAACACACAATTACGACTTATACCGACGTATCAATTGAAAAAAAAATATTTGAAAGACGTTCGGCTGCAGAAGAATCTGCAACGAAGAGTTGAAACCCAAGTTGGTGAGGTATCTAGCAATACAACGCATTTTTTTTTTATTACAGTATCGAAAAACAAACTACACTTAGAATGAAATTGTAAAAACCATAAGGTACGGTAAAGCCTTGTTCACAAAATTGCATTTCAGAGACACTTGACCAACAGTCTGACTTCACCAACAGTCTGACTTCACACATTTTTAAAATATACTTAATTTTAATATAGGTAATAATCTTTTTTAAAATTTTGAAATATCTTAATAGGACGTTCAACATCATACAAAATCGCAAAGGTAGATTTTTCTTCAGATTTTTTAAAATTTGCATAAGTCATCGAAATTCAACCGAACGCCCCTTTGTACATCAGTTGACATTTTCTTAATTTCTCTTTGAGGTAAAGGGTTGACTCTAGAATATTTTTTGTACCTATGCGATTTTAATCTAGTTAATACTGCACGCAACATCAACGCTTCAGTATCCTCTATATAGTGTTAGAATTCGTTTAGATGACACACGCAAAACCGTTCTACAGAACAAAAACATCAAACATTAAATTGTACTTTTTCTTGACGAAAACGAATTCGACGATTAACTTTATAACTTACCTCGAGGTGGTCCGACTTGAACTCGTCAGTCCTATGCACACAATACACAGCTTAGATGAGGGTTCAACAGATTCTTTTATTTCTTTTTGGCGTAATATATAATTTTGTTCGGTGTTCACTTAGTGTCCAAATTTAACTTGATTTATCTTAAATTTTGACGTCTCTTTTAAAAGATCCATGAAATACTTTTAAACCTTCATTTATAGTTTCCCCGATTTTCTTTGGTGTTATTTACATTTTTGATAATTATTTTTATAAGTAATGCAAAAATTTAAAAATCCGGGTTCACTGTTTAAAAATGTTCCGAATCCTTATTCATATTTCTAAAATCGTTATATATTTGATCTATTTATCATTGTGAAAATTTCGATTTATCACATTTAACTTTCATTCAACACAACAATGATTAAATAAATTTCTTGATAAAAAAGACGATTTTTTTAACTTTCGTATGAGCGATTTCTGTATTTACCAACCTTCGGCAACTTCTGGTTCAATAATATCATAGATGGTGTCAAACTCTCTATGCTTGAACAATATTATTTGATTTTTACTTAAATCAATTAAACATCAAACTTTGCTAATAGTTACATTAGACCTCAACTATGAAATTCAACAACGGCATGTTGTCAAAAAACTAAATGATATCGTGACCCTACTTGGCACCCCTTAATTCATATCGTTAAGTTCGAGTTTGCATACGTATACAGGTCCACAATGCAACAATCAAAGGCCTGAAAGCCCATGCGCAACGTATTCCTTACAAGTCTCCTTCCGGTGAAACGGGGGGGGGGGGGGGGGGTAATAGTCGCAGTTTGCAGTTATTATGTCCCCTCTTCTTTTTCCAGGCCTTTTTTTTTTATGATTTGGTGAATTAATTTCAAACTTTCTGTGTAGCTTCATAATGATGTCGTGCAGATAAAGTATGAATAGTATTCACGTAGGTAGAAGGTATTTACGTAATTAATTTTTTAATGCGACTCTTATTTACGATCGGGTTAGGTTAGTGTTCCAAAAAGACGGGACTTTTTCGTGCAGATTCTACTTTACCATTCCTTCCAAAACAGCAATTACCACTAATTAAGTTCGAATTGCGTTACTTTTTATAGACTGGTTTTAAAGTTAGTTTTTGAAAATCTCTCGTATTCATGATCGGGTTTATCATGTTTATAGTGCTACGCCAGTGCGTCTATTTACTTGAATGGATCTCAATGAACCAAAATAGACGCAAAGGTGATGAAGAAATTAATTTTAAACGACTCATTTTTCATTACTAATAGAGTTTCTCCTTTAAAAAAAAATTTAACCGAATTTTCTCCAGACCTATTTAGCACATAAAACCGACAATTGTTTCAAAATTAAGGGTGCCGGTAGGGGATATGTATTGCTTATGCAATACTCAGAGAATGCTTATTTTCAGAGGGATTAAAATCAATCGTGATAGTCTTCTCGTGTACATATCCGCAAGGTGACGCTTGATTTAAAACTTGTTGGACATTATACTATTTGTTTCGAGTCATCAATCTTAAGTACGAACTGTGTTATGCAAATGATATGCTCCGCGTAAAATATTTGGTTAGTTTTGTAGTAATTGTTGTTTACAATGTGTAAGATACTTGTTTTGATGTTACCAAGTATCGCTGTCTTATCAAAGTAAGTGACAGTCAGATTTGCACTGTATTTAATTGGGCGACGCGCTTAAAAATAACCACAATTGTGTTAACACAAACTGGATACATCTGAACTTCAAATCATGTCAGCGGCATCTTTCTTACAGAGCAACTATAATTAACGACCCATGTAGTTACTATAGCTTCTCTCTCGCATAAACCCGAGTTTCATGAAAACAAATATTCTAAATATTATGCCATTATTATGTATGAGTTGATCTACGGGATTGCTTTATCTTATTTCATGTCTTTAATTCGCTGTAAAATGGTTGCAAACATAAGAATAGTTTGAATGAACGTAATACAATAACAGTGTAATTTATATTACAATGTTTATTTCACTTTTTGGATCTAGCGTTTTTTTAATTCGGCATTCATCGCAAATTAGCATTATATCTCAACGTTTGACACCCAATCTCCGTGCAGCAATTGCAGGGATAAGGAAGTGCAACTACAGACTTAAACATTTCAGTCATTTTTTCTGATTTATTGTTAATACCTTTTTTTTTAATATGCACACATAATGAACATGATGAAATGATCACTTAACAAAATTTTTTTGCACAAGTTTTAAAGTGGGTTAAAAATGTCTTCATGGATGGGTACATAAAAATACCACTACTACTGATACTTTATTAAAACATGAGAAATGAATGATGGAAATGATAGCTCAGGCAGAACTTCAGTACCGGATCTGTCCAGGACCCCCTGGTCTAAGGGGGGCCCCCCCGGGGCCACTCCCATACATGGGCCTCTGTGCTGGCTGTTGACCCCCTGGTCCACCTTGACCTCGAATCTGCTGCATGGGGGCGTTACCTGGCATACTTCCATACCCACCTCCAGGACCCTCTCTTCTCATTGGCTCACCCTCTCGACTCATCAGTCCAGCAGACACTGGCTTGATTCCAGGTGTGGAGGAGATGTTCTTCAGCAAATTCGGGCCACTCTGAATCAGGTTGTCTAGTGCCTTCTGAACGTGTGGGTTATCAAAGTTGATCAATGAGGACATTCCTGGCTGGCCACCTCCTAGGGGGGCCCCATTGCCCATCCCCGGAGATGGTTTGGGAGCCTGGGAAACACCAGAATCACCAGGACCATTCAGAATACTCAGGATTTTGGCTTGGAGCTCTTGTTGTTGCTGCTGAAGATTACTGTCTTCTTTCCTCAAGTCACCAACACCATACCCTAAAAATGTCATTTGATTCATCAACTCAAGAGTTCGGAGGTTGTCAACTATAAAATGAGATATTTTGCCCAAGTCTCTTATACTCTATAGATTCAATTATAAACTGACATAAAACCAAACAAAAAAATTACCAGCTTCTGGCAGTCGCCTTCCGTCAGTTTCAAACAATTTATCTCTTCTCTCCCTAAGGTACCCTATAACTTTGTCTATTTCTTCTATGGTTAACTGACGATTGTCAGCTAGCAAGTTTAACAGATAAGATATATCGGGTCCTGGGGGTACAAAGGGGGGTGGGGCTCTAGCAGTAGGGGGGGCAGGGGCAACACCTCTCTCGGGCGGAGGTGCAGCCACAGGAGGAGCGGCTTTTTCTCGAGCTGTTTGCATGTAGGTTTCAAAGCTGCGTCCAACCAGAGTTATTGCGTCTTCTATTGGCATGTTTCTGTGTTCTGGTGGGAAGGAAACAACAATTTCATCATAAAACAACTTGATAAAATAAGGACCATTTTCTTTTTATTTCTTTTTTAAGACTCTCATTGCATATCAAAATCATAACTTACCCACAGGTACCACAACAACACAGGAAAAATGCAACAACAAAAAATGCTGAAATTTTTTTTTACGAAAGGTCATCATATCTCGACTGAAACTCATCAAACCTTTTGAAACAATTAGGTTTTTCAATGTGAATTTTTTTTCTTTTGATATAGTCTTTTATGTTATTATTTTTTAGGGGGGGGGGGGGGGGGGCACTTATTGTGTTTTTCCCCCACAATAAATTTTCTTTCGATTATGGGTAATGAGTTTTATGAGGTTGGTATTTTATTTACTTTCATTACATCTACCGTTGATGTCATTTTCTTATTTGGATTTCAGAACGCAGGCTTTTACCGGGAATCTCCACCATTCATGACTTATAAATTTACTTGTGTAATTAATATTTTAGTGTCGGTCATTTTTAAAATTTACATTAAATAAAAATTGTTTAACTTTTAAAACAATGTTAAAACAACCGTTTGAATTATCATAAATTAAACCATTCACACCTTGAACCTGGTGCTTTATCATTTTAGGTGCCTTTTAGTTTAATAATCAACAATGAAAATCATTTAGTGCATTTTACTATTCAATTTAAAAATCTTCACGCTGATGTAACATTACTGACTCGCACAAAATTTTCAGAATAGAACAGTCAACCCATATTAAAGTTCAACTCTGTATTTTTTGAGTCCACTCTCATACTTTTAAGTTAACATTTACTTTAAGACGCATTTTTTAAAATTAAGTGATGCATATTACCAATGTATTTGTGCCGGTAATTATATTTTTTGAGTCCACTCTCAAACTTTTAAGTTTACATTTACTTCAAGACGCATTTATAAAAATAAGTAATGCATATTACAAATGCACACTCCGATTCTTCCGGATCAATCATATCAAATCGTTTTAAATTTGATATATAACAGTTTATACTTGAATCATTGTTTACTCATGCTTTTCTTTTTAAGTTATTTACTAAAGGCAGTTGTGTGTATATATATATATGGCATACCGACAGAAAATACTTGTTCATTGCCCTTGTCACAAACTATCATGCACTGCAGCAAACAAAGCCTTTTTATCCTGCTGTGCAAGACTAGTTTATTATATACTTAGAGCAATGTTTTAATTTTTAACAGGAACAAATTGATTTTTTTTTACAGATAACACCATTTTTATGGATGATTCATGTAATGAGTATGACACAATCTTTAGACCTTTAACACACATATCCCAAATCTACATAATCCATATGGAGATGAACCAATACAAATGAATTCTACAAACTCATTTTAAATTTGATTTCATTGTGTAAACAAAATAGATCACACATGTAAATATTCTTTTATTACATACTGCAAGTAAAAATCCACTATGTTGTATTTTGTATACAAAACATACCTTGTGGTGTTCCATGCAGAATATTCAAAGTCAGAGACTGGTGGACCTCATTTTGACTATTGATGACAATGGCAAACAGGTGCCCCCTTTTGGAGGCCTCTTCAATCATCTGGGGAATGGTCCGGTCTTCCGGTATGACAGTCACCAATGTTGTCATTGACTTAGTGCTAAGCTTCCTTTCAACAAATTCTCCATAGCCCCTTCAAAAAGCACACACACAATAGAGCTTACAAAATAATCAAAGGAGATTATAAACTAGAAATTCAACATACACATCTTTAACAGAAACAGAAAAACAAGAAATTGTACCTTTTTGTACATCTAAGAATTTGACCCAAAAGTGAATGTATTTACATGGGAACAGTTTCTTAACATGAGGAAGAACAAATCTCTATTCATTGTCCTTACTTCAGTTTGGCATTGAGAAGGATGACTTCCACATCAGGAGGGGGTGGGGGTTTCCGTGGGGCATCGTAGTAATCCCTGTAATAAGGATCTCTGTAAGGGTCTCCGTAAGGATCCCGTCTGTATCTGTTAAGAAAGACACCAAGTACAATTAAGAAAACCTATGTAATTTAGACATGTCATAATAAAATAGAAGATTAAGTTTCCATGCATGGTCAAGGGTATTTCTGACAGTTTTTAATATATGTACACAACTAAAAGATGCAGGACAAACCTGTACGGATCTTCTCTGTATCTGTCAAAGTATGGGTCGTCAGGGGGAGGTCTTCTGTAAGGATCGGCATAATATGGATCGTCTCTCCTATTAAATAAGCAGTAGACTAAATTAATTTACAGTATGTTACATAAATAGGTGACTGCAACTTGCTGAAGTTATGTTGCTTTTTATTTTCAAAAGTGACTCTTGGTATCTTTTTTCAAATAATGTACAATTATATATTTCACCTGTGTGAGAATGATATTAACATTGAACTCCAATGAAGTGCTATTCGTGTTTCACTGGTGTGTTCTTTTTTTTTTTTACCTGGGTGGTGGGGGTGGTCCTGGTTCCCTGTAAGGATCTCTGTATCGGTCCTCATAAGGGTCACCACGAAGGGGGGACCGCTCCCGTCCCTCGGCAGGTGGAACCCCAGGGGGTGGGCGTCTACCTCCAGCAGGGGGTGGGTACCTGTTCATCAAAAGTCAATGTACACTTAGACTCAAATTTAGCATAAGGATTTTTTAAGGTGAAGAACACACAACCAAGTCTTTCAGATTATCTTAAAGGAATGCAAATATATCTGCAACATGCACATGTAATATTCAAATGAAGAATGTGCTTCTAAAAGATAAGCATTAAACTAGGATATATCTTGCATTATTGCATACAAATACAGTTGTGCTGTTTGATTCCCTCCACCCCCCCCCCCCCCACCTCCCCCAAATAAATTTTTAAAAAATAATGATATGATGATATTTGCCACACATGGACACAGTGATTTTATGGGGTAATTTTTTTGCTCAATACAAAAAAATAGAATCCTTTGATGTCTTAATGAACCAATAACCAAAATGTTTAATATATATAGCATATTAATTAATTATTTGTAATACCAGTATTTTCCAGTGTGTATGTTCCAGAAAAATTACTATAATGAACATAATTCAAGAAGTGGATCTATGTATTATTTTGTGGACGATACATTCATACGTGATATAGGCATTGTTTAGGTTGAGTTAGCACGAGGAAAATGCCACAGCAATCACCTGGACATATAACTAAAATTGTGAATATTATATACCAAGTGTACAATCCTGCTGATAAATCTTTGTGTTAAAAATAAAATTATATGGTGTGTGTATAATTTACATCAACATATCAATATAATCACACACAATGGGTACACAAATTGTTCTAGATTTATATCATAGAATTCAAAGACGTTTTCCTTTTTTTCCCCAACATTGAACATGATGAATTTTGTTGGAACCTTGAAATTGATAAATGCTGAAACTTTTCAAAAACAAAGTTATGAAAAATCAGAAAAAACAAAAACAAAACATACATGTAAACATAACAGTAGTTATAAATAATGCTAAAATGTGGGTCGAAACCAAGTCATAAAAAATCTACTTCAGTCATGCTTTACCTACTACAATCAAGTTATTACACAGTAAACACACTCCTAGAGATGGCAAA
>WFKH01010931.1:55391448-55413838 GCA_016163765.1 Magallana hongkongensis
ATTTTGGTATGTCGATGGGAAAAGTCACTGAAAGTTTGAAAAATATGAAATAAATTTATATTACACAAGGAAGTTTATGTATTTTTGATTATTTGTTGATAAGGTTAAGAATAAGCCAAAATATCTTTATTTACATTTTGTCCGAAACAAGTGCTTTAGTCTAAAAACCAGGCAAATGTTTCACGGACTAATTTTTCGAACCACCCCTTTTGACAAAACTTTTAATTTTGAACCATTCACATACATGATTCCACTTATAGGCCAAGATTGCAAAGTTAATCACAGCTCTGATGGTAAACATACCATCATTTTTAATAAATGTACATGCTTATACAGTCAGTGTATTTCTTTTTGTCAATGTATAAAAATGCGTACATGCAAGTCACACTAGTACTTCTATTTAACTCACAGGCGCCTGACGTTAAAAATATTTCTTTCACTAATAAACTTATCCCCTGAACTATAATAATAACTATTTTAGTACAGGGGATAATTTTATTATTTAAAGAAATATTCTTAACGTCTAATGTCATTCAACCTTGCAATGTAAGCCAATTTGCACAGTTATTCCCGACACCCACACACACAGATATGAGAAATATATGGATTTAGGGCTGTTGATGGGGAAAATTGTACTTTACCATTAGATTTTGCTTCTTGCTTGTCCGGGATTTTTATGCAACGGAAAGTCTGATAGAAAGTTTAGTTTATGAAGTATTTTTTTCATGATATACATAAAGAAACTACAATGAACACAGATAGAACAGCAGGCAAAATAGCCTATATTAGTTCTTTCCATTAGATATGTTTGTTTGACTTATCGATGGGAAAATTAATTGATTTTTTTTCGCTAATTATTGAACAAAGCAGTACATTGGTGTTGTGGCCTAAGTTATTGATGGAAACTGATTTATAGCAGTATTGTTATTTATTGAACAAAACAGTACAATTAAATTATAACCTTGAACTACACACACATCGCAGTGATATATGCGGTTTGCGGTTTGCCTGTGTGAAACATGTTTGATAGCTCTATATGCATATTAATATAATAAACGTGTTGTGGAAGAAGACGACAGATATGCTTCTATTGTAATGAATTATTGCTTATTAACCCAGTATTAATGAGCACACTGTGATAAAAAGGCGTCCCAGGCAGTAGGTGGTTTTCATCAACAACCAACTGTTTCACGTTACAGTGCTATTTTTTCACTGTATCTGTGATGGGTCACACAATATAATAATGATATTATCCAAAATTATCTCCCGAAAAACCAAGGTCACTTGTGTGTGATGTTATTACATCTGCCGCTCAGTTAGCCAGAATCTCCCTGCAGATAAACACAAACCTGTACGAACATGACACTTTGGAATAGTGCCCATGTTAATCTTATTTGTGCAAACATAAAACCTATGTAATTCCAATGTAAGAGCACGGAATCCTTAGACCCAAGAAACTTTGTTCACCTTAGTGTATAATGATCTTCAAAATATTGAGATCGTTTCTATAGCTAATGAAAGCTCGCGTTAACAACTTGTTATTTTAGCTTGTCTTAGTACCATGTGTAAAATTTAGGTATATAATGAATCAAACAAAGTAGTGAAAACCAAATAATTTTTTTATATTTACATTTTAAGCGCATGCTCAGCTATGATTGCCTGCTAATGTAAGAGATGCTGAGAAAATTTTCTGTAAGTACTATTGAGTACGTGCAGAGTGCAATATATTCATATTACAACACCACAGCAATAGATTACGAATTCATTACATGTAAACCTTCTTATCAGATTTCTGTACAAGAAAAGTGTATTTTTGTTTAGGTGAAGATACATAGTATTCCGGTTGCTTAGCACAGGATGATATTGGCGCGAACAGCATAGAACACGAGCTCGCACCTTTTGCCGTTATCCATTTTTAGGCAGTGTTTACCTACTCTACAAGAATCCGCCTGCAGACGAGTTCATTTTGTCGGGAGAAAACTGTGTTTTCATCAAAGTCATAAGTAATTATTGTTACAAGCATATTATTTTTGTGACCGAAATTGGCGAAAGATAATGTAATAAATAACAGACTCATTTGTTTCAATTTATGAAACCTTTTCATGATGCAAATTATTTTTAAAGTTCATGAATTTATGCTTCACACCCCTTAAAACAAAAATAGACCAAGTCACTAAAACGCATCTTCAGCACTCGGTGATACTGTGCGATAGGGTCGGCTCCTCCGTTCGTTGATGCTGTGTTGAAATTGAGGATTTTCCTACTTTCGTCTGTTTATCTGGTTTGTAAGTTTTTAAAATTATTATTTTTCTTCAACTATTATTTTAGAAATTACTTGTCATGGGCAAATGTTGAGTAAAAAGCTTTCAATTAATTTCAAAATCGCAACTCGGATAAATATTGCATCTCTGTAATTAAAGGTTCATGATAATACATGTATTATCGTTAATAGACGTTATAAGTGCAAGTAAATTCCATGTGTTCAGCAATCTCTCTATCAAAATATCTCCCCTGCTGAGGTGACAAAGATACCCCAAGAGACTGAAGTCTCGCGCTACCATCATCCTTATCATCTACTTTATCTCTCATCAACGCCAGCAAGTATCTTTGTACTCCTGTCATGGTCCTGAAATACTATTCGCTCTCCCGTCTGCGTTGTCCAACCCACGTGCGTCAAACCCGGATCGCGAAGGATAAAACTTGGTGCAAAGGCATTGAAGAATTCTGGAGTTGACTAAATCATCAGGAACGCTGGCCACCTTATAAAGTCTGGGAACTTTCTTCTCTCTATTATCCTGTGGTGGGGGTCGTCTGCTCAAGAGTTATCTCCCTTTTTCGCCTGCTTCCTAGCAATAATTGATCATTCATTAATTTGTGATCACCCGTTTTCATTTGGATATTTTTAAAATTTAATTTAAACCAGGAACAAACAGGACAAAATGTTGCTCATCATGCCCGGAGATTCCTACTTGGTATGATTTTTAGCTATTGTATTTTTGCTGAAGAATAATGCAAGGTTGACTTCAAAAGGATTTTGTTTAACAGAACACAACTAGACGGAATGAATTCATCGGGGGACACCTTGCATTGTTCTTGACTTGTGCTTGCATGTGTTTTCAAGACTTGTTTTAATGTTGTATGACAGGCTCGGGCTTACTAGGCCGCTCTCCGGTATGGCAAGGAAAAGAGCTATGACTCCAGCTTTCAGCACCGGGGTGAGTGTTACAGCTTTCATGTAACCAGCGAGGAGGGAGTCTGTATTAAATACTTGTTGTTACTCTTATATACAAAATTCCTCTTTACGTTAAAAAAATCTTGCTTTCCCATGACCTGCATGATATTTTGTTTGTTTTGATTTTTCCAGCAGGAATCATAATCCATAATAAAACGATGTATTTGAATAGTACAGATTAGGTTCATGTAAAGACTAAAGATTTTATAACTTAAAATAACAGTGCGTCAAAAGATACTCTTCCTGACTGAGTTATAGATTTGGCAAATTCCGCATGAACCTGGCATCCAAGAATGTTTTCGACCACATGCTTAGTATTTTGACGCGAAAAGAAAATTTTTCATGAAGATGTGATTTTAAAATGCATAGCTTTCATAATCGGTCGATAATGATTTGTAGACGATTTCCCGTTGAGAATCGAAGTGATATATGATCCCTACAGCACGCGCAATGACGTGCATTGCATCTGGAAGGGTAAACTCAGCGTGAATCTGATGGGGATCAGCAAGAAATCGCCGAAGAACATCTCCGTTTCTTAAAAACTTATATATAAGTGCATATGATAAGAATATGTAAGCCCGATTGGCGTGTAAAAATGTGATAAAAATAAATTGTGTAGGAGATCTTGGGGGTAGCTACAGCGAAAAGTAGGTAGGAAGGGAGGGGAATAGAAAACCTCCACTATTGGACCAACTTATGTAGAGATTAATTTTCGTACCATGAAAGGGTTTCATTTGTATTTTCACGCAAAATCAAATAAATAATGCTTTGCATTATATAATCCAACATGTATACTGCAAATGATTTTAAAGAACGCAAGTGGGAGGAAATATTTATGCCGTGTGTCACTGTTAATGAGTTCCTAGGAGATTGAGCGGTTAGATATATGTACGTTTACAGTTACGTTTCGCTTGTGCATGAAAAACATCTCAACTTGCATGGTTGCCAAATTTCTCCGAAACGAGAGTCGAGTTGCAGTAAGCGAGACTCATAGCATTGTTTTCCCCAAAACTCGCCAAGGAATGAACCTTTGTTGTTGTTGCTATTATTATGCCTGCGATGCGGAAGCTCGCGGCTATCTGATTCATATATAACAGATAACTTAATGGGTTTCTATATTTACATCTCCATGGTGATAGAAAGATGATATGGCAACCGATATTTTCTTACGCGAAAGGAGTTCATGCTTTTTTATACAAGATAGAAACATCCATACAAAAATTAAATATTGTGGAATTTAACCCTTTAACAATTACATGTAATATATTCTTTAATTCATAATTTGATTAAAATTAATAAAAAGTATATACATGTGGTATAAAAAAATGCTTTGATAAAGTAAGAGAGACTAGACCTGCAAATACTATACTTTAATAGACAGTATTACATCATTTGCCTGATGTCTGTTTTACAGAGCAGCCGTAGCTACTCCAGAAGGGGGTACAGCGTGCCCAGATTCTACGACGACACATACGTCCCCCGATATATCCCACATAGACAGTTCCTCGGTAAGTTACCGCTGTGTTCATTGTTCAAGAATTGACCATTGTGTACCATATAGTCATCTATTTGAATCTGAACAAAGCATTAGTAGTTCCATTCAAACAAGAGAAAAATTAATCAATTGCCTTATAGTTCAAAATATTTTTTTCATTCTAAAATATAGGATTATACATTTTGAAAAAAATATCATTAAATTCAAATCAAACAAAAATAATTGCATTATTAATATCATTAATAACCTTTGTTTTACTTCGGCTTCAAATTATAAAGATGATTTTGTTACCAAAATGCTCGCTATACTTTAAGTGATATACAGAAATTGTTATTAATTCATTTCTCTTTGGTATTGTAGACACAACTGGGGAGGAGAACTCCATCCGTAAAAGCGTGAACCGTGAACTGATGCTGACCAGCCACTTCGTGGACGACGCCTACGACCTGGCCAACAGCTCACACAAACGTGACGAAGAGGTCCTCAAGCACGCCTCCCAGGCCATCGTGAGTACTATCCATATATATATATGAACGACAGTTCTAGTGGCGGAAACCACGTGATCTAATGCCATTCAGTGAGTCGCGAACAAAGAAAGTTATGCGGAATTTAATCTTAAATTAAAAAAAGACACGAACAAAACAACAACTAATCAAATCAAACTGCCAAACAAACATGATTGCTTGTTCTTGTTAATTGAATTTTAAAAAAAGTAATCAATACTTTGATATTGATAAAAGAAACCTTAGCGTAAATTTTGAATGTTGAGATAATTTTGATAAATGTTGAGAATTACACCACATATCATAACTAATGGTTTCACTTCATGGTAAGTACCATTGTTACTTTATGCCTGAACATAACTGTATTTAAACAATTATGTAGATAAATATGGCGACAGATAATATTCATCACACAATTTTTTTTTTTTTTTTACAGAAAATGTTATAAAAAAGATAAATCTTTCCGCTGAATAAAAATATTGTGATAGCAGAATCGCGAATCTCTATCCACTTCCTCAGTTATTTCAATGCCAAAACCTAATCCTTTTAATTTTTCAACCAATTATTTACACTATTTTCACCATTCCTACCCCTTTACGCCCACCACATTTTACCTTTCTCCAACTACTTCTGTTTTACCGGTAAATGCAGCATATCTAAAACAAGAATTTATTTTAGCAAAAAATGGATCTAGAGGTTTGAACTGTGTGAATTTGGTTTTTTTCAGATCTTTTTGAGATGCTCGTGTTCTTGAATGAGATAAACTATTGTTTGGTAATTTCACAAAATATTTAGCAGAGCGTTTGAGCTTCCATCATGTGTTGGGGTTTGAGTAAAAATTACCGTTATTATGACAGTAACGCTAAACACTCTGACGACGCCATACTTGCAAATTTAAAACTATAATTGTAACTTTAAAGTTTCGAATTGTAGTGCATACCCAAATGACAACACAGTTTTGAGGAAGTTCAAACTCAATTGCTCAATAGCTTTGTTGTCATAGGAGACTCCAACTTTGTTCTCTTTCTCTTTGTAGCACTGTAGTTATGTTTTATACTTTTTTTGCTGAAGGGAATCTGACTTTGATTTGTTCTTGGACCCAGTTTATACCACTCCTCGTTCACAGTTTTGGTTTCAAGAGTTCCCCAATTTTTTTGTCCTCGCACAAATGTTCTTTAGTTAATTATTGAGCAGTAAAGCTCTTGTTTACCGTAATGTATCAAGGCGTTTCACCTATATTTACTAATCGTATGTATGGAATCGGTGTTGTGAGTATAATCAACGCAGATATATATACAATTAATCGGCTTTATTTTATGTGATAAATCAATGTTCACTCACCAGACACTTGATACATGTGATAAACAAGAGAAAAAAGTCACTTTGATGTTGAAAATAAAATCTGATGTAATAATATCACATGTTCATGCAGCCCCCGTCATCAGCAACAAACGATCCTTTGCCTACTACTCATCTGAAGGCTTCCGCTCCACCTAAACCCTTTAGGCGTTTCCAAACAGCAGATTCTTACAGAGGGGCCCTGCCACAGGATCCTATACAGAAGAGGGGCAGATCTATGCCCCCTTTACTCAGAAATACAAAGAAGGGACCTTCTTCCCCATACGAATGGTCCTCACAAGCCATGCGCGCTTTGGCATGCGCACGCAACATCCGGGAATCTGTCAGGCAAGAAACTGGGGGCTCCTTAACGTCCTCCCCTATGATATCGCCATACCAAAGCCCGAGAGCAACCCCAGACAGGGAGTTTGGTGACGATGGTAGGGGAAGGAGCAGAAAGCCAAGGCATCGAGTCGGAAAACATTTCTCAAAACTGTTAGATTTACGAAAGAAGCCGCCGGGCGGTCAGAATTACCGCTCTGATCTGGACTCAGAAGCGGCTTCTGACGATTACAGTGACTATGATTATGAAAACAGATATGAGGATCAGGATGCTGATGCCCCCAGGGAATGTTTCTACATTACTCGAAACCGGTCGCCTTCTCCTGAGGAGGAGTACGTGCCCTTTGCCCCCAGACGCCGAGTGACGTATGAGGACGACAATGACGAAGATGAATACCGATCGAAGGTTCCAGATATTTCTTCCGATTTTACCATCACACCATACACGGCCCCGAAGTCAACTGATGTCCAGAGGTCTGCTATCACAAATGACCTTCTGTACCACAATGTTGTGGCAGAAACAGCAGCAAGAGCCAGGAAACTGTTGGCAGAAACAGATCTTGATGAATATGAAAACGCTAGTCTCGTTTTGAGTGTTGAGGGGGAGTACAAGGACCCCGAGCGTGGAGAATTAGGATTCCAGTACATTTCAAGACCACTACAACTGAAGGGACCAATGCTGGCCACAGGTCCGGGCACATACGCCGTTGCTGTGGGCACTGACTCGGCCTTCGAAAAATATTTCAAGGATATGAGATCCTTTAGAGAGGAAATTAGAGCGAGGCTAGAAAGTGGATATCGAGCTCTTAAAGATGCATCAAGAAGTTACAGAAGTTTACCTAGCTCTACATACAGCTCTTACAGAGCCCTTCCATCCACCAAATCATATTCGCATTCATATCCCTCTGTAAGCTACAGAAAACGCCTAGAGGATGGGTCGGAAGACCAACTTGTCATATACCCTCTGAGTGAAAGATCAAGAGGAGCTTCACCCGTCTCCACAGTAAGGGACGAGTCACCCGACAGGTTCAAAACTGTGGCTGTGTTTGAGAGTCCTGGGGAAGAGATGAGGATCTCCACTCTCGATAAAATCAAAATCAAGGTAAACTCGTTTGATACGGTTTCGGTGATTTCCCTGTTCCTTGCATCCCGGAAATCCCATCTGAGATAGATAATCCACGCACGACCTGAATAACTCAATCCTTACTTTTTGGGTGTCTAGAAGAGATTTTGTGGCCATAAATAGCTCAATGCCCATTAACATTCATATATCTTGTTATTCGACATGCAAGTATGACTAACTGAACAATTAATACTGTACTAGTGGTATTATGGGTATTGCAATGTTATTTTGTTTATGATATTTGTAGTGATTGTAGGCGTGACTTTACATATATATTATATGACTATTGGTTCTTCCTCTTTTAGCCCTTGCAAGCGTTGCTTCGGCTTCTTTAAATCGTGACGGTGGGTTGCTTGAATAAGTGTGCTTTTCAAGAGGCTCTACAGAAACACCCATGAGAATGAACATCGGAATTCACTGATCATGTGGTTTATGTCAAAAAAGTAAGATCGAAAACACATAACGGTTGACTGGGTCCGGAATTCATCATATGTCATGTACCCTCCAATATGTATAACTTTAATGATCGAACTTCTATTTCAGCAGAATAAATCGTAACAATTTTCCCTCTATGAATACAGGTGGATACTGAACTTTATCACAACCCAAGAGCTGCAGTTGCATCCAGACGTGCACGGTCTCAGCCGCCACAGCACCTGCAGGTGACACAGTCGGTTTACCGTGCTAGGGCCTCTGTACCACCAAGAGGAGCTTCGCCTCCTCCCCGATCCTATGTTCGAAGGGCAAATAGAGAGGTAGTAGTCGTATATAGACCTAGACGTGCTTCATTTTCTGAAGCCGATTTCCGCAAGCCGGTGGTCACGGCTGGATGGCGCTATCCACGTGCCTATTATAACCCTGTTGCCTATCCCGTACGCGGATATGTTCCGCGTCGCAAATTCTTCGTGGATGCCCTCAGAGGCGTAGACACAAGAAGTCACTATGCATATGGCTCTTCTGCCCTGACCTTGCCAATGTTTTCTAGGCTGTACTACCCCACATTATACACTGATTACGTGCCACCATACGCCGATAAAACTGCAAGGGCACGGGTTTCCGTTCGAGTCCTTGCATCACCACTGCCATACAAAAAAAAGTTTGCCCGAAAGGTGACGTCATTTAACACATTTTTTCATTCCATCCTGTCGTATTGTTGAAGTTGTGAGTTTAAAGTTTTTGGTGTTCCTGTAAACGCTTTATATTCGTGATCATCTCTATATTTGTAAAAAAAAAATAAAAATGAAAGCACCCAGAACTTTAGATTTCGCTTCTTCGAAAATCAAATTTTTAATGAATATAACGCGAATATGAACCGTTTACAGTGGTTTGGTGTTGATGCAAGGGATTTAACGATGGCCATGACGAGTATGCCCGCTTAAGTGACAGCTCTAACTCATTCTTCATGACATCGTAGAACCCATTCAGCCGTGGCTGCTAGCTTGTGACTATCTCTAAATTATTGTATGTTTGGCAGCAAATTCTTTTTATCTATATTTTTGATATTTGTAATGAATTGTGCTTCAATGCGAAGACATATTTCTAAATCATTCATGTTTATTCTCATGGGAAGGACTGCGCGTGCGCGTTGCTAAGATGCTTATGATTGCAAACCCACTGATGTTGTTTCCCTTTTTTCAGGCATAATATTTGAGTTCGCATGTATGTAAAGGCGTTTTGCAGCATGAAGAAGGTGTTGGTCGATTGATCATTCCAATATGTTTTGGTATGGCATGAGCAGTTACTTTTTTCAGCATGGCTTTAATTAATTGTATTTTGTATTCTATTAGACAAGAAAAGTGAACAGTTAACAATAACAGCCCTGACGTCAAACACCAACCACGAATACCAAAAATAGAAACGTGGAACTGGGAGGCTATTTGTTGGGAACACTTTAAGATGTTAGACTAACGTATATAATCTGGGGAAAATATTAATTGCAAGCTTTGAAACTGGGGATATTTTTGAAAAAATGAAAGAAATGCGTATCATCTTTCATCAAGTCATGCACTAATTTCACTTTTCACAGTTTCCAACAAACAAAAAAAAAACCCAAAGAAAAGAAAGATTGATAAACTGACCAATACATTTACAGTATCCATTATCCATTCATATAAACTGGCTTACAGTACTGACCGAAGGTAACTTTTTCAGCATACATTCATGTAAACTGACCGAAACATTTACAGTATCCATTCATGTAAACTGACCTAAACATTTACAGTATCCATTAATATAAACTGACCGGGACATTTGCAGAACCCATTTAAAGTAGCCATTTATATAAACTGACCGGTACCTCTCTTCTACGTATCTTGACGACCTTCGATGATAGGTTATCTTCCTTTGAACATTGTATAACTGTTCATATTTCTTAACCCATTGTTTAAATGTATTTTTAAATGGTGTAAACTGTTGTTATGGTTTTAGGTCCATAATTTTATGTTGTACATTAGTATGATACAAATTTCGATTTTGAAGAGGTAAACAAATTGCATTTCCTTTAAGAAAAAAAATTGCTTTAATAACTAAAATGTTGCACAGCTAATGCTTATACTGTAATTTTCCAAAACAATTGATAAAATTTGATAACGTTCCGTGCAGCATATGACTTTTTCTCTCTCTCTCTCATGTCTTTCCCCTTTCTTGACCACCATTTTGCTTGTTACGGACAGGCGGCTCTTGTTGGAAGCAAGGTGGACGTAGTCCTCCCAAAACATAAAAGACCCAAGTCAAAATACGCCGCTGCTGTCATCAGGGAAATTAACTTAAGGAAACATTTGCATGGCGATGAGGTAACTATAGACTACTGTGCAGTTCTAAACTTCTTAATACTTAATTAAAGGTAGTTCATTTAACTTCAGTTTAGATAAATTGTCCTCCTTTGATAATATTCGTATTTCTTTAGAATTCTATTTTGACACACTGTGTCTCTAATGTAGTGCTGTATATCACTTATAATCGCCGTTCCCACAGCCTTTACCTCACAACATACACACGGAGTTTCCTTTTCATTATATAAAGATACGCGTAATTCTAAGCAAATATATCCAAAATTTCATTCATAAATCTTCATTGGGGCGTTTTCATCATAACTAAATAAGTGATCTACAGTACCCGTATAAGTACCCGAAGTTTGGTAGTCTTCCTGCATGTGTACAACTCGATGTTTCAGGTTACTCCCGAGCCAGAAATTCCTACAAGCCATCTGCACGCTTCACCGAGGCCGGTTGTGAGTATGAAGTTCGCATTGCTGCCGCTTCTCTGAACTATAGAAGAAACCAGTACAGACAATATATAGTTTCCAGCAATGTGGCCCCAAAAGATAAATATGTTTATTTCGAGCCACCACCCACATTTGTTCAAGCAACAGTCGATGAAACACACGTGTACTGGTTCCTTTTTTGTTTCTGGCGTACTCTTCGTTTATGTAGGCTGCGCTGCGCTGGTTATATAATGAACGAAAGCACGGAAAATGTTATCTTCTTCTGTGTGCTTTGATTGCGATCCAAAAAAGAGGTTTTTATTTTCGGTACTAAAGTGAGCATTATTGCTGTTGATTTATTCAAAAAATCAACTTCTGCTCACACACAAAACGCTCCAAGCCTTTCCAAAGACAGTCCTTTCCATTCATTGCACGCTTTCATCATTCAGTAACTAACATCATGCTGCATGGGATATCTGCATGGAAGGTTGAATTTAAATGACACAGTATGTAGATCTCTCTCCTGGTTTACCCAAATAATTTCAGTACCTATCAAGGGGCACATATGACGATACAGATGGCCTTGTGAAAAAACCTAAGAACGATATTCTCTCCTGGAAGGTTTGTATACGTGTAGACACGCTTCTAGATGCTCATTGTGTCTCTGTGCTCGCTTCTTTGTCTAGCTTCTAGGTATTTCTGATCAAGAATTTTCTGTCGAATTCACTTCTATATAGTCATAATGTTTAATAAGGATAAAGAATTAATATGTCAGAAAGACAAGTATTAGTTAATATGTGTAACATCAAAACAATAAGCAAATGATTGCCGTGAGAGAAACATTGCTTCAATTTTGGATGCACTTACAAGTAACAACCTTTGATACTTTTTATGGTTATTTCACGTTGCTCTAATTTTCTAAAGCAATTAATATTCTCTCGTAAACTGTTTTCCATTGATAGGATACTATCAAAATTGTGTATGCGCTTTTAGCAACAATGATGCCATGTTTAAAGAAAGTTTGACTAAATCGTTGCTATGTTTGCTTTGTTTGGACAACAAGACATAGCTGACTTAAGAGAAGATTGTTAATGAAATAGACATTGCATTAAATCAGAAGTAAAGGATAATCATATATATCTGCATGGCTATTTATGAAATACTGCAGAGCAGCTTTATAAATAGTCTCTTAACAAAATCCATGTGTTCCATTGTGTACAGAGCGAGCGACTGAAATGTGTATAGTTGACGCTTTGGGGGTTGCTGTGTCTTTCATGTCTTTCAAATATGTTAGATGATAGAAGGCTTTATTTAATAAATGGGGGATTTTTCGTCGTGTAAAACATTTTTTTGCCTTAAAGAAGATGGCTCTTTTTAATTTCTTTGCTGTTGCTGCTGCTTTGCTTCTATTACTGCAACAAGAAACGCGAAAATTATTTTTTTCTAAACTTTGAAGTTAGATTCTAAAACATTTCCAAAAATTTTGACAAAGAAAGGAATAAAATACAGAAATTCTTTTATGTTGCTTGCAGCATCGTCTCGAGTCTCGTATAGCACCCAGCGATCTCCTCTTTACACCCAAGGTGTATGCTAATGTACGTTCCAAGTTACGGGACGTCCAAGAAAAAATGGACCGTCACCGCCAATTAATGGATCGCTATTTAGACGCAGAATCTTTAGCTCCTGACACAGATATAAAGACAAAAGTCTTGGCAATGTATAGTGAAATGGAGGAGAGGGACCCTTTGTAAGTTCTCCTCACAAAAACTCCTGACACGTTTGGCGTCTAGATTTTGGTGTACGCCAATGGTTCGTGAAATACTGGCGCTGCATTTCTTGTCATAATTTTTGTTAATTTCAAAGTTCAAAAATTTTAAATCATTTGAAAGACGCTCTCTTCGATATGCTTGTCACTATTTCTCGGACTTGCGGCTGATATATTAAACACATAGCTGATAGAGTAATGTCTTCCAAGAGTACGAAATGGGGACACAGGTCTCGCATGGTGTGGTCTAATTTCTAACCCAGTAATTAATATTCTTACAGGTAGTTAAGTCGTTCATAAAATCATGTTCAAATAACTTTGACTTTTTCCTCTTTATTTTCCTCCCGTAACCAATAGCGCCCTTTGTAGTCCCTCCGAATACCTCCTCACAAAGCCCGTAGTGTCTGACCAGTATCCTCACTCATTTAAATTCAATCTTTTTTGTTCTTCATACATTTCTTTGTCTCATTTGGCTTAATGCATTGCATGTTTTTTATTTGCATGAATATATTAACCAATGTTCATAGTCAGCATAAATTGAACAAGATAAAAAAATTTTTTTTTTTTTCTGAAATAGTGACTTGAACTAGATGATTTTATTTGAATAACAAGTAGTTATAAATTAGCAACATATATCCTAGTAAATCTGTTTCTACTCTTGTAATGTAGAGTTACTTATTGTAAAGTTTTTAAATACAAGTAAATCATTATTGATTACTTGCGAAATACGATTTGATATTATAACTTTTATTAGTAACAGTTCGATGTTTTGTAAACTTGGAATTTTTTAAAATGATATGATTAATGGACTAGCTTTGTTTGTTTGAAAAAACAAAACCAAAACTTTCTGCTTACCTTTGTGTTCTTTCATCCTCCATCTGCTTTCGACGGCTTTTTTCAAAATGAATTGAAAGTTGGATCGCAATGGGTGACAAAAGATGGCACAGAATCTTGGAATGGCTTTTTTGACCTTTCACTAACCTTGTTGTTCCTTTCTTTTTCTTGAATTTAAAGTTTTTACAGGGGAACATTCTCTACCGCTACTACTAGAAGCTCGGCCCCAGTCACGGAAAGCAGTTCAATGCCATCGGTACGAGCTCGCACCCCCGCTCCTAGCACTTATCGCTATATCCGTTTGCCTGTAAGTGACTTCGGGCTGCCAATCAGCTTCTAGTGCTGCAGATATTGTAGTAGATCTTTCCGTGAACACAAGTAAAACTATTTTTTTCAAGATAACTTTCTTTTTAGTTTTGCCAACTGAGTTTCACCTATAGCTCTTTTCAGTTTATCGATGAAATGCTTTTGTTCTTTTTGAAAGCTTCTTTGATATTATGTCGCTAATATTGTTAGAAATATTTACTTTTGAAACGGGAGAAACTAAAGACTAACTTTGAGAAATTCCGACGACAGATAAGTAAGTTTTATAATGTAACCCTTTCAAACCACCATAAAGATTATTTACCTATTTTTAAAAGTATTTGAGAAAAGTCGGTAAGGTGGCTTTGTTTGTGCTTTCGTTCATTGTATATTCAGCGCAGCTCTATTCACTGATCATATAATCATCTTCATCAACCAATTCAATCAAAGAAGTAGCAAAGAAGTGAAACTTAAAGGTATACCATATATTCTGATTAAAATAACCTTATCTTCAGACGAAGTCAAAGGATGATGACTACAAACCAATGTCGGACGTGCGCAGGCGCGTAAGGCGGGTAATTTGCAAGAATAGGAAGGATCCTCTCTACTTCAAATAATGTCCTATTTCAGGAATTTAAGGTTTCCAATTGGAAGTAGGTCAATCTGTGATGATCCAGTAGTGTTAGATCTTAGACTAGCACTAACCCGCCATATCTTGAAGGGGATAACACATCTGTTGAGATCTATATAGGGCCCATAAAAAGTCTTCAGGAATCTCAGAATCATTTGTAGACCTAATCTAACCTCACGCTTGTTTTCTGTTTATTTTAGGAGGATGAATTGTCCTGTGTAATTATTGAATCAAGTGAAAACCCAATAATCACTTCAAACGAAACATAAGCGTGTTGCTGGTATAAACTTTCTGTACCTTCACACCACTGATTTTTGTCGTACGTTTAGATTCAATCCCCATTTTCGATACTTTATTCCTTCTTAGAAATCTCTCACCTGTATGTGTTATCCTCTTCTAGTTAATGGCAGTGATCCTCATGCCCATAAACAAATGAAATGACTCTAAACCACTACCCGATGTTTCTGAAGATCTTATATATTCTTTCCGAACCCCCTTTTATTATCCTACTTCCTAAAATTTCCCATTTTATATTCTTCAAATCAAAAGAAAGATTAAATAAGTGTAATCCTACCTGAACCTTTTACCTTAATAAAAACTTACCCGGTAAATATCAGGTGTTTTGCACCTCCTTCTCTTTCAGAGATTGTTCACACATCCTCTACCTTTAAAATCCTGAAATTAAAACAAAGTTTTATTTCCCGACAAATTAATATTTTTTTGGTTTTACATTAAACCGCACTCTCATAGAACACCTCCCTGTCTCATACCATTTTCATTACTCTTTGTTTCCTTTTCAGGTAAGAAAGTCTTTTCTCTGTTGCATGTCCTAAATATTAACATGTGTTGGTGTTTGCTACTACATTTAGTTAATAAATGTCAGCTGATAATGTTGAGTTAATGAACAATAGATTTTTCAAGATATTAATTTGCATCAGAATAATTGACAATAAATATTAATTGGGATAAAGCTAACTTTACAGTTCCTCTTTAACTCAGCATACCAGCATTCATTTAGATGCTCTAACTATAGGTTTTGATGTACTTATTTAAGTCATTAATACAGTGATATATCATCTTTGAAAAAAAAATACTGGTAATGCATTAAAGAAAATTAAATTAAAACATATGAAAGTAAATCTTTTTCCGAAAAATTATTATCTGTTTCTTTCACGTCATTACATTTTCTTTAACATTTTCTTTTTCTATTTTTTTAAGGCCAGATAAGAAATAGTATACTTCACAACATCTCTATCTGATTGGAGGGAATCGACCCGTCTCCTTGTCATCTCCGGCATATAAAAGACTTTTTTCTTATTTATACATATTACCTAACTGTGGACAGATGTAATATATTTCTGCTTTCTGGTGAAAGAACTGTAAATAAATATATTATTGCTTGAAATCTATGTGACTAGAAGGACTCTTTAATGTTTTAGAAACAAGGCAACACTTGTGATATATGTTGAGTTTGAACATAACTGAGGAAAAGTAGTTGTTATACTGTTATGTTTCGTTTGAACCTCCATACATCCTCTTGCGTTTCGCTAGTTTTTTCTTTACTGGAAAAATCCGTTCATTTGCAAAACGAGATTTTGTATAGAGGTAGATCTGTCAATGGAGTATATGTTTTCCTGCTTACCGTGCGGTTTGTTTTTGTAAAAATTTGGAAAAATTTAATTTATTTCTAACGATGTCACGACATTTGTTGTTACCATGGCATTGATGCTACATTAAAAATCAAAGTTATGTATCGAGTTTTTATTCACATGGACACGTCGACAAACAGTCGGTTGGATACATTGCGTTTAGTTAAAAGAATATAAAGGCATGTTGATTTTATGTTCGAAAAGAAACTATAACAAGCCCTTATTCGAAGGAGAATTTTGCTGCTTTGGGTTATTTTTGTTGAATAGTCAATTACATGATAATTGTAATTTTCTATGTGTAAAAAGGAGGATATCAGCGTTGTATACATGTCTCTCAAATACTTTATTTATATTCTTTTGTGAAGGTAAATATTGATAATAGGTTGTAAAATGTTGAGGATATGATAGTACAAACGCTATTTAATCTTATTGCTGCCGTTAATCGTGAACATGCTTGTACCACAGTACGTGACACGTAGAGAACGTTGAAGAATTTTGTGTTAAAAAGGATATATACATGTATGTGGACATGATGAAGGTTGTAGCCAGACTCTGCACTGAAAGGATTTGCGTCAGCAGTAGCAATCTTCAGATCAGAAGAAACATTAGACATGCCTGCTTGTTAAACGGAAAGCAAGCATTGAGATAATTCGTAAAATTTACAAGAATATTTATCGTTTTACAATTTGAATAGAATATGTTAATAAGGGTTTTTTTTAACATTCCACGTAATCGTATTTTTATCGTGATAAAAAAAAGAACTGAGCTGAAAGATTATTCTTAAACAACAGGAAAAATGAGGTTTTTTTCTAACTTTTAACGTGACCCATGAACAACAACGCCAACCTGAGAAAATGAGTAGTTGAAAGAAAATTTGCCCAATCACTTAATTGACTTGCAAAACAATTGATCGTTTAAAACTTACCGTTAAAGGGTTTGGTCAGAATTAGAGCTGAAAATTTTCAAAATTTGTTTTATTACTAGACTTAATGTTTACAACGCTTACTTTTTATGCAAAAATAAAAATAAATGTCAGTTGAAGAGTTAGAAGCAAGATAAAGAGATTACAATTCCTTGTTCTATAAACAATGTCCTGTCAAGTTTTTGTTCCAAAATAATTGTTGAAAATAAACAATTGAATAGTGATTGATAGTATAGAATACGTAAACGTGTTTATAAACAACTTTAAAAATGGAACAAAAAATTCGCGCAATTGAAACCTTTGCAAATATAAAGCTATGTAAAAAAAAATAACATTTCTAAAGCATCGCATACTTGATAAAAATGTATCTTGTCAACTAACATAACATTTTGTTAAACATTCTAAATACCTGTACAGTGGGAAAAACAAATAAAAATTGTCAGCTCTAATCGTGATCATTACCCTTAAAAAAAAATTCTCAAACACACAAACTAGTTATATTTTAAAAAGTATGATATTCTAACTTGTATCATTTGAAAATGACAAACAAAAATCGCAACTTTAAAACTTAATTTTAAATATATTTGCAATATGCAACTAACAAGTGAAAAAAAAAGTTCTGTAGTATTAGAACTTGGGACCTGCAGGTCCGTGATCTGATACCATCGCATCCTTTACACAAATAAATACTAAGATTTTTCAAGTAATCATTGATAAAAAAGATATTGTATTTTAAATAATAAAAAACAAACACAACTAAATGCAACAAATTTGTCTTGTACATGTAGCTAAGCCTGCCACTGGATGTTAAAAATGCTAAGATATCATGCAAAACGCAGCCAAAAAAATTCCCCAAAATAAAATCTTTCCCTATGACGAATATGCTTATTTATTGTGCGTGGGGGTGGTTGTGTTATCTTGAGTGTGTGTGTGTAGGAGGGGGTATTGGGGGGGGGGGGGTAGCTTTCTTTTCAAATATTACATGTCATTAATGCACATAAAGTCTTACGAGGGGGTCGGTGTTTTCGAGGCGGAGGAAAGTTTAATAACTATTTTTCTTATGTTTATTTATGTAAAGAGCGCACTTAGTATACGATTTCGCCTCTAATATAACGCTTTTGCAAATATCAAACATTTTCAATATTATACAGTATTTAGTTAAAATATATCTAAATACACGTAAATTACATACTTATCAGGTTTTACTTTAAGATTCCTATTTATCATAAACAACATCAATGAAATCTTCTGGTTTTGTGAGTGATATACGGGGAAATGATGAGTATGCAGTAAAAAGTTACAGATTTGAGTATTTGAACCACTTTAAACCAAAAAAATCCTTTTAAAAATAGGTTCTACGGTCTTTCTAGTGCAGGTTTACATTGAATTCATTTTGGTTTAACGTGATCTTTGTACTGAAAATCAGGCAAATATTCCACTTAGTGACTTGTCTAAAATACTTATATATGTAGTTACATATATCAATAACAAGTGAAAAGCTGTCAATGTGACAGCAAATCGGGTTTTCTTTTATGTGAACTGTATCCATAATCCATGTCAACCCTGAATTGATAAACACTGCCTACCGTATTCAGAGAAATGGAGAACCCATATGCAATATTTTGCCTAAAAAATGACTAAGTTCAAAAGCTGATATTTTTTTCAAAAATTATCAGAAATCAAACTCCTAGCAATATGCACACCTCTGATATACGTACAATTGATCTGCAAAAGAACAACTTCTTATCTTGAAAACTGTAGGAGGAGTTATCCGTACAATAGGGGTACCCTATATGCAATATTTTGGCAAAAAATGACTAAGTTCAAAAGCTGGTATTTTTTTCATAAATTATCAGAAATCAAAATCCTAGCAATATGCACACCTCTGATATATGTTCAATTGATCTGCAAAAGAACAACTTCCTATCTTGAAAACTGTAGGAGGAGTTACCCGTACAATAGGGGTACCCTATATGCAATATTTTGTTGAAAAATGACTAAGTTCAAAAGCTGGTATTTTTTTTTTAAATAATCAGAAATCAAAATCCTAGCAACATGCACACATCTGATATATGTACTATTGATCTGCAAAAGAACAACTTCCTATCTTGAAAACTGTAGGAGGAGTTACCCGTACAATAAGGGTACCCTTTTGGCAGCCGCCCACCCGCCCGCCCGCCCGCCATTTCAATAACCGGATTTTTCCATTGGAAAACCCGGTTAAAAATTGGTGCATGTTGGCCAACCGGTAATGCGTAGATGTTTTTGATTTTGAGGTCGCTGGATCGATTCCCCCATGTTGTAAATATATTTTTTTCCTTTTCACTAAAATCATGACAAGAATAAAAAGTTTAAAATATATCTATCTGATCTGTTTTTTATTCCAAACCTCTTGTATAACTTCGAGTATGAACGCATCCAAGATAAACAGATCTCTTCAAAAGCATTAAGCAATACAAGCTTTTTACCCTAAGACACTGCATTTACTGGAAGTAATCATTACTCAGAATATCATGATCAACTGACTGTACATAAATTATTTATAACTTTATTAATTTCTAAATGCAGATTTCCTGAACTTCTCACAAATCATTGGTAACACATTATAAAATCAGTACCTAAGTTTCGTAAATTCTATTAAGATAGGTACCGCTATCTATATTTTAGAAAAAGGTACCTCCCGTTCAATCACAGGTGTAGGCAAAATAATGGGTAGGGCGCTATACCTCTTTGCTGGTAATACATATATCTATGCAATTCCGGGGGTGGGGGGGTGGGGGGGTTCCAGATCCCCTTGACACCCCAATCCCCTCTCTCTCTCTAGATCTCCACATGTATATACAAACAAGGAATTATTATATTCTGATAAATTCAAATAAAATATTTTAAAAAAGAACATAAAAAATAACAAAATCATAACATATATTTAATCAATCATGAATTTTATTTTTTGTTCCAATTATGCCATCAGTTTTTAGTAATGTGCATAACAAGTCCAGCAGACAGGAGACTACATGAAACTTCAGGGAGATTGGTTCCAGTACTCCCTCCTTATCCATATCTCTGAGAGTCCCTCTTCTGTCAAATCCCAGACAATGCTGGCTGTCCAGATCAGCATCTCTCTCCCGAACTCTGGAGAGTTTGATAAGAAAATTACGAGTTTGGTTATGTGTAGTTTCTGTTACATTTCTGTGTAGAGTTCTGGCCACCCCTACAAAAGCTTCTGCAAGTATGCTAGCCATCTGTACACCCTCATCAACAAGTGTTTTATTTTTACACCATCTAGTTAAAAAATGACTACACATCAATTCGAAACTGGTTCCCCCTGGAATGGTTGCTGAGGTGCAGGATGGGCCCTCACTGAGGATAAGAGATAAATACACAGATTTGATGGCCTTGTGAATCACTGTATACAGTTGTCCACACAAGCCATCAGTGGGTGCAGCTAGGATGAGGGTTTTGGTATAAGGTGCAAGTCCTTCTCCACAAGGTGTTAACTGAACACATGGTTTACCACCGATAATCACTCTCTGGCAGGATGAAGCTACAAATATTTCCTTCTCGGAAAATTGTCCTCTTGGGAATTCTGAAATGACATGTTTTCTGCACATCTGACTTAGGAATTCTGCATCTTCCTCTTCGAGATAATGTATCACAGATATGTTGTGTGAACCAAGGACTTGCAGACAATACTTGGGTATCCCAACATAACTTATCACAACATTTATTTTTTGTTCCACACACATTTGTGCAAATTTACCCACTCTTTCTCTTTGGTAGAGCATAAAATTTCTCAAACTATCATTTGTTGAAAGATAAATGGATTCATTATCCTCTTGTTTAACTTGTTCTTCTATTGAACACATCAGAATCACAAATCTTACTTTTTCCATCGGACACAAATTAAAGTGAATAGCAAAATCTCTTTGAATGATGAATGAATCTAATGTTGTAGAATCTGTAACTGAGGGGCCAATAGTTTTTATCAAAAACTGACTAAAGTTTCGAGTTATTATGGAAACTTGTTCATAAAAATGGTCAGAGGGCAGGTCAAAGTTGAATGATGATGTCACAGTGGTTACTAAACTTTCCACAACTCTTGCTGAATAATGTGGTGATATGACACTTCTCAACACACCCTCAAAGCTATCTTGAAATGCCTTCTTATCATTAAATAAACTGCATGTCCTTGAATACTCTAACACTTGTTTTTGCAGTACAGGGAAAACTTGATGAGTAAAATGAGTTACTCCCCTTATCAGCTTCCCTCGTTCCTTTTCTGTGTATTTACAGTCAATCTGTTGTAAAATTTCTGCCAGCATTACAATGTAAGTTTTACTTCCATCTCCAGTGTACTGAATCATTTTGTCAATAGCTTCCACCATCAATCTTCCAGCTGGATGTCCAATATGTAGGGCATTGAAGATGGTGGCCCCATTATTTGTTATCAAGACCTGACCGGTGGATGTACACATCAATGTCTGCAGACCCTGAGGTCCAAATCCACGTGACACCAAGGACTCCAGTGCTCGTGCAATTTGAAGAGATTTTGAAAAATCCAACAACTTTAATTCTGTACCTGAAAAAGAAACCATTTGATACATGTAGATGTTTTTTTAAAGAGAACATTTTTTACATGTATGGCACAAAGACATTGTCACAGGCGCTTGATGTTATTTATTTTTCTCAAATATACCCCCTACCTATAAATCATACAAGACATTTACAGTATGAATAGAGCCTGAGGACATTCAGTTTGTTTCCAGTCTGATTTGCTTATATCAACAATTTCCTGTACTAATCATGTGTAAACTAACATATAACAGCAGGGACTTATATACATAGTATATACGTCCTTGATAACAGCAACCAGATCAAACAATGGTAAATTTAAGACTGAGGGTTATAACAATCCAAAAAGTTTATCACAACATTCAATTGAATTCTTTTAATTAAATCGTATGCATTTGTTTACAATATATATGTCTCTGGTTTAAATCATATATGTAACAGAGACACTTATTGCCTCTGCTGGGGTTTGAACCCGGGTC
>WFKH01010931.1:55413848-55450451 GCA_016163765.1 Magallana hongkongensis
CACTAGCCAGAGCTAGTAGGAATGCCATATACCTGACTCTACCACATATACATGGGATAGACAAGCAAACTATCATAATACTTATACATAAAGAGAAAACATGTTAATACATAAAATAAACATACTCTCTGAGTATTCATGAGACCACAATGGCATAAACAATCACTTAATACATATACAATATGTATTAAGTTATTTTTTATTTAATTGTTTATAACAATTTATAACAATAACAGCTATCACTGTGGCACCTCTCTGTACAAAGCTTGGATTGCAAGCTCTATGGACTATTGTGTCAGGGAAAAAAAAGTTAAATTATGATAAGCTTTTTACTCAACTTGGAATTTTTTTTGATGCATCCAAGATTCATGCTTTGCAAAAAAGCTAGAGGATCTTACATAAAAAGGAAGAAACTGAATACTCCACTGTGCAAATCTCAAATACAATTATGTACCTTTTATCTAAACCTTTTAAAACCATCTATGTAAATTTATGTAAAACGCTTTAACAAGCTATTCTAAACAGCTATAGTGCTGCTACAGTTCATTAATTTACCGATTTCGTTATAGAGAGCTTATGTCCCAGTGCTATATATGTATAAATCATAGATTATCATGCATAGTTCATTGAATGCATCAATCCATTGCATTTCACCTTGATTGTTATCCATACTAATCCTTACAAATCATAAAAGAGTGGTCGCTACAAACGCATTTCTTGTGGGCCTTTCTAAACTTGTATGTCGATCTCGATCAAAAACAACAACGAATCGTCGGGTTTGATGTTCAACAAATATCGTCTGGAAAACACAAGAAATTTTGGCGGGGAATGCAATGTCGATAATTAGCTAATTAATCTAAGAATATATGAAGAAATGTACACTAAAGATGAAAAAGAAATAGAAAGTAAGTATTTTTTATCTGCCATGTACAAACACATGAACAAATAAAACGTGGTCTTATTGAAACAAAGATTAACCGTGATTAACAAATGTTAGCTCACAAATAGGCCTAATAGCTATTCTACTACATTTATTGCTGAAATCAAAGAGATGCCGCGGACATTATTCTCCAATATACCACGAACGTCATCAGTAAATTATCAGATCAGAAATACCTATTTTTCTCGCAATGATCATAGAAGTGTAACTTCAAACCGTAAAAAGTTTAAAGCCATGTCAATTTCACGTTTAGGTTCCACTCAAAACGATGTTTATTTTGAGGAGCTCAATGCTGCTGTTCCAAGGGCCTCCCTAGCACGTTTGCACTGCGTGTTCTTATATGTTATAATTAAAAATGAAACTAACACGTTTTTTTTTATGCACACAATGTAAAGTTTGAAATATTGGGAATTTCTAGATAAGTAAATTGGGAATTTTGGGGGGGTTTCCCAATTGGGAAGGGTTCGTTTATTGGACCCAAATCAAAGAGATTGACAGCCCTGTGAAACGCCCCCTCTACCGCTTCAAGCTTCAATACACAACCCAAAATAGAAAGTCTACTGGGATTTTGCATTGCATCAGCTATGAAATAGCCCGGATGATAACGTTGAAAAATTGTGCGAGGTATTACGAGTGAGTTCTGAATGGTGAAAAGATGTAAACATTTCCTATTATAAATCTCTGTAAGAAATTTGTTTCTGGTCCTGTAAACTTTTATGAGTGAAAAATGATGTGTCAATGAAGATATCATGGATATTTTCCCTTTTATCGATTTCACCTGTATTTCTTTCACAGGTGTATTTTTATTAAAAACAGTGTTTTCAATAAGTTTTTGAATAGAAGGAAAAAATTTTGGAACAGCAGGAAACCTAATCTCGGCGAGGGGTCTACTGTATATAATATAGCGAGTGATTCTGCTTTATCTGTTTATCCGTGTTAACTGTTTATTTACCTCATTTATTTAGTGAGCAAGTTGAAACACAAAATTTCGTTTACGAGTGAATGGCATTGCTGTAGCAAAAAGTTGATGAGCATTTAACAGAAATGTAATAAAACTGTTTCTTGACATTTCCCAAAGGTCTATTCACAAAATCATTTATTTCTTATCTGCCAAAACACCTGCACTCATCCTGCAACTTCGCTCGGACTTTGAAGTGTCCGCCATTGTTAATAAGGTATCGAAGCAATTCGTCACCTTTACATAACGCTCACTGAACTTCAATACATAAAAGTCCTACTATTACATCAATACGAAGATTTTTTTCTCAAAATTACAATACAAATTATAGAAAGATTTTCTTCTTCGACATGAGATATCCGATCGTCATTGACTCGATCGTTTGACCTAGGTGGGAACCAGTTCACGTTGATCTGGGTCATTGACGTGTTACTATTTTGATGCCATATTTTCAAACACATTAACGATAAGGATTTTGATATTAACTAAATCAAGCTCCTATATCAGCAGAATTTTTTTAAGACGGAAATCTCAGCCGGAAAGTTTTATTCTACAGTCGGTTAATTTTGCCGGTTGCCGGCTCTTATTGAAAACACTGAAAAATCATCAAAAAGTGATGGAAGCAATAACTTGGGACAGACTTTTGTTTTCGAGATTGTTGCAGAATAACCTCCAAGGTCGAGAAATGTTGTTTTGAAATATAAAAGCCAAGCGTTAGCCTCGGCTTTTATATTTCAAACATTTTTAGACCAAGGAGGTTATCCTGCAACATTTACGATAACAATAACTACTAACAGCTCAGATATTCCAGATGATTGATTCTCCTATAGAGAGACGAACAAGGTCATTTAGACTGCTGTTCTGTGTAACCCCAAAGGTTTTGTTAGTATGTGTATCAATCACAGGCTACCATTCAGACTGATATGCAGATGATGCAGATGACATATTATTTTGTTGGATATTATATACACTTTTCTTATTTAATAATAATATTTGAATCATGTTTCTTAAATTTTTAGGGTTAATTTAATATGATCATTAATACTATTCTTTATTTATTATTTCTCGTGCATTTTCCACAAAAAGGCCTGAATAGTTGCCCAGGAAACAGTAAAATACATTTGAATATTAACAGGACCGTCAATCTCTTTGAATTGGGTCAGTATTCTGATCAAATGATCAAGTAATTTGGAAAACTTTATGAAGTGAACAAAAGATTATGCTATGATATATAGATGTCCTTTTGATAATATAAGATCTTAAATTTTCCCAATTTGACAAAAAATGTTGATAATTTTCCCAATTGAGAGGGACCCGGTCCCTGTACCAAAAAGTGCTGTGACAGCCCTGGTTTCAAAACAGATAATCTGGACATTTTTCATATTAGTGGATGAACGTAGTTTGAGCACAAAGGTATTTATGATTATCGAAATATCAAGCGAAAAGTAGTGGAAGCAAAAACTCGGGACAGAGTATAGTACTTTATTTCTTAAACATTACATGAGAAAATAACTCATAATTTACCTGAACATTTTTTTTTAGAGCTTAGACGGGACAAGTTGAAAGCAGATAAAAAAGGAAATTTGAAGGAAGTTGCTACATTAGCAAATTATTTAGGAGAGTTACTGGCTAAAATTGGTGAGATATAATCTGTTGCTCCTTTTTGGTTATCGATAATGATAATGTGATCTTTGTTGCATGTGCAGAATAAAATGAAAACAATTTTAAAGCACCAATCATGATGGAAACTTTTCATGTGTTATTTATTTCTGTATAATCCAGTCCTGTAACAAAATCTTTTCATCATATTTTGTTTGTAGTTATTTATATATAAGGTAGATGACAGTTCTGTGAAAGATGATGGTCTTTGCTTGCTTTTAATAGCCAAGTTTACATTTTGTAGGAAAATTTGAAGAAGCAAAACAAGAACATGAACAGGAACTAAGTCTGTGTGAAGCCTTGGATGACAGCATTGGAGCTGCTGTGGCTTGTCGGAAAATAGGAGAGAACTACTGTGACTTACAGGACTATGAAAAAGCCCTACAGTTCCAGCAGCGCCATCTTAACCTGGCCAAAAAATGTGACAACCTTATTGAGGAACAAAGAGCTTGGGCAACCATCGGTAAAAATAAAATACGTAATACAGTTAGAACTCTATTGGACTAAGAAAAAATCTTTGAGATATAAGAGGAATTAGATATAGATTAAGATGATAAAGAAAATGTTGGTTTGAGATAACAACTGTACTAGTTTTGTTGTTTAACTCAGAAATTTAAGAGCTTTGATAATTTTAGTTAGTAAATTTTTTGCAATGTTTATTAAATGAATAATTTTTGTTTTGTGAAAAATAAACACATACAGAAGAAAGAATAGATATATTTTATCTCTTTTCTTGACTGCCATTTCCAGGGAGAACTTACTTCATTAAGAGTGAGAACACCAACAACAGTGAGGGTACTACAGCAGCCCTGCACAAAGCCTTAGATGCCTTCCAGAAAAGTCTCCATGTTTGTGAGGATTTAAAAGTTAAAGGGGATGTCAAGGAAGTGGAATATTTTGAGATGAAGGCTAGGCTTTATCTAAATATAGGTATAGCTTTATCTCAAAAGAAGAGATTTTTAAATTTCAACCACTGTTTAATGTTAATAAGTGTAAATATTGCTGCATATTCATTTATAATCTTCAGATGATTTTTTTCTTGCATAATACTAAATTTTTAAATTCAGAATTCCTCTGAATTATTAAATATTGTAATTGGAATCCGGCCAGAAAAAATTGCCTTACTTTGTTATACATTGATACGTTTGATTCAAATTAGATTCTTTTCAAATAATTGTGGAAAATGACATAAGTATACAATGTTTATGAAATGAATAATGATCCTTAAGTTTATGGATAACATGTATTCATGAATATTTTTTGAAGGTCTAGTGCATGATGGTCTTGAAGATACTAAACTATGTGCAGACAATCTGAAGCGAGCTATCACTTTAGCAGAGTAAGTATTAAAATTTACTATAGATAATCAAAATGCATATACATGTACAATCTGTTAAATTCAACTGTATTTTTGTAGGCGCCACCACCTTGACAGTGATTTATACAGATGTCGGATGTGTCTGGCCAGCATGTATCAACGCAATGGAAATTTGAGCCAAGCTATACGCTTCCTGGACGCTGCTCAGAAAATCGCCCTCAAACTGAGGGACAAGCAGTTAGAATGTGACACATTGACCACTAAAGCAATGGTATGTCAGCTGATTGAAAATCACAGTATTTCTATTGAAATAAAGCTCATAGTTCAATTTCAGCTTATAGCCTGTTGTTTATGCAATTACATTGGAGTTAAAGGAATACAGTGTAACACTAATAGGAGACTTGACAGTAACAGATGACTTATGAATGGTATTCATAGATTGTTCTCTCTAAAAGTTCTAGGACAAATGTGTGATATATGTTTATAATTGTTTATTCATGTATCCAATTTATTATTCATTTTGCCCTTAGATTTCCTGTCAAATTGGTGATTTTAGCAGCAGCAAGCATGCTCTGAAAAAAGCATATAAACTTTGCTCCAAAGCAGAGACAGAGAACCTGAGAAAATTGTTTCATTCAGGTGTGTGAAGTGACTGACTAAAATTATGTGTATCTTTAGATGGGGAAGTTTCTAAAATATCAGGAGCATAGTTATTTTGTAAAATATTATTGGGTAATTAGTTAAATGATATTTGGTTTAATAGCCTTCTGTAGAAAACAGCTTGTGATTTAACGTTTATTAGTTAGTTTAGATAAATAATCTGTTTAGATAAATAGTTACGTAGAAAACAGCTTGTGATTAAACATTTATTAGTTAGTTTACATAAATAATCATTTCTTTTTTCGAATCTTGCATTTAATTTACATACCTGTTGTTAATGTAAAATAATTGAAAAACATATTTAGATGTATAAAGTGTTCATTCTAACTTGCAATTTACTACTGGGTATGCTTATAGTGAAAAAGCTAGAAGAGGCAACAATATCATTGGAAACGACCCCCTCGACCCCCTGTGATGCTAGACTCCGACTTTTTGAAAGTCTGGGTGACTGCTCAGCTGAGGCAGGTAGCTTCAAGCAGGCCATCGAGTATTATCTGCAGATGGTAAGAGGAAGTGTGAGATTGACGTAGTACTTTAAAGGAATCTTGATACATTTAGGCTGTTTATTTGGATTTGTCATTTAAGGAGGCCGATTTGGGTTTTTTTGCGGAAAAACTACAAAAGCAAAACTCTTTATTTTTTAACCATATGTCATTTACTCCAACTCTAGTTTATTTGTGAAGTTTCAAGAAAATCGATCATCTGGTTCTTTTTAGGTGCCATCTCAAAATAGAGGTACATTTACTATAGGAATATATAGGAAACTGTCATTTTCCGCACTTCGAAGCAGATTAAAAAAAAAAACTACGATAGCTTTTTTTCTCAAATTGTTATATATGATTAGTAATATCATTTTCTACCTGATATATAAAAAATACTAAATTCTACTGTCTGGTTTTTAGTGGGGGCCATCTCAAAATATTAAAATGGACCAAATTTAGATATATATTTGGAGCATTACAAATGAAGATTGGTACAAATTGGTACAATACGCTGTATTATACTAGAATGCGCAAAAACATGCACAACGAAAACTAAAGTCGGCCTCCTTAAGAGAGATGTCTGTAATACTAAATGTGATGAATTTGGCATGCACTGTATGACTATGAGTGATTATTTCCATAATAACTCTTTTTCTAGCTCAAGTGTGCTGAGGATTTGGAAAAACCTTTAAAGGACTTCATCCCAATTTATGTATCGTTGGCACAAACATATGCTGATGACAAGCAATACAAAAATGCCATTTTGTATTACAATAAAGAGATTGAAGCAAGAGGAGATGATGCTACACAGGTAATTAAATATGGAACACTTACGGTATACTGCAATGTACAGAAAATGCATCAGTAGTGTTATTTTGGTATTAATGACAAAAGAAATTTTTTTACATCTTGTGTATTGATTGATTTGTATAAAGGTAAACAAGTTTGATTGGATGTGCTTTGGGACACTTTCAATTAAATTGAAATTACCAAAATTGGTGTTTAGTATAGGAATAGATCTTTGAAGGTGTACCATTGAACATAATCAATCACACTGACTTGTAATATGTGTACTTTAGTTGAATTTCTTAGAAAGTAAATGTGAATGTTTTCAGTAAGTAGTGGTATTGCAGTGTACATATTAACAGCAAAACTTGTTTATAGCGAATTTCAAGGGACCATAGAAAAAACTTCGTTATAACCATAATTAGTTATAAGTTTATAGGGAATTCATAAGAAATCTTATAGCGAATTCGTTATAAAATGGTCAGCTGAAAGTACTTCAAACTATGGTAAGTTATAATAAAATCAATATTAATGACATTTACAATATATATTAATATAACCTTTTCATTTAATTTTTAGCTCACCTGAACCGAAGGTTCAAGTGAGCTTTTCTGATCACCGGTTGTCCGTCGTCCGTCTGTCCGTCCGTCCGTCTGTCTGTCCGTCTGTAAACTTTTCACATTTTGACTTCTTCTCTAAAACCATTGGGCCAAATTTAACTAAACTTAGTACAAGGCATCCTTATGGGAAGGGGATTATAAATTGCTAAAATGAAGGGCTAATCCCTTTTTAAAAGGGAGATAATTGCGAAACAGTGAAAATAGGGTGCATGTCTTTAAAAATCTTCTTCTCAAGAACCACTGCACCAGAAATGCCAATATTAACACAAAAGCTTGTATATATAGTGAAAATTCTAAATTGCAAATATTGTGACCCCTGGACCAAAACTGGGGCCCCAGGCGGGCTTCAAAGTTTAACATAGAAATACATAGGAAAAATGTTTTAAAATCTTCTTCTCAAGAACCACTGCACCAGAAATGCCAATATTTACAAAAAAGCTTGCATATATAGTGAAAATAATAAATTGCAAAAATCGTGACCCCTGGACCAAAACTGGAGCCCCAGGCGGGGTTCAAAGTTTGACATAGAAATACATAGGAAAAATGTTTAAAAATCTTCTTCTCAGGACCCACTGCACCAGAAATGCCAATATTTACACAAAAGCTTGTATATATAATGAAGATTCTAAATTGCAAAAATTGTGACCCCCGGACCAAAACAGGGGCCCCAGACGGGGTTCAAAGTTTGACATAGAAATACATAGGAAAAATGTTTAAAAAATCTACTTCTCAAGAACCACTGCACCAGAAATGCCAATATTTACACAAAAGCTTGTATATATAGTGAAGATTCTAAATTGCAGAAATCGTGACCCGCGGACTAAAATTGGGGCCCCAGGCGGGGTTCAAAGTTTAGCATAGAAATACATAGGAAAAATGTTCAAAAATCTTCTATTTAAGAACCACTGCACCAGAAATGCCAATATTTACACAAAAGCTGGTACATATAGTGAAGATTATAAATTGTAAGAATCGTGACCCCCGGACCAAAACTGGTGCCTCAGGCAGGGTTCAAAGTTTAACATGTATAGGAAAATGTTTAAAAATCTTCTTCTCAAGAACTACAATGCAACAGTTTGAGATATTACTATGCATACATTCTTGGCTATTGTAGATTCTAAATTGTTAAAATCGTGACCCCCGGATTAATACTGGGGCAACAAGAGGGGTTCAAAGTTTAACATAGAAATATATAGGAAACATGTTTAAAAATCTTCTCGAGAACTACAATGTTACAGTTTGTGAGATTATTTTGCAAGGATCCTCAAATTGTGAAAATTCTAAATTGTAAAAGCTGTGAACCCCGGACCAACACTGGGGCCCCAGAAGGGTTTCAAAGTTTAACATAGAAGTATATAGGGAAAGTGTTTAAAATCTTCTTCTCAAGAACTACAATGCAACAGTTTGTGGGATTACTATGCAAGAATCCTCAAATTGTCAAGATTCTTATTTGTGTAAGCCGTGGCCCCAAGACTAATACTGGGGACCCAGAAGGGGTTTAAAGTTAACATAAAAATATATAGGGAACATGTTTGAAAATCTTCTTCTCAAGAACTACAGTGCAACAGTTTGTGGGATTACTATGCAAGCATCCGTGGCTATTGTAGATTCTAAATTGGTAAAATCTAATACTGGGGCCCCAAGAGGGGTTCAAAGTTTAACATAGAAGTAAATAGGGAAAATGTTTAAAAATCTTCTTCTCGAGAACTGCAATGCTACAATTTGTGAGATTAATATGCATGCAACCTTGGATAATGTAGATTCAATATTTTTAAAATAGTGACCCCTGGACTAATACTGGTGACCCAAGACGGATCCAAATTTTAACGTAGAAGTATAAATCTTCTTTTCAAGAACTACACTGCTTTAATTTGTCATATTACTACGTAAGCATCCTTAAATAGTGTAGATTCTAAATTATAAAAGCCGTGACCCTCGATCTAATACTGGGGCCCCAGAAGGGGTTCAAAGTTTAACATAGAAATATATATGGAAAATGTTTAAAAATTTTCTTCTCGAGAATTACAATGCTACAGTTTGTGAGATTACTATGCAAGCATCCTCAAATAGTGTAGATTCTAAATTGTTAAAGCCAACCATAAACCCTGGACCAATACTGGGGCCCCAGAAAGGGTTTCAAAGTTTAAAATAGAAATAGCATATGATACCAAATTTAATGTTACAAGGAACTGTTGTTCAGGTGAGCGATGTGGCCCATGGGCCTCTTGTTTTTAATATACTGTATTATATTTGGATATTTAAGATACGCATCTTAAAATAAATCTTTGTAATGGAAAAAATTTGTTATATGAATGATAAAATACGTTAAAATTTTGCCAGCGGGGGTCTTAAAATTACTTCATTTTAGCTGTAAATTTGTCATAGCGGTGTTTGTTATATACGTCAATTTTCTATAGATTTATATATGAATTTTGTGGGAACATGAATAAGAATTCGTTATAGCTGTAAATTGCCTATATCCGTGTTCATTATATTCGAGTTTTGCTGTAGATAGTTGCTTTATAGTTTCTGTTATTTCGCATTAATCTTTTCAAATGAATTATTTTGCAGGTTTGTAAAACTCTCCTGAACATCGCTGAGATAGAGTATTCTGACGGAAAGGATTATGACAAGATCAGTGATACCTACCTCAAGGCCTACAAACTTGCTAAAAAGACCCAGCATCATTTGTTAGAGGTAAGTATATTTACAGAAAGCAAAGGTATATTCCACATACAGATTGATTGCCAATAGGGCTTCCAAAATTTTTCGGATCAGGTCGGGTTGTAAAATTTTCGGTTCGATTTCGGGTTTTTCGGTTCGGGTCTACTTTCAAATAAAAATTCATTTTTTAAACTTCAAAGGCTTATTTTTTCTATTTCTTCACTCTTTAATAAAAAAAAAGATTTCAACACAATAACTAGTTTCCTGACTAGAAATTCAAATTTGATAATTTTAAAGTTAAATTTTAAAGAAAAAACTATATTAATTTATAGAATAATTTCACCACAGATAACTTAATGAACATTTTAAAGCATCTGACTACTAAGGATTATAAGAAAAAATTATTGTAAACTTCCGTTTTTATTATGAAGTTCCTTTTTTGATAGTTTATAAATAAGTTTACCTGTGGTCGATTTTTCAATTCATGCAGGGACGTATATATGTCCCTGATTCAAGTTTTTCGTTTATATATATAAGTTGATGCTTCTTTTAATAAATGGTTACAGGAGATTTGATTAATCTAATATGTTAGCAAAATAAGTATATCTATGGTTTGAAACAAGTAAAGTCTGTTGATATGTTCGTGTATTTTCGAGTTGCAGGTAATGCACACCGTGTGTTCTGTTTTCTATAACCACGCAGATTTTCCCACATTATTTTGCATGGGTTTGACATCTAACTTTCCTCAGTCAATCTCACTACTTATAAATCCAGAAAATTCTTACCCTAAACATTTCTATAAACAAATATATTGAAAACATGTTCGATGTCCGAATCATAGCCCCCATCTTTGTTTATTGAACTAGTGTTTCTCCTTTGTACACAGGTAAATCGTGTGATATTTTTATTTAGGGTGAGTGAACAATCATCAATTTACATGGCCAGTTGTATACAAGTCAATGTTTATTACAAACAACAGGTCCACACTAATGAACCTTTCAATTTCGACGCCATTTTTCATAGAATATAGATTCTATTACACAAATCGGAACCAAACCGAAATCCGGAAAATCCAAACCGAACATATTGTTCCGTGGTTTTCGGTTATTTTGGTGACCCGTGACAGCCCTAATTGCCAATAATATCACTTCTTTCATTGAAATACAAGTAGGTACTATGTGTATAGCTATGTGTATAGCTACTAGTTGGTTTAATTTTCCAAGGCAATGAAATGAAATTAGATTCATATTGAAGGTGTATTTTTAGTTTCATGTACTGAAAGCATTAACAGAAGTTCAGAGAAGCTTTAATAAGAAAGGGCACCTGAAGCAGACCACTGAGCAGTTGAAGCTAGTCAAGGAAAAGTACGACATTGACAGCTCTGATGAGTTGAGTGATGACGAGAGAGACAGTCAGAAACTGTACCAAGAGGACAACGATGGGCAGCTCAGCATCTCAGAGTTGTCAGAGTCAGGTATGTTTGTGAAATTATGAACCTCGAAATGTTTTCTTGTGCTTAGATAGGCTCTACTTTATTTCAAGTCAATAGTTATTTTCTTGGTTCTGTATTTCAAGATCATTGCTGTAAGATGAATTTAAACACAGCAAATTTTTAACAAGTTGAAGATCTACACTGTATATTGAACTTGCCTAGGATTGCTTACCAATTGCATATGATTCATGTAAATGTGGACAATGTCCAAATGAAAATTTCCTGTGATGTCTTTCACTGGTGTTCTTTTGTTATGGTATTGACTATAGAATTGAACCTGTTTCAGATGTCACAGATGATGAGCTGTCAGCAGATGTAGCCACCAGTGCTGCAGGCCGAGCCAGGCGGACCAAGGCTTCTACCAAGGTGACAAAAATCATATTTCCATCTCTATAAAAATATTGTTAAATAATTTAATTTTGGTTGTAATGCGCTTTCTGATTGGCTAAAAAATTATTTTATATCGTAAAAAGAATGTTGCCTACGTCATAGTAAGACTAACGTCAAAAGCGTATCAATCCGCCTGTCGTTACGTTTGAATTTTGTACAATTTGATGTCATTTTAAAGGTCAAATGGCTGTTTTTATCTACAATTAATAGCAAAAAATTAAATTATAAGCAATGAATTCAATATTTATTAGTTTTATATGATATAAAATGGTTTGGGACAGTTTACGCTTCGCGGTTTATAAAGCGTAAACTGCCCCAAACCATTTATATCGTATAAAACCAAAAAACATTGAATTCATTCCTTAATTATTAAAAAAAATAAGGACTACCAGTAGGTAGATTTGTTAACTGTGTTGTGCTGGACTTGATTTGTGTACACATAATCACTGGTTCATGGTGTCTTGGTCTATCCTGCAGAGGAAGGGCAGGAACTTCATTGATGATGAATTATTGGTTATCTCAATGTAATTTTGTCCACATACATTTTGATTTGTTCTCGTGTTTTTAAGCACTTGTTTGATTGATTTCCAGAGAAATGAAAAAGGTGAAACTCCCTTACACAGAGCCTGTATCGAGGGAAACCTCAAGAAAGTGCAAAAACTCATAGATCAGGTAGGGCTGATTACTAGTATTTTATATTTTTTGAAAATCGAAATCATGAATTTACCAAAAGTATTGTGATAAGTAAAATCAAGGATGATTGAAAATTTGGTCAGTTGAACTGCTTCAAGAGTATATATGTATTCCTCCCATTGAAAAGGAAAAAAAAAAATACATGCATGTAGGTACATTTATATGCATTTAAATACTAGGGAGTTTGTTTTATTTCCTACTCTAAAATATATCTCTTTTCCAATTTCTTACAAACAGGGACACCCTGTCAACCCTAGGGATCACTGTGGCTGGATTCCTCTACATGAGGCAGCCAACCATGACTTCCTCGAGATCGTGCAGTATCTACTGGAGCATGGAGCAGCAGTAAATGACCGTGGAGGGCAGCATTGTGGTGGGGTCACGCCCCTCATTGATGCTGCCAGCTGTGGCAATATGGAAGTCATGGAGTTGTTGATTTCAAAAGGAGCAAATGTGCTAGCTAAAGATGATGAGGTAAGGGAATCAGATTTTAAGAATTTCTTTGTAGCAATGAAATTTTTGTATGTTATATTCTGTATGCAAACATTTTTTGTTTGGAACTGTGTGTGATCCACAAGTGTACAAGTACTTGGTTTTGTTTATATGGCAGTTAAATGAAGTTCTTGATTTGTCTGTCTCTATGCCTATCTTTACATTGTAACTCTTTCATATATCATTGTTTAAATAGTGTATGCACCTGGGTAAATCCTATAATGATTTTGCTAACTTATTCAACAAAGCCAAGGACAAACAGGCTTTAAAGTTTTCAGAGATTGAAGTGTTAACAAAATCATGTCATTTCACCAGGGCAACACAGCACTGGACTGTCTGAGGGCTTGGAGGCAGCGTTGTGACACAATGACTGATGAACTCTTGGCCAGCTTCACCGAACTGGAGCACAAGTTGCAGAGGAAACTTCCAAGTATGTACATGTATAATTCATTCTATACTATGTAATATGTTATATTTCTGTGTACCTGTGTATGTTCTGTTGGAATGCAGAGGTCACCCATTCATAGGATATTTATCTACATGTTAGTTAGGGCTGCGCAATAATACCGGTATTCCAGTGTATTGCGGTACGTGGACAAAAAATATCGTATCGCGATACATTTTTTCAATACCGGTATATCGGGTAAATTGATCGGGCTCGGAATTTCGTTACGGGCTCGGGATTTCAAAATTCTGATTTGAATTAAAAATGGCTGATGCATTTGTAATTGTTCCAAATACGAAAGGAAAGTCGAAGGTTTTGATATTATGACTGCTCAAAGAGCTTCCCTAAAGCCAAAACATGTTGATATGCTGATATTCTTAATAAAGAATTTGAAGTAGGCCCTGTTGTCTTCCTGCAGGTTGACACAATCAGTCAAAACATTCATTTCTTATCGTAACTGTAAATTCATTTATTGTTGCACACACAATTGTTTTATTTTCTTCTTCCACCAGATCAGTGGACTGCGTAAAATGCATTGTACCAAATGTACCTAATTAACTGACTACTTGGGTCTAGTCTTACTAGATAATAAATCGTCTAATGTTTCAAGGGTTTAACTTTTTTTTTAAACGGTTTTTAAATTAACACCAGCAATGTTTTATTCTTTTATTTTATATCAAATTATAGAGCAAATAAATTATGTATACAAATCTATCAATTACAATCTATTAACAAAAATCAAATTTTGATTAAAAAAAATATTGCAATACATATCGCAATACATTTTAAAATATCGCAATATATCGCAATACAAAATTTCCCCCCAATACCCAGCCCTAATGTTAGTACATTAAGTTTCAAAATACACCATCTTCTTTTCTTTCAAACGGTATTTCATTTTACATGTATGAATATTTGAAATATTATCTGTAAGTTAGGATTGAGAGGGAGCAAGAAAGCTGTACAGTGTATATGTACATTGTATATTGACTCTTATGATTAGAATTTTAAAGTTTGAAGTAGAGGCTGTTAAAAAGTCTTTGAATTAGTAAAGTACATGCAGTAGGATTTACAATTTAATAAAATGTATATTTGATTTTCCTTAACAGGTCATTTATCAGTGAGAAAAGAGAACCTGGGTATTTCTTCCCAGTCCTCCAGTGTTATGCCATTGTTGACTCGTCCAAAAAAAGCAAATGAACGCAATCTGAGGTAAAGACTACTTTGAATATAGACTTAAGGATCTGTTTTAATTCCACATTAACCCTGTGGTAAAAGTTAAAAGGCTTTAATGTTGCAATAATGTACTGAATTTATGTATCAAATGATTTAAAAACCATGTGTAATTATACCTTTTATTAGAGTTTGGTTTTGTTTTGATGGCATACATTGGAAATATTCTGTCTATTTAGATTTAAATCATAATAAATTAGAATTGATAAATTAGATTATATCAGGCCAGATGCAAAGATTTTTTATTCATACAGTAGATTCATGAACTTGACATAAGTTACAAAATTGCCCTTAACATTTTTAACACCCCCCCCCCCATTTCCATTTTGATCTATGTACATGTGAGTATGACTATGCTTTACAAATTAACAAGCTGTATATACATGTACATGTCAAAAGGATATTCCTGTGCAGTTTAAAAATATGTAAAGACTTTTTTTTTCTTTTTAGGAGAACATTGTCATCAGGGTCCGAGAGTGAAGAAACGACAGAGCCAGAGGCTGCTCTTTTTACGGATGACTCTCAGGAGGCATATCCTAATCCTAGACTACAGAAGGAGAAGGCCCCCAAACGGGCTACAGACTTCTACAGAAGTGCCATCAAAGGAGTGGGGCTGAGTGCAACTAAAATGGTGTCTCCCTCGCAGCCAAGAAACTTGCAAGCACCAAAAGAGGTCCAACCATTTTTAGCAGAAGAGGAAACTCCTGATGATGATTGGTTAATTGACGATATGAGACCGACCAATAAAAAACGGAGGTTGGATGTGAATGATGTCTTTTCTACAAGTCAAACGTCTTCAAGTCAGAGGGCTCCAAAGAGGAAAAAGAATACAAGTGATCAAGAGCCATTCAGGAGTTTAAGTGATACTGAAGAGAATGATGTAAATGCTGTCACAGTTCTACCTTCTCTGGACTATCAAGATGAGGACATTGGATCTCTACCAAATGATTTTTGTGTGATTAGTGAAAGTGAAAATAGTAATGACAGTGTAGAAACTAGGCCTAGGTCAAATCGACTGTCAAGAAAACCCAGACAGATGAAGTTAACAAATTTTGGAGTCAGGAAATCAAATAGTTTGGTGACTGATGAGAATGTTAATGGAGATCTTAGTGCTGCAGGGAATTCTAGACTTCCCCTGAATGTTAATTCAAATCTTAGTCCACTGAGACCTGTATCTTCAGAACCAAATCCTGGTGCTAACCTTTCATCAAGTCAAATGGCACCTGCTGGTTTACTGACTCAGTCTGTGGCATTTCCTGTTGGATCTCTGCGAGTCAGAGTCAAAGATTTAAAAATTCTAGTACCTGTGTTTGAAAAGTAAGTCTGAGATCTCATCCACCTGTTGATTTACTCTGCCTATCCAATTTTAATAATTATACATGCATGTATACTTAATGTGAAGGGTCCTAGATTTAAGAATACTCCTTTTATTTGTACCTTTGCATAATCATATGTTACTTGCAACATGTCCAGAAAAAGGTTTGATAAGATTAGTAAATGGTTAAGTATTTGAATGGATGTGTAATAAGTGCTTTTGAATGCTTTTGATCTCTCACTTAACTGTCCAAGCCCCACTGTCACCAACTTTCCTCATCTGAATTCTCAGCTTCAAATCTGCTTTTGTCTTTTAAGTTTTTGAGTTGAGTAATTTAAAATTGGTGGTGATGTCGGCACCAGTTCAGATGATAATCAGTGTTACATTTCACCTCTAGGGATTTGAACAGCACGGTGACATGGCTGGCTCAGGAGACAGCCTCCAGGTATCAGCGACTGACCGGATTACAGTGTGCCCTCAGTATCCAGCTGGGAGACGGATCCGTATTGAGTCCAGATGATCCAGTCACACTGCTCCTCTCTTCAAAGGAAGAGGTAACTGTTACATGTAGTCCTTCTTCATAAGGCTCTTCAGATATGATATGTTTAAACATCAAATATATGTTCATATATATTTTTTAGCCCACCTGAGCTGAAAGCTCAAGTGAGCTTTTCTGATCACTTTTTGTCCGGCGTCCGTCTATCTGTCTGTCCGTCCGTCTGTCTGTCCGTCTGTCTGTCTGTAAACTTTTTACATTTTTGACTTCTTCTCCAGAACCACGGGGCCAATTTCAACTAAACTTGGCACAAAGCATCATTGGGTGAAGGGGATTCAAGTTTGTTAAAATGAAGGGCCACATCCTCTTTCAAGGGGAGATAATTAGGATTTATTGAAAATTTGTTGATATTTATCAAAAATCTTCTCAAAAACCATTTGGCCAGAAAAGCTAAAACTTGTGTGGAAGCATCCTCAGATAGTATAGATTCAAGTTTGTTTAAATCATGGTCCACGGGGGTGAGGTGGGGCCACAATGGGGGGTCGAAATTTTACGTAGGAATATATATAGTTAATCTTTAAGAATCTTCTTCTCAAAAACCATTTAGCCAGAAAAGCTGAAACTTGTGTGGAAGCATCCTCAGATAGTGTAGATTCAAGTTTGTCAAATCATGATCTCCGGGGGTAAGGTGGAGCCACAGTGGGGGTAAGGTGGGGTCAAAGTTTTACATAGTAATGTATAGAGTTAATCTTTAAAAATCATCTACTTAAAAACTATTTGGCCAGAAAAGCTGAAACTTGTGTGGAAGCTTCCTCAGATAGTGTAGATTCAAGTTTGTCAAATCATGGTCTGGGGGTAAGGTGGGGCCACAATAAGGGGTCGAAGTTTTACATAGGAATATATATGTTAATCTTTAAAAATCTTCTCAAAAACCATTTGGCCAGAAAAGCTGAAACTTGTGTGGAAGCTTCCTCAGATAGTGTAGATTCAAGTTTGTCAAATCATGGTCTCTGGGGGTAAGTTGGGGTCACAATAAGGGGTGGAAGTTTTACAAAGGAATATATAGAGTTAATCTTTAAAAATCTTCTTCTTAAGGTGGATCTCTACACTAAGTAAGTGTAGGAGATTTTTGTTGCATGCATCTGTTACTAATACTAGGCACAGTATTCAACAATAATAGACCTCAAAATACAATACTCTATTTTCTAGAGAATTTTAAAAATATCAGTCTGGTTCCAGATAACCCCTTATTTATCAAATTTTTAAACATTTCTGTTTTAAAATTCTTATGAAAGTGAAATGTAATAAGTTTAGAAATGAAAAACAAAATAATCATGAATGAAGTTTGTATTGTTTTATTGGAATCCACATAAAGATGAACTAAAATATAAAAAAAAATTCTTTTAAGGCAAACTGCTGGACAAAATCCCACAAAAATCTGAAAATATAAACAATAATTCGTTGGTTAATGGGATGAAGAAAAGAAATTGAATGAAATTGAAAATTTAAAGGAAATACTGAATTATTGCAAAAATCTTGGTATGGAAGATCCTGTTTAAGAGTTGTCTTTCTTTATTTTACATGGTCTCAAATATCTTGAGACCAATTTTTTAATTAATAAAAATTACGAAGAAAAGTTAAAAAAAGAACAAGGTTATGCTAAATATGTAGATATAAGATTAGTAGTGCTTATGATAATGTTTGAAGCTGAAAAATTATATTTTCAATTGATGAATGCATTATATATCTTTAACTCTTTAAAACAAAATGTTAGTAGTTAAATTGCCTTTTACTTTTTTGTTTATAAACAATAGTAATTATAAACAACAACCATACGCATATTGATACAAACATTAGATGTCCATAGTGAAACACATGTATGTTTGGAAATGAAAAACATGCTCCTTTTCAGAATTCTGTCGTTCTCTCATTTGGCTTGCAAATCTGGGCTTCCACTGCTACTGCTACCTAGCTATATCTATTTTAATCAAAATACATTAGTTTAATGACAAAGTTACAATGCAAGTCTTTTACTGCAAATGTTTTACATTGGGAAGTTAGGATCAATTCAAGAAATCAAACAACGTTACTTTCGTTTTATATTCATCATACATATGTACATATATAGTTTAAGTGAAAATATTATATCTGCTTACCTATATCGATAATTCATCACATATGTATGATCGTCTGTTGCAGATGACAGGACAAAAATGTATTGCCAATAGCAGCAGAGCAGGGAAACAGTATATTATTTAGATTCCATGTTTTCCGCACAAAACAGCTGATAATCAATGTTAGTTGAAAGCTTTAAACACTATCTCATCTCCCTTGTTAGAAGAGTTCAATAAAACGGTATATAGCTATTTTGTACCACGACATAATGTTATAAATCCGGAACAAAATGGCGTTTCGAACGGATGTCAGGCATGTTGTGATGATGTAGCCTTCCACCTTAAAAACTATTTGGCCAGAAAAGCTGAAACTTGTGTAGAAGCATCCTCAGATAGTGTAGATTCAAGTTTGTCAAATCATGGTCTCCGGTGGTAAGGTGGGGCCACAATAAGGGGTCGAAGTTTTACATAGGAATATATATGTTAATCTTTAAAAATCTTCTCAAAAACCATTTGGCCAGAAAAGCTGAAACTTGAGTGGAAGCATCCTCAGATAGTGTAGAATCAAGTTTGTTATACCCCCCGCAAACGAAGTTTGGGGGGGTATATAGGAATCACCTTGTCTGTCCGTCCGTCTGTCTGTGCAACATGTCCAGTCCATATCTTTCTTATGGAGAAACATTGGAAGTTCTTACTTCACACAAAGATTGCTTATGACCTGAGGGTGTGTCATAACCTTGACCCAAGGTCATTCGGGCAAGGTCAAGGTCACTGGCAGAAAAAGTGCAAAATTCGTGTCCGGTCCATATCTTTCTTATAGAGAGACATTGGAAGTTCTTACTTCACACAAATATTGCTTATGACCTAAGGGTGTGTCATGAACTTGAACCAAGGTCATTCGGGCAAGGTCAAGGTCACTGGCAGAAAAAGTGCAAAATTCCTTCTCGGTCCATTTCTTTCCTATTAGGAAACATTAGAAGTTCTTACTTCACACAAAGATTGCTTATGACCTGAGGGTGTGTCATGACCTTGACCCAAGTTCATTTGTGCAATGTCAAGGTCACTGATAGGAAAAGTACAAAATTTGTTCTTACTTCATACAAAGATTGCTTAGGACCTAAAGGTGTCATGACAAAAAAATTGTGTTGAAAAAAATTTCGGGAAAAAAAAAATCGGGCTCGGTATACCGTAAATTCAAAACATTTAATGGCTGCTTGACATGTGGATTATCGTTTGATTCCAGTCATGTTTGTTATCATGAGGATGCAAATGTCTTCAGTCATTAACAGTTTGGTTGAAATAAAATGGAATTTAAAGAATAGAAATTGGTTTGTGTACTCATATTAGCATTTACAATTTTAAAAAAATAGAACAGTTATTATTTATAGAACATGGACAGTGAAATAGATAGCATCCATTATTTTCTATAATAGAAAAATATTTGAGTCATGATTTTTTCTTAGCGGGGGGTATCATTTGTGAGCTTGCTCACAGTACCTCTAGTTCAAATCATTGTCCCTGGGCGTAAGGTGGGGCCACAATTGGGGGGGGGGTGTCAAAGTTTTACATAGGTATATATAGATTTAATCTTTAAAAATCATCTACTCAAAAACCATTTGGCCAGAAAAGCTGAAACCAATGTGTGGAAGCATCCTCAGATAGTGTAGAATCAAGTTTGTTCAAATTATGGTCCCCAGGGGTAAGGTGGGGCCACAATGGGGGGTCGCAGTTTTAATTAGGAATATATAGAATAAAATCTTTGAATATCTTCTTTTAAAAAAAACATTTGGAATGCCTAGAAAAGCAGTAAGTTCAGTGAAAGCAACCTTATTTTGTGTAGATTCAAACAAAAGCAGAAGGGTGGGGCCCTATTTGGGCTCCAATTTTCAAAGGAAAGCATTTTAGACTATTAAAAAAAAACCCAAATGTTTTATTCTATGGTTTTACTAATGTGCAAGCAATTTGACAAATTGTTTATTCTTTAAAATTGTTTAGACTTTGGCCCTGGAAAATTCCTTGGCCTCACAAGGGATTCAAAGTTTGATTTATATGTTTATATCTTATATATAGTATAAACAATTGTTTAAGATCTTCTTGAGAACTGCAATGCTGAATATATGATATGACTAATTACCCTGTTACAAAAGGGGCTTAATGACAAACATTAGAATAATCAGGTGAAAAAATTTGAACTTTTTTTTTATACAGATTATATTAAACTACATTGTCCAGATATTTTGTATATGACTCCATAAAGCTTTTTTTATTATGATGATTGTTGCTCAGGTGAGCGATGTGGCCCATGGGCCTCTTGTTTTTGTGTACAGCTCTATTGAGAAAGAGATTTTGTTTAAAAAGTACACACACACACACACACACACACACACACACACACACACACACACACATATATATATATATAATTTCAGATTAAGGCCATAGTAGAACACATGGACTTGCCACCAATGTCTCTGCAGTATGAACAATCCTGTGAGGAGTTATCCTGCAGTAAGTCAATCAATTCCTGTAATAGTCATCAGTTGTAGAAATCAATTTCAGTAAACAAAGTCATGTTCTATCCATTTGACACATACTTTAAAGTGGGACAATTCAAAGATAGTTATATGTCACCAAAATTTTCAAATTGCTCAACTCGGTTCTCACCTTAAATCCTTTAGAGAAGTGAATGAATTTGTGGTCAAAACTCAGACTTGAGGAAAGTTGGTGATGGCTGGGTATTACTCTGTTAGGACAAATTTGAAATTATGAAAAAAAAAATTAGTAAAAATTGAGATTGGTGAAAATCACAAGGAATGACAATGATCCTGTTACAGTGCAGATACATTTATTTGTTGAATTCTATATTTAAAGTGACTCTTCAAACATAATTATTTCATTATTTTTTAATGAATTATGAATATAATATATTTTTCAGAGAGCTACAGAAATATCAAGACTATCTTGCTTCAGTCAAACTCAAATGGAGGCAAGCTTGATTTCCAGAACTTAGCACTTCGACCAATACAGTTGAAACCAATTTTCAAGGCTATACAGTTCCAGCAGAGCATCACAGATTTATGTCTGAAAGGTATTCTATATTGGTCATAATCCTAGATTAACCTACAATTTTTCATTTGCATTGTGTTTTTAAGAGATTCTGTGAATAAATTCCCAAAATATATATGCATGTATTGGTATATGCATATTGGTTATTTTAACCGGGTTTTCCAAAGGAAAAATCTGGTTATTGAAATGGTGAAAATGGTGGGCGGGCGGGCAGGCGGGTGGTCGGGCTGCTGCTAAAAGGGTACCCCTATTGTACAGATAACTCCTCCTACAGTTTTCAAGACAGGAAGTTTTCATTTTGCAGATCAATTGTACATATATCAGAGATGTGCATATTACTTGGACTTTGATTTTTGATAATTTTTGTGAAAAACACCAGCTGTTGAACTTTGTCATTTTTTTGCAAAATATTGCATATAGGGTACCCCATTTCTCTGGATAGGTAGTATTTATCAATTTAGGATTGACTAATGGATTATGGATACTGTTCACACAAAAGAAAACCTGGTTTGCTGTCGCATTGATAGCTTTTCTCTTGTTTTTTTTCATGTCATTGTTTTCTCCAAATCAAAAGTGACTCCTCACTAGTAATATGTGTACACAATATAAATAATCACTGTTTTTCAAAAAACTCGTTTTGAACGCATTTCAACAATTGCTGCAAACATAATTCTGCAATTTACAAGTGCTTAAAATTGAAGTAGAAATTACCCTGATATATATACACACTGTATGTGTAAATTTTACCAATGCCAGATGATTATTCACTTCTACAAGAGCATTATACATTAATTTCTATAAAGCGATCATGCTGTAGGTATACTTAGGAGTTCTAGTCTTGTTTAATACATATACATTGTGTCAGCATGGTGTATATAAGTATTCTGTTTGACAGGTAACTGCTTAGGTGACCAGGGCCTGGAGGACCTCCTGTCTGTGCTGAGGTCCCTCACCGGTCTTACCAGCCTAAATCTGTCCTGTAACCGGGTCACTAAAACAGGACTGAAGGCCTTGGCTGACTGTGTCTCCTCCATCAGAGATGAATCAGGGACAGGTGCACTGAAGGTAAAACATTTATAAACCATCAAAGATACATTTTTTGTTGTGTAGTGTACATGTAGATATTAAAGACTCAATATCTGCCATCTGATTTTCAGCTGTTTTCCAAAATTTTTAGTTCATCTTAGGTTAATTGCTATTTGTATGAGAACTTTCTCTAGTGTTATCTCTACACTTTTACTGTCATCTTTCTATACTGTACAATGTTGTGCTGGTGAAACCTATAGAGAACTTTCTTATTTGAAGTAAATTGTTTGAATTTTAAATAAGGTGAATTTGTAATTGTTAGCGATAAATGATTTTGTATTATGAAATAGAGTAAATAAAAACCTTACAATTTAGATTAGAAAAAGATTTTCCAACAGAATACACACCTGAACATTTAGAATGTACTGTACATGTTTAACAATTGACTGATTACTGGTAACCACTAGAAGGAATATATGCCTTACCACTTACAAAAGTTTGACTGATTGCCATTGCTATGAAAATACTGTGTATTAGCAATATCTTTTTGATATAATGTAAGAACTCATGTTTTATGCTGATTCAATCAACTCTTGGTTTTTGCTTGAATATGGCACTTGAAATTCAACATTCTTATTCTTTCTTTATTCTTCCAAACAATATTGAATGGGGAAAAAAGTTAAGATAGCTCCCCATTTTCTTTATTGCTCAAGCCCTAACAGCTAGTATCCTAATTTTGTACTCTGTTTTTTACAGAAATTGCAGCACCTGTCACTCAGTAACAACTGGCTAGGGGACACCTGCTGTTCCCTGCTCAACACAGTTATCTCCTCCTTGCCCAGCCTGGAAACTCTAGAACTCTCCTCCTGTGGCTTCACTTCAAATCTGTTCCAGCAAAACCGACTCAGTCTTGTAGAGACTGTCAAAAGTAAGCCATGTTTCTCTTTCTCTGGTCATTGCTCATATCCAAAGTGTATGATTTATTGCATTTATAGTATCTATCATAGTTTTTTCTTAGAAAAGCTCATAATTGTTTTTAAAGCTTTTAAAACTCTTGTGATCATAAATATATTTTATACACAGGCTCTTGTTGAATACATATGAAACATATGTAAGAAACCTGTGATTATATACTTTTGTGTCCAAAAAATTTACTACTAGTATACAGGGAATTAATATTAACCTTGTTGGAATATACATGTACATGCTCAGTAAACTGGAATGTGGATCTGCTTATTTCAGAATCCAGTATCCATACACTGGATGTTTCCTGCAACAGTTTCCATGCACTGGGAGTAGAGCTTGTGCTGTGTTGTTTGAACCCCAGTCATATGACCAGTCTAAATCTAACAGGAACAGTGACAGCCAATGGAGTAATCCATCTGTTTCTCCACCATATTGAAATGTTTCTTAGCCAGGTAAGTTGTCACCAGTGTATCCTACATGAATTATGATAATTGATATAAAACACAATCTACTTCATTACTGTCTTATAATATAAGCAATATTTGAGCAAGTGTAGGAGAACATGTAAGAGAGCGAGGCTTTCTGAACCCTTTCACCTACGCAACCCGAGTCCAAATACTGCCTATATTTCAGGGCAGTTATCTTTTGTTTAACTAATTTAGCTAGATGGTTTTACAAATGAGCTTCACAATGAGCTATTTATAACAAATTTCTGAGTTTATCTGCAATTCAAACTATGACATTAAGAGGAAAACAATGCAGTAAATTTACTTTTTGTGTACATCTTCATTTATTTGCACTGGAAATCTGCAACATTCATATTTCAATAACATCTCTAAGGGGAGTGTATGCAAAGTTATTAAATTTTTATAGTAAAGTTATGAGAAATGGATATTAGACCACCCTTCCCTCCCTGGAAAACCAGAGACTGTATTAATTTGAAAAGAAAGCCTTACCTATTACTTGTGTTACCCTTGCTATGTTCTGTCATTTTGGAAAATTAGAAACTAATTGAGTCTGAATTTGATTTATTGGTTATGTTTACAGGACAACTGTGTGCTGGCTGATCTAACTCTCAGCTCTTGTCAGATTGGTCTGGATGACAAGGATAAGCTTGTCAGGTATGTAATCCTCATTTTACCATTGCTTTACTGTTCAAGTTACCACCTGCTAGGCGACAGGCAATCACAGTTATATTAATTTTCTTACAATTTTTTTATATTTTGAAGGTTGGTAACAGTTGGGAAGAAGCTTCATCGACTAGACATCTCCTGTAATCCAAAACTGACTACCGAAGTCATCGGAGCTTTGTTATCCGAGTCCACGAAACAGAGCTCCCCACTGGAACAGCTCGTCACAGAAGGATGCACGGTCTTATCTCCGCTCAATTCGGATTTCCTGGACTCGCTCAATGACAAACTGCAGAGTGCGCGACCTTTGACCTACCTGAGCATGAGCAGTCCAGACCTGGAGAAGGTGGATGTGGAGTGCCTGTCTGATATATGGACACAGGCTTGGCAGGCAGGGGTGGGGGCTATTAACCAGGACTCGGTCATTATAAGGCTCTGTGTCAGAACAAGTGGACCTGACTAAATCACACATTTGACTGGTTGACACCAAACTACTCAAATAATGACAGTTAACACCATGAACTTAAAGTGGGGAAAATATTTGTTACTTGTATGTCATGGTAGTATGAGGTTTCTGTATTCTGTATTTTATACCAAGTCTCAAATATGGACAGTTAACACCAAGAACTTAAAAATATTTGTTACTTGTATGTAATGGTAGTATGATTCAAAGTGGTTTCAGTATTTAGTGCTGTCTTAATACCATTGTTGTCTTCTTCTTCATGGAAGTAAAACTTAAAATTTTATTCCACCTTAGAGCTTTACAATTTGAAAGTGGATGACACTGTTACATGTAAACTTGTCCAACATTGAATGGTTTATTTTTCTTTGTGAAAATGAATTAATGTTATTTATAATGCATGTATAAAGAAGTCGGGTATTTTTGTACGTTTTGTATGAATTTGCAGCTTTGAGGATTTGTCAATCACATCACAGTCGAATTAATGATGAAAAAATGACTAAAAGTTATGAATAAAGTCACTTAAATTATTGGCTGCTATTTAATATAAATTTAAAAGAATATTTTAAAGACTTGCAGTGCATATATCTACCTGTACATATCTAATTCTTTCTATAACAACCTGTCTGTTCAATTACAAATATGAATACATTTAGAGTAAACTATAAATCAAAACATCATTAGCTACAATTATCAGTTTTCTACATGATTGAGGTAGATATTTTAAAAAGACACGTGTCACTGAAATATTCAAAAATTCTCGAGAGGAACATTAGTTGACCGTTTGTTGGCGTAGTTATATAACGTTATCGTATAAGTTATGGACGCTAATTCCGTCAATGAGTTGCCATACAAAACGACCTTTGTCTTCCAACATTTCTATAACATCAGGTGTACAGTTGAAATATTTGGCGTTTTCAACGTCAACCTGGCCGATTTCCTCCTGTGGCAATTGCAGGTATTCAGCCCACCTTTGTAACATGAGTCGGAACGCATAGTCAAGTTTAGCTTCGAAGAATTTCTCCGTTTCACTATCATTTTCCTCACTTTTTGATTTATCCACAAAAGTTTCTTTGCTAGTAACGCTTTCCACGTCTCTCGTTTTATCCGAATTTTTCAAGGATTTAATAGTCTTTTTGTCGTTGCCGTTCTTTTCCTTATTCAAGATTTCGAACAAATTCCCATCTAGCCCTTGCATTTTATCGGATCCATCTGATATAGGTTGAAATGATGTCATGTTTAAGACTCTTTGAAAATTATTTTGAATTGACGCAGCGTTAGGTATACACGATAACCCTTCAATATCACTACTCCGTTTTGGGGGTTTCTCAAGTGTTGGTTTCCGGAGAAGATCCATAGCTCTTTGCATTCTGTGTTTTAAAAATTCTTCAGTTCCTGGAAGTTCATCCCGCGTGTGATTCAAAATCCTCGGCAGGGATTTGTTCTCGGTATCTGGTGAATTAGGATTAGCAAGTTTAAAAGAGTAAACCTTGGTCGTCTGCTTTGGAAACAATTGACGTTCGCATGTCTTCTCTTGTATGATCGGCGCAACTTCCTGTCCGACATTTGACAAATATTGATGATCAAGATGGAGATTCTTCAAAACGGAAGACGAAGAACCCTGAGCATCATTGGTCTTTGTGGAATCTTCTTGTCCATTCTTCTTTTGCAACAACCATATCATCTTCACGGGATTTGAACTCAACGAAGCAGCCGGCGTTTCCTTTTCGTTGTAAGATGTCACTTCAACGTGAACACTAGGGGACAAATGCGTAGATTCATTTGCCGTTGAAAGTGTTTGCACGCATGTCTTCAACATTGAGGAAGTGCTTCTGGAACACTTGGCATCTGCTGATTCTTTATCCCTTTTCGATGAAAAGCATTCAATCTTGGATGTCTCCGCCATACTTGCTTTGTTTTGACGGCATGCTGACAATTATGACGTTACCGTTTCTGACGGGAAACCGAACGCTGCTTTCTGGCACAAAACGTCATTATTATGGTACATGTAAAACGGATTATTTGGAATATATTGAGAAAAAATGCATGATGCTTTTAAATATTTTAAAAACTATATTATTTCCTATTCGTTGATCTTTTCCTGAGGAGATCTGATGTAAAGGAAAAAATTAATTTTTTTTTTCATTTCATTTGTTCTAAGCCCATGACGTATTTAAAATGTTTTCTTTGGTTGTTAAAGGAGTTATGAAGGTATAGCCAGCAATGCAGAGCTAAATGACATAAGCTGTGCAGTGTGCTCTCATTAAGTTTCAATTGATGACGAAATAACTCTTGTATAATACGTCAAATGTTTAAAATAAGAGACCGTTTAACTGTGCAAACATTATTTTATAGGATCTCTCATGATTTGCGATGGTATATGAATTTTTATCCAACGAGTTGTGTGTTTTCTATCCCCAAGCCTTGGCGAGGGGATAGAAAACACACAACGAGTTGGAAAATCATATACCATCGCAAATCATGAGAGATTCTTTTTATCACGTTTTTCCACGTATTTTGTTAATTAAACCTCAATCTTTTCTGTAAAAATTATAATTGTAAGCGCACAACACATTTACTACAAGGCGTCAACAACTTTACGCATGGAAAAAAGTTCCTTGAAGTTTAAGAAACATTTCAATTTTCAACATATTTTTATCAATTCATGAAAAAAAAAACAGCATTAAATGCTTCACATTTACAACTCAACACTTTTCAACCGAATTATTTTTTTTTACTTTTTCATTCTACGTCAATCAACCGCCGTTTCATTATGACGTCAAGTTGGGTAAGAATACACAGTGTAATATCAAAAATATTAAAAATTACTACATGAGTGATATCCACCGTATATTGAGTTAAACATGTTATTTATTATAGATATATTTGAATGAACGTTGTCACGATATCAACCTAAATTTGCTAAAGTTGTTTTCAACTGATGTCAGTGACTAAATAGGAACAGGATCAGACTTCTTACGAAATAAGGGAGAAAATACTCAATGTATGATTATATTGAAAAGAGAAACAAAACAACTTTTTAAAGTATTTAGTAGCCTTCAATAAACAATAAATGTTATGTTATTTTCAATCTTGGTAAGAGTAATGTATAAACCATACATAATGAGGTACGCATCTCTGACCAAAACAATGTATAATGATGGTATATATCCTAAAACAAAAACAATCACTCCAACGAATCACAATGCAACAAGTACAATATATTATATTATCATATATATCTTTAAAATTGAAGAACATGCATATTATGAGTACATGAAATGAAATGAACAATTGAATTTTCTCTCATATTGCCATGCCAATTTTAGTTCAGTCGTTTCTCAATCACCGAATTACCCGGCACACCTCCAGTAAATGCTTATGCAGATATCTTTTCTGGGCAAAAGAGCGACCACATTTCTGACAAGAGAAGTTTTTGCTTGTGACAGAGTGAATAAGCATGTGTGACCGCAGGTTACTTTTGTCTGCGAATGCCTTGTCACAATCTGTATGCGGACATACAAACGGACGTTCCCCAGTATGCGTGCGCATGTGTCCTTTAAGTAGCCAGGAGCGCGTGAACACTTTTCCGCACACATCACATTTGTTCTTTGTCTGGGCATCGTGAGTTCGAAGGTGAGTGGTGTAGTTTGCTGAAACGTAGAATTCCTTCTCACAGACCTCGCATTTAAAGGGCGGTAAATCAGTAAACGCAGGTTTGGCTTGAAAGATGACCCCTGACCGTATGGTGGTGACGGTGGGGGCAGTGAATGCCGTTATGGTTGGCGTGGGGTTTGTCGACATGATTGTGACAGGACCAGACAGACTCAGCTCAGATATCCCCGCGGTCACGGACTGAGTTGGAGACGGGTATCTAAAATTCTCTAGACTATCAGCCAAACTCTCCACTAACGTTTCTTTGACACCGCGCGCCGTATCTGGAATCTGTATTACTGGCTTTAGGTTCGGTAATGCATCAGCAATATTTCTGAGCGCCTCTGTTTTTGTTTCAATCTCTTCTAGCTCCATCTTCTGATACTCGTAGTCTCGACTCTTAGCGATAATACTGTCACAAAATTCATCGTCTGTGCTGGAATCGAAAACTTCATCGTCACTGTCATCGAGAAGCAGGCGATCGGATCCCAATTTGCTTGTAGGACTTATAGACATCTGCGTAGCGTCGTCATCTCTAGAATCCGAATCTTTGGAATCATTTCCGCAAAGATCCAAGTCCGGAATCTTTAATCCAAGGTAAAATCTTGTGACAAACGGGAGATGGTTCATAGATTTGCGTTTCTGTGTAGAGGGGGTCTTGTAGCTAGGTTTCTGGCATCGAACGACCGTCTCTTCCATGTAGCTGTACTTCGCGGCTCCGGCGAACATTGGGGTGACCGACACCTTCTTTATAGCCAGGCCAGATCGAGTAGTCATGACATTCGGGTCGAACTCTGTAAAAAGAAAGTGTGCTCAATTAAAATATTTTTTTTCAATTGTGTATTGCAGGAAAAGGTAAATTAAAGTAACCTTTCTGATATTATTGTCCCAAGTTTCAGGATTTTTTTTTTCTTAGAACCATTTTAACAAGAGCTTGGACTTTGGGCAGTTATGTCAAACATCACTGTGACGTAGGCCTGTCTATTTCGTTGATGGCCACTCAGCCATGGCTCTTTGAAATCAACACGATTTGTCTGGCTTTTGAGCTAAGACTACGCAATCGGTGCATATTTCGCTTGAATCCAGTGTCATTTTTAACTTGTTTTGACGCAAGAAATAGATAGCTACGTTCTACAGAAAGTCCAAGGTCTTGTTAAAATGGTTCTAAGATGAATCAAATCAAACAAGTGAAAAGCTGTCAATGTGACAGCAAACCGGGTTTTCTTTAATGTGAACTGTATTCATAATCCATGTCAACCCTGAATTGATAAACACTCCCTACCGTATCCTGAGAAATGGAGTACCCTATATGCAATATTTTGGCAAAAAATGACTAAGTTCAAAAGCTAGTAATTTTTTCATAAATAATTAGAAAACAAAGCCCTAGCAATATGCACACCTCTGATATATGTACAATTGATCTGCAAAAGAACAACTTCCTATCTTGAAAACTGTAGGAGGAGTTATCCGTACAATAGGGGTACCCTTTATGCAATATTTTGGCAAAAAATGACTAAGTTCAAAAGCTGGTAATTTTTTCATAAATAATTAGAAATCAAAACCCTAGCAATATGCACACCTCTGATATATGTACAATTGATCTGCAAAAGAACAACTTCCTATCTTGAAAACTGTAGGAGGAGTTATCCGTACAATAAGGGTACCCTTTTGGCAGCCGCCCGCCCCCCGCCCGCCCACCCGCCATTTCAATAACCGTATTTTTCCGTTGGAAAACCCGGTTAAAAATGGCACATGTACTCCGATAGGAAAATTGAGTCGAGTGTGTCAAAATAACATACATGTATCAGTCAAAGAAATTCAGAAAATGGACGATTTTTATCGTCAACATTTTTTATAGTAGATAATATGTAGCTTAATTTCGTGAAAATAACAGCTTGCGTTTTTTTTAAGCATAGCAGTTATAGAGAAGAATATTTTTAAATATGACATGTTTTAAACATTGTTACATTACATAAATTACCCCTAACTAATAGGCTAATAATACATTATTCCTATTATATGTATGTACATTTATTCCAATGTTGAAAGATTGCCCACTCCCAGGGCCTAATTATTGATGTAAAAGTCACGAAATTCTACACCATATCAAGATGCTTTCATAAATACCACAGATTTGTAATTTTTGACATCTTCCAATTTACACAGCCCCCCCCCCCCCCCCCCCCCCCCCCCACACACACACCCACCTATTGTAATGCCTTTGAAAAGACATGGCTCTTTGTTTTGACAATTTACTAGACTCATTCACATAAAGACGATTTTTGCCAATTTTGGTTCCAATGATTTTAATGAAAGAGTCGAAAATATACGCGCCCGCATAGGAGAATTTTTAAATTCCCCAATTTTCGAAATTGCCCAAGCAAACATAATGATAGCAAGCAAAAGTTATAAAATATATTGTAATTTTATAATTTTGGAACAAACTCTATATAGGATGTCGACATAAAACAACCCGATTTTTCATTTGTATAACTAAGACTTAGAGTATCTATAATGGTGTTATATTGTAAATTTTAAATTTACCGGGTGGGTCATCTTCCCAAGTCAAGGGTTTCTGATCCGTACATCTTCTCGCAAACCCCGTTCAGAAACCCGTGACTTGGGAAGATGTGAGTGGGTGTAAATTACATAATTTACAATATGACAAAGCTTTACAATATGACAATGGACTACCCTTCTAAAATGATCACATGCATTAAATATAAGCAAACAGATTGTACATGTTAAAAATAACTACAGGTACACAATTTTATAACCTTTTCGTTGCGATTGTTGAATAATATAGGCTATCTCAGTCAAGTTTGGGAAAAAGATTACATATGTTTACATAAGCGTTTTCAGCATTCTCGAGCTTCAAGCAAATAAAGTTTATTAATTCTTCTGCAAAAAATATTAATAAATTTCTCTCATATAGCTTAAATACATAATTATTTCTTTTCACAGATTTCATGTTAAGTGTAGATTATAAAATTTATGTTTTGACATTACCCCTTAGCCGACTTCCAGGGCACCTGCTTTGTTGACACGACATATACTGTTTTCCACTAGGCCTACAATTAAGTTCCTATGCCGGGATAATTTAAACACCAGTTTTATTATCATTGATAACAATGGAGGCAATGATTGCATATTATCTGGGTATATTATTTTCGTTAAACTCTCGAGTACGAACGATTGCGTGAAATGAAACTGTAGTAAGAATCGTGCATGTTCAATACTTCATCATCAAGAAGGGACTAACAAAATAGTCTAAATAATCAAACCTGAATGTCTCGAGTACTTTCGAGACCTGTAGTTTCGAACTGAATGCAATAAACATTTTGGCATTATATCTGTTCTTTTCAGATTTTCTGTTTCAGAGGACCGTTGTTTGTAAACATGGCGTTCGTCTGCATCCTTGGAGATGAGCCGCGTGCGATGACGTTAGTTGCTAGGGCACCTTGCGGAGCCTTTGCGGGACGATTTCAACGTTCAAGATATTTCATTTGAGTTGTCATTCTTCGAATCTTACAATTTGCGATTATTTAATCCAATTTTGATTGACATGATATGTACTGATGTCATCTTAACCCAACTGCATCTGAATTTCGAAATATACATGCATTATTTACCTATAATTTACTTACAGTACCGATACATGTACAGTACCTTTTCGGACTTTTCTTCGTTTCCGTTTACTATATTTATATTTTTATTTATAGTATAAGTTTTACTTGCCAATTAATTAAATTAAAACTGATGAATTATTATTGTATAATATGTGTCAGGATCATAAATAATTTAAGGAATAAATGCCATTAATATCCGTACAAGTCTAGTTCGGTGTGTAATTGATGGTGGTGCTATAGTGGTGTAAGTGCGGGGGGGGGGGGGGAAAAAGTGGAAGAAAAGGGGGGATTGAATAACTTTTCAGAAATCTACACATCCACTTATTAGTTGTATTAATTTATACTTCCTTCCTCAGAAATATATAAAATTATTAACAACGACAATGCTATAATCATTCCCTCTTAATTTCTAATTCATGAATTCAAGTTCTAAACAAAACTGATTGGATTTTAAAATCCATTTGAATTTAATGAATTATTATTTGACGTTAATGCAAATTTTAATTCATTTTTATGAAATTAGGATTACCAAATTAATGAAAACAATAAATCCACATCGAACCATCTTTATTAGCTGCCTTTTTTAAAGCATGATTTTTTAAGAAGTGGAACGGATCTGAAACCAAAGATGACATTGACCATGTACATAAAGTAACACAGATGAAACGAATACCTTAAATTCATTTCAAGATCATATTATACTAATATTTATATTTTTTCCTGTTTACGAAAAATAAATAACTCAAGTAGACTTGAGAAGATGATATCAAACCATTATTGCTCATTACTTTCGTAAAAAATATATTTCTTTGCAGGGTACGCTTTCCTTGCATTTTATGTACAAGAAAAAAAAAATTCAAAAGAAAAAAAAACCGTAAAATCGACGCGTTTGAAATTTAAGTTCATTTGATATTATATTGTAAAAGGTTGTTTACTGCCCAAAAATCTGCTCATGAGTTTCACACAATTCTCACATGCTTTTTTCATCTGAATTTCACGTACGTGATGCACTTGTTGATGTTTGATTAATGCACATGCTCTCATTCACGTGAATTGATTTTTAAACATTTTCAACGAAGACCACCCCCCCCACCACCAAAAAAAGAGAGAAAATATAAATTTACTGCCTATTTTTACATATAGGTTGTGTAATGGTATTTATGTTTGTCCTTATAATCATTAACTCATTTGACGTAACGATGGTGGTTAATTTCGTTCAAAATTAAATATTTTTACAAACACTTGAAGTTCCAATCCTTAACAAACTTGCACGGTCAATCCAATAATTTCTTTGCTCAAACATTTGGACAACCTTGATTCCTTTGACTTTTTAGTACGGTAGACCCAACAAATCAATATATAGAATTTTGTTTGTCAAATATTCTACAAATTGCTGAAATCCTACTATGTCAATAAGTCAATAAAACATCCACCTGTCGCTCGGTTAGACGTATGCAGCGTTTGTCCACATCGAAACACAAGCCGCTGGTGGAAAAACCGCGAGGAGTATCGAAATGGCTTCAGCAGCTGATTGTAAAATATATTGATTTCATATATACACAAGCCAACAGAGTACTGCGCTACAAAGTATTAATTATTCATTTGTCGTGAAGCTGCTTAACTCTGAGTATACAATTTTATTTCATGTAGTGTGATTTTTTGCGCTATCCATTTTCACATCTGATACGACAGAGGTGTGATCGGGAGTTGAGGAGTAACGTCGCCCTATCCTGTGTTACTGCTAGCGGTCTTCATCTGTCGGACTGATATTGGTAAATATCCGAAAGATTCAGTGTCTTGTTTATAATAAGAGAACTCATCTACACACGTGTTCTTATAGTCACAGGTCTTGTGTGTTCACATTGCCCGGCGATGAGGGAAACTCGAGTCAAACCTGTTCGCCCAATAACACATAGGCGACCTTATTAGGAAAATCGCATCTCCGATCTACCGAAGAGCGAGCGAATGCAATGGCCGACATCTTTCGCATAATTTATTCGCCCTACCGAAGCTGTTTTCGACTCGCCTCGCAGTGTGTTTTTCCCCGATTTGATTATGATTAAGACCGTAAGACAGTTTCGAACACAAATTATCAGTGCTTTTAAGATGGCGCGTGGAAGATAGCGACCACCACTGCTCGAATTAAGTGATGTAGATTGGAGAAAAGTGACCAAAGTGCTACCGAAATTAACTCTTTTACCGATAACGGCCATGCTTTAGCAAGGATCACTCAAGTACACGCGATTGCGGAGGAGAGCCGTTGTGTATTATCATTTTATGTATATATTCTTCGTGTACTTAAGTGCACTAATTTTCAAACTTAGAATATTTCAGCGATCTGATTCTTTAAACAGAATAACAAATAAATAACCATGCTGCTTTTGGATTGAAAATATTTGTGAAAGGGGTGTTACTGACATATTATACAATTGACGGATTAATTTACTGCACATTATTGAAATTATTGCATAGATGAGTGATACTTTGGAAATTATCTCCATCACGTGAGTATGCATGAATGAAAAAGGGTACTTTGCTCGCTTTTTTTTTTCGAAGGATGTCGATAACTTTGGTCCATTCGTGTGTAGGGTAACTCAGGAGCTTGTGGTCCTCTTGGACACATGACCCGTAGGTCCAAATGACAACTGGAGGAGGGCGTTTCGATTTTGAGGATGGAGGGACATACTGCGGAGGCTGGGAGGACGGGAAAGCCCACGGGCACGGTGTGTGCACGGGGCCCAAGGGGCAAGGGGAGTATTCCGGCGCCTGGCAGTACGGTTTCGAAATTTCTGGTGTTTATACATGGCCGAGTGGAAATAATTACAAAGGGCAATGGTTTCAAGGAAAACGACACGGACTGGGTGTAGAGACAAAAGGGCGGTGGATTTACAAAGGAGAGTGGACCCAAGGGTTCAAAGGTCGCTATGGTGTCCGACAAAGTCTGACCTCCGGTGCTCGGTACGAAGGAACATGGACCACGGGTCTTCAAGATGGTTATGGGTGCGAAACCTACGCAGACGGAGGTAATATTTGAATGTCACCTTTTGTAACACCTTAGTTTGTGTTTTTGTGTTTACACCTGATGTATGATGAAGCCATGTTGTTAAATACAAAAAGGCAACGATGCTTGCAATATGGCCGGTCAGATCCGACCTTGGATTTTTTCATCACTGGTTTATAGGTGTTTGCACTGCACGCGAAAACTGTTTTTGAGGAACCATTCACCTTCGAAAACATCTCCTTGTTAATGTTGTGTGTTGTTTAAGTAATGATACATATCATGCATGGTCATATGGAATCCATTAGTAGCCTTGGTCTTTTGTCACAACCCGAAAGGCTGTTTTTACATCATTCTCATCTTTATCATTATCTTCATCATTCTCATCAAAGTCGTCACGTCATCATCATCATCATTATCATCATCATTATTGTAAATCAGGATCAGCGAATGCTATAAATATTAGCATAAAAACTCAAACCGTTACACACACAATTCCACTCCTATCCCAAATAGATTTGGACGTGAGTAGTCGATGACTATGGAGTCATATTTTCTGCCAAACTGAGCGGTGCCAGTGTTATTAATTAGTAAAGTATGACAATAGGTACTGGGAGGGAGGAATGAAGAGCAAGACTATCATTTTGAGTTATGTTTAGAGAATGCCTAGACGGATGCATGTTGTAATGTATTGTCTACAATGTAGGGTATATAGCTGACTCTTGTACAGAAAAAAAAGTCTGGTATTTCTTTACTTCTGGTTGCCACGGCAACAAAACTTGGCAGGTGAGGCATGATGATCAGAGCAATGTGGAGATATGATATCGACACTGGATAACGGGATTTATGCTCTAAAAAAAGATTACCATCCTCTCTCTCTCTCTCTCTCTCTCTCTCTCTCTCTCTCTCTCTCTCTC
>WFKH01010931.1:55450461-55491746 GCA_016163765.1 Magallana hongkongensis
CTCTCTCTCTCTCTCTCTCTCTCTCTCTCTCTCTCTCTCTCTCTCTCGTGTTAAAGTGATGTCTGCTGGTATAACATCTCATAAAATGAAACTGCTATAGAAATAAATTTTAATTAATGCAAATTAACATTAAAAAAACAAACTGAAACCTTTATATACAACTTATATGATTCTAATTACTGAAAAATGATGTTTTAATTAAAATGGAACAGACACTATTTCACAAATAACATCTCAACAAAATGGAAGCAATTCTTATTGCTCTTCCTTTGTTTATACCGATTGAACACGTTTTGATTTATGTAATAACTTCTATACACAGTTTTAAAACACAAAGGTCGTCAGATTAATTCGTCCTTGCAATGTACATCGGGAAAAAGCATTGTCAATATTACTTAACCCCCGTCATGATCGTAACATCTGTTTAGAATTAAGCAGACTTTCTCAAGAAGATGATCGCTAATTGTTCAGATCGATAGGCGAGATAAACTTGAAATTGGCAAGGAGCAACATCGAGGCTTGTATTGGTTGAATTCCTTGGCCATCATGCTTTGGTGGAAAAAATATATATTAACAGATACTTTATAATTTTGGCTTAATTAGGAAAAATGACTATTGGCGATATTGGTGATCAGTCATAATGTGTTGTAACTTGCATTTTGATACAAAAAAATCGATCTTTTGAATCAAGTAAAATTAGGTTGTTGGTGTATAATCGGAGAAACCATTTATAGGGAGCATATTAGTTAGTCAACGATCACCAATCTTTCTTTGCTTTCTGCCAATTCTTGAAATGAGATTGCAGAGGCAAAACGGTCAAACGACAAGAAAAGTGTAATATCATCTTTGCATATCAATATTTGATTTTGTCAATGTGGTATTGTATCAAGTAGATACCGGTAATTAAAGTACGGTTAAAATATAGGTACAAATAATTTTTTTTTCTCAATGCAACAAAAATGTAACTGAGGGAAAGGTTTCAATGACCAGTACTCCAAGTGAATGTAGAATAGGGAAACACAGCTTTGCCTATTTGCACTGATATACCACATAGAACTGTTAAAGTCGTACTGGATTGACTTGACTTGACTTTCGTTTGTAGACAATGAAACACAGGCATTCTTCTTGGCCGTGCCAGGGGTTGATTTCACACGGAATACCTTCCTGAGGGATCTCATATCTAGCTCAGAGTTCTAGAGAACTATCTCAAACGATTCCATGAACTACATGTGTTATGTGCTATATCTATACCTGCTTGGTTATTTATATATGACGTGACAGGCCGACAAGATAAGACCGGACGGAATGACCGTTAAACGCTGTGAAGATGCCCAAGAGACATGTTTAAACCCACGGGGCCGGAATCTTACATCTATTTGCTGTTTTATAAAATGCCAAATCGTCCAAAAGTTAGGCTCATAAATCAAAATGAAAGGAAAATTAGCTGGTCGGTTCTAATTTTAGAAAAGTTAACAAGGTCACATCTTGAAAAGTTATTTTCAACCGTTACAGATGTAAAAGAAACCAAAGACAAACTTGTCCTATTTGATGCAATCACTGGAAAACTTGCAAGCTTCCTGTAAACAGTTTTAGAACATATGTTTCTACATTTATGAGTATTGCTTTATATTATATTTACATTTCATATTTTCTGCCTTGTCTTATCAATAGGGTCTTGGTCCATGTTTGATGGGATACCACCCATTTTTTCTAGAATCTTTGATAGGAGTAAGAAACCCATCACAAAGTATACAATCCTTCATATGAAACCGGCACTACTGCGATTGAGGAGGATGGGTAATAAATATCCAAAATATCCATCAGACCTATCCTAAAAACTATATTATCTAATAAATTAATAATCCAAATATTTTGGGTTTTAAATCTGAATATTTTCCCATATCTTTATACAGAGCTCTTCGTGTCAAGAAGATTAATATAGTCTAAAAATGGCCACGACCATCCAGCTTTCTTTACACTGTGCGTCTGGACCGACTGTATGGTAGTAACAGTCGGTCGTCAGTAAAGGGTATATAGATTAACGGTGTGCAATGCCACAGAAAGGGTCCTTTAACCAAATGCATTTTCTTCATACAATTACGTTAGTATGTATTCCCAATGGAGTTGATTTATCCATGTTCATTTTGTTTGCTCTCAAACCTTTGTTGAGACCAACTGAGAGATGGTGAACATCTTAAATTTTGATGCATAAATATTTATGTCACTGAAGACGTGGAACATATGACCTAAATGATAACTGCGTCATATCCCGAATGCATTGGTCTAGAGATTATACTGATTCTTTGTCTTACAGTGTGTTTGCTTTTGCAAGAAACATTCTCGTGTAATTATTATTACTAAGCATTGTAAAGCCCGATTGCGAATAACACAAAAATACTTCTTATTTACAATATACAATATGATAGAGTTTTTCTGGTTGCTGTATTTTTGAGAGGCTGTTTGATTTGGAAAAAAGTTATTGGAAAACATTGGTTATAGCTCCAGAATAACTGGACTGATATATAGATTTTGTTAAAATTGTGGCTGTCAAAAAAACCCCCCAAAAAACAACGAAGTAGGTAGGTTTAATTAGAGACCATTTTTATTCCCATGTGCTATGTTTAATCACCATATCTATGACCCGGTACACGAGAGGTTGGCTTATATATGCTTAAGTTAAAGCCTTAATCACACTGAAAACATGCATACACTGTACAAACTTAAGCTTTAAAGAATATATGCACAGTAGTTTACTTCCTTTTAAGATTCTATTGGATAACTTTATTTAGTTATCAATTTTGTTGTAGTCTTTATGACTTACAAATGCTCTACTTCAAAGATTGTGCGAATCATACCAGCACAGACGACGAGCTGTCTTAGTCGGAAGCTTCTCTGGAATGCCTTAAATACAAAACATGATCAAAATCCTCGTTTCCGGCTTAAGTTGCTGAGATCGTCAATATTTATTCTTTGTGTGTACAGTTTGGCGCAGACGAACTATGCAGCTTTTTTCGACAAGAGTGCAAATTCTCTATAAATCAATGAAACTTATGTAAAGAATACAAGAGCTTTGTTGTGTAAAGTGTGATCCATATTGGACCGATTGCGATGTACATATGGCTACCACCCTGCAGGGACACACAACATGTTATTGTGGGAAAGAAAAACTTGTCACTGCTACATGAACGCAGAACAATGAAAATTAACTTGAGGCAATCATATATAAAAAGACTTTTATTGAATGCTCAGTAAATATTTCATACAGACATTTTTTCCAGTCAATATCATAGCGACATTATTTCTGGGCTGATCTTTTGTATTCAAGACAATAAGTTTAATCTATGGAAGTGGTCGCCGATGTCTACATCAGACAGTTTATGTATGGATTTTGTGTTCAGTAGCAGCCTGCCGTGACCTTGTAGCCGTCCTGCTTTTCTCCGTAACTGACTTGAGTATTTGAAAATCGATTCTTACTATAAACCATCGATCCTGGTGCAGCAAAATCGTCTAAAACACCCTGTAAATCAGATGACTGTCCATATTTACCTTGTGTGCATGTATTGATCTCGGTACGGACTAAAAAACATTGACAAAATACCATATGTACCGGTAATCGCATAAACCACGTGGCAATGTTGGAGAGATATTACTCATTTTTTTAAACTCTATGTGTAAACTTGTCCGAGAACGAAGACATATTTTTATTCGTGTCATCTGAGTTATCTGAGTTCACACTTTTTGAATGAAAAGCTGAGAGTCAAGCATGTAAATCCATGTTCACAAGATCGCCATGAACTTCTATCCATACTGATCGAGGTGTTAACTACATGTTTTGTATATGTTGTTATAAAGCAATAACCAACAAATGATCAACTCTTATTAACGAAGCACGTAAATTCTAGGCCACACCGTCCTTTTCAAATTTGTTGTGATGTGATATTCCTCCTCGACACTAGGATTCCATTTGTTCATTGACTGACCAGTGATTGCTTTGGCTTTGTACCTCAAACGTTGCATACAACTCTTACTAGGATGAAAGTCAATGTCTTGAATTCGGACGACTCGAAACGTATTGACGTCATAACTTACACGAGGTTGATGTTGCGTTACTAACACGTTGGGGTCTTGTTTCATTCGCTGTTTAACACCCTTTCCCCGATAAGTGTAATGAAATACGGTGATGTAAGTTTACGTATCTTGACACTAAACCATTAAAAATGACAAGGTATGATTTCATTTTTGATGCTTTCTAAAGCATGAACAATGTTGGTGTGGGTGAGGGATGTAGGGATATAATTTTTTTTTCACTCGGAAGATGAGAATGGCGTGTCCTTGAAACATTCACATTTATTGAGGGTCAAACTCAAACGTCAAAATGAAAATGTCTGTCAGGTCTAGCCATCGTATAATATTCTGGGAACAAACTAGCGGAGTATTCACCATTATGAAAGCATTCGGTGCTCGACGGCCACGACCCGAACTTTTCACTCCCCATATCTATTGTTTAAATGTCCATATCAACCGATGCACTTGAACTTTTCCTAATTACAGACCATTTTATGGCCATCAAGGAGCAATTTTCAAGCGTACTAAATTGTCCTTATTGAAAAAAAAATCCTCATTATCCAGTCTTGTGTCTGATGATCCATATGCGTTTGGGGAGTAGCTATTTCTACATTTACGGGTTGTATATAATTCATAGATACAATAATATGCACTCTCTTTTATGGAGTGTATATTCTAGAAATTCGGTCGAAGACCGGTCCCACACCATGCTGCAACTAATACAGCAACGGTTGCTTGGAACCAATGTGTTGGTTTCGTTCGTTTACCGATGTTTGAACGGAATTATGTGCGTGTAATTCAATTTTTCCCCCTAGAAAAATAAGTTGCATGTCATTGTAATTTCACGAGCTTAATGGTTTTAACAAAATCGATTTGCGTTTAAAATTACCGATAGAACAGCGTACGACATGATTTTTCTAAAGAGGAAGTGAATGAAACCGAGTTTCCAAAACATAATGATCTCGTGATGACGAGAATTTACTTGTATTTGTTTAAAGTTCCGACTCAACTACCAACATTCCAGGTCGAAAATCTATGAAAACGCTAGACATTAGAGTTATATACACTGTATTCATCTGCAGTAAAATGAACATTGCAGAAAGTGCAGAATTGATCATGAACTTTCCTGCCGAATTTTAGTTGCCAGTGTTGAATGTATATGAAAAAGTATTGTTCTGGTTATTTCTATATCTGTGCTTTAAATTTGCACAATTTTGCCACCAATTACGTATATTTCAATTTATTAACTCGAATTTTCGTAGTCTGGAAGACATTTCTTTATTAGGGTGAGCACAAAAAGAAAACCACCACTTACATATGTGCTTGTTCACTGAGGAACTTCATCAGAACACATTGAAAATTTATTTCTTTATTTCAATAGTTAATGAACTCAAGGCATGAACTGATAAATTGAGATGGCGCTGCAGGATTAACGATCGATGAAGCCATTGATTGATTAAGTCATTGTCACCATTCTCAACAGGTATCTCAAAATCAGGTCAACAAAGACGTGTTTTTGCAACACGTAGTCCGAAGGTTTAGATGAGTGTTTACTTTAGCTGGAGGACAAGATCGAATAGTAATTGCGTTTTTCAAAAATGACTACAATTCATGGAGACCTATTCTAAACACAATCAGACCAACATCGGCAGAGGAAAACGCTGTCACGCTTGATCTCTTTTCTTGAACAAATGTTGCAAACGTTGATGGTTCATTGCTTGACAAAGTCAGACGCTTATTCAAAGTCACGTTATCGATTTCCATCTATATACTGAATGAGTTATTTCACTCTATCAATATTTGCATTTTGGCTCGAGGGTCAGGACAATCAGGTTGCGGTGAAATCTCAGCCACTTCTTTCCGATTCTGAGACCTTCCCAAAGGTGGACGATGATACACAGCCGCTGATTATGATTCAAAAAAAAAAAAATTAAACAATGGAGTAAAAGTACAAAGGAATCCTCTCTGCTCGAAATAAAAAAATAAATATTTCTAATGAATGAAAAAGCTAAGACTGATTCCTTTTCAAAGTCTTCAGCGTAAGGGATTAAGAGATCTTAGAGTAATTCAACAACTTTCTGTCACGTACACGCTTTGGAAGAAAAAATAATAGATATTTTGATGAAAATTTAAAAAAGGAATTTTTTGGGGCATTTATTTACATTCTTTTATATGTAGATCTTTACTTCTTATGTGTTCTTCTGATTATGTGTTATCGTTAATAACATATTGCCATGGAATCAGTGTCAAGAAATGCACTCATTATGAACATACATAGAACCGTTTTAATAAGAGCTTGGACTTTGGGTAGTACGTGACAAACTCCAATTTGATGAAGGCGGGGTCTACTCGTAGTTAACTGTCCAGTCATTGGCTAATAGATATGAATACACTGAACGCAATGACACTCGTCCGACTTCATCCAGGGATGTATATCTCGCTGAACAGCGTCAATTTCACACAGCAGAGCAGAACTTGGCAAACAACTTTCCAGTTTTGACAGTCTATGAATATTAATGAGCTTCTCTTAGCGAATTAGAAGAAAGGAGGTCAATTATTTGAAAGCTTGTTTTGATGAGCAAACTAGATAGTAACATCCCACCGAAAGTCCAAGCTCTTGTTAAAACGGTTCTATATGTTGCAGATAACTGAAATAAAAAAAAAATCTCAAGCTCAATTCTTATACGTTTCAAAGGGGTATGTAAAACCTTTTTTAAAGACATGCGTGCTTCATTCACCGCGTGTTAATTTCCGACCATGATTTAAACGGTATATTGATGATACAAAAGGAAAGAACAACATTTACGAGACGTTACTGTCATAACAGCATGACATGTCCTTGAAAATTCGCTTTAGGGCAAGGTCATGCTTCTACGTACATACATGTATGTAGCAATCTGTCAACCAGAAGTTAACTAGCTACTAGTACAGGTTTGTTTATTCCTAGGAATTCCTTGGGAAAATATCGTAAGCCTTTAATTAGAGAAACTTTTCCCAATTGATTAGACCGTTTTCGAGTTTTAAACATATAATATAGTTTACGTTCAAACAAACACAGCCCATCCCCAAGCTTAATCTTTTATTTTTGTAAGATTAAAAAATCTTAACAGAGTAAAACTATCTGTTTGAATATTTGAGCTCTCCTAAAACATTTTCAAAATGAGATTGATACGATTATTATTTAATGAAGGTAGCATCTCTCTTAGTTTTGAGACTGAATTTCTAACTCATTGGCAAACAAAATGCTAATCTCATACTAACCATACTCTCAAAGTAGCAAATTCACGTGTTTTTTTTTTTTTACTCACAAGTGTTATTTTTTCAATGACCATTTTTCATAAAATTAAAGAACCTGGGGGAATAAGCCGAGGCATCTGCCCACAAGTGGCCACAACCCTATCACTAGTATGTTTCAAATGACAATCACGCATTTAGTATAATATGTGTATTAACTTCAAATATTTTTATTCCTGTACTTACATATCTCCAGAGAATTTATTGTGTACGTGTACATAGAATTAAGAATTCCAATCTTTGTCTTAAAGTCCATAATTTGTATCCCCTCAACAAAGTAACATGTTTATTTTAAAAAATAATACTAAAGATAACTTATTTAGCGCTGAACTAAAAAACTATAAAATGATTAAGTGCATGTGTTTAATTCATAATAGCACAATTTTTACTTTCTTGAAGTCAAATGAGTTTTTCGAATGTAAACAAAGATATAAAAAAAATATTTACAACACGATTCATTGGAATCAAACACCTACTTCAACATACATGTACTTATGTTCCAAGAACTCCTCGCTAACCGCTACACCACGGAATCACATGTTTTAGTTCATTTCAATAACAAACTCAATTTAGTATTGCGCAAACATAATTCGGTCTTGGCCATTTGATGATCATCTTGAAAATTGAAGGAAGAAAACTTGCTTTTTACCACAGAGTGGGTCTTCGTACCATTTTTTTGAAAATTGAAAAAGATGGATATTTACATGTTTTATTACTATACGTTTTTAAAAAAATGGTATGATGACCCACTCTATAGAAAACTATAGTCTGAACATCCCATTTCATTAGCATTTTGTTGCTCAATTAGCATATACATATTTTGATGTCTTAATATCAATTAAATTTGAAGTCAATTTTTAAAGGTTTTTGCAATACTGAATGCAAATGATTACATATGCTTAATAGATGTAACAAAAGTGATATTTGTAAGAAAAAAAAATTGTGGGTTTTTCAAATGGACTTAAGTGGGTTTATGCCCCGGCTTATTCCCCAGGTTCTTTATCAAAATGAATGCACGTGTGTGTATTGTCTGTTGATGCCATCTTACGCAACTTTTGAGTATATAAACTTCTTGTCTAGTTTGCAAACTTTTCGGAATTGAAGGATTTCTATCGGTGAAGAGTTTTCAGATTTCACAACCCACCTGCAGTGGCGTTTACTATTAAATCTCCTTGCTATTCTGTCAGGCTTCCGATCTCTCTCGGCCACGTGGTCTTCCCTTCTGCCTTCGTGATGCTGGATATTTTTTTTTTAAACGAGGAGGCCTTATCATTCAGCGAGCATCCTGTATAATGGTTGATGTTTTTCGTGTGTTCAAAGAAATAAAGTATATATTCTGCTTTACAAGTGATGAAATTCTGATAATTTATCGAAAGATTAAAATTACTCAAATTCTCCCGGCTCTGTTATAACTTCCGGTTCAGGTAAAAAGAGAAAAAACCAAAACCAGACTGATAGAAATCATTTATCTCGTATATTCAGATTATTAGCACTTGTAAGAAATGCACAGACGCTTTATAATGTTTCAAATGATGAGAAGAAAATTCAGTTAATACAAAATTGGCAGCTAAGGTGCACTCTACTTAGAAAATTATCCAAAATCTGCATCCTTGCGGCGGTTTTTGTAATTTGTTCAAGCATTTTCTCCACACACATGTGCCCCTTCGAGCTAAAAATAAAGAAAGCATTTGCTCTTATTTTCCATGAAAAATGTAAAATATTCCGAAAACGTTAATGTTTTCGATAGTTTTCGTTGTATAATTATACACGGGTTTGTTGAAGAGTTAATCAACAGTCTAGCTCCATGCATGCTTAAGTATTGAAAGACTGACTCATACAAGCCGCTCAAAATGCCTTTTTTCTTATAGTAAATCACATAGAAGCAATTTGTACAAATTGCCGCAGAATAACTAACGCCTACATTGTCTTATGTAAACGCATTTGTTTTTCTTCCCATTTTAAAGAAAGAGTTCTAGGGCACTTAATTTGGAGAATCATAAGGGCTCTTAATTATGTCAGTAGAACAATATCGGCTGTCCTTAATTTCCCCACATCAAACTTATTAACCTTACAGGGTCGAGTTATCGTGGTCAAGTGATAAGGTCACATGGAATTGCTCAGGTTCGAACCAGATCGTTAAAAAAAACAACTTTCAAAGCTTTCATCAACTCCTCCATGAAAACTAAGTTTGTTTAGCTTGATAGACCGGATATAAAATGGAATATTTGTATAAAATTATGGCAAACAGAAACGAAATACCATATCTCTTATACACTATAACACTTCTACTGGCATGAAATGATCAACAAAGCGAGCATGCAAAACATACTTGGAGGATGAGTAAATTCATCCTGCAGATGCTGCATTAACTGTACTCGCGAAACCCACCCTTCATGCAGTCATGGCGCTTTTACTATGTAACTGGGGGGCAAACGTCCTTGCCTAATACATAAATGCTTTGTTAGTCTGAAGTTACTTATTCAAGGAATTGGAGGTTTCTTTGGTATTTTATGGCATCGTCTATATCGGTTTGAATGTACGAGAGTGTAATCTCCAATCACGTGATGTATTGCTAGAAACACGAGTTGCTAATAGGATGGCTTTAAGTTCTACAATAAAGGTGACAAACAATCAACAATTTAACATAGTTTCCTAAGAGAGTGTCGCGTCTTTCTCGGAAACACAAATCAAAAAACAGAAACTTCCGGAAAAGCTACACTATAGTATAAGGCTAAGCCTGATTCGACTTATACATGTATGTATACACACATTAATAAAAAAAAATAACCGTGAGCCACATACAAAATGCATTAAGCTAAGATAAAGTATTAGTGTTGCTGTTTATTTTAGATATACCCATATATCTATCGTAGACCAATAAAATATTGTTAAAACAATAAAGTATTCAACATCCGCTCAAGATTGGCTAAGACGAACATTTGCGTTTTTTCAGCTAACCCTTCAGCGAGCTTATCTATGAGAATTAGATTACCAAGTTTGCAATAGAGAAATACCGCAATAGATAAAATAAAAAAATAAAAAAGACTTGATCCACCTCTTGCGACTCAAAATGTTGTAAATATTTTACCACACGCACATTACTGTACATCAAGACAATACCTTGCTACTGTTAAGCTAAGGAGGTAAATTGAGACTTCATCAGTAACAGATGCGTGCGATATTGTTTGTCTGTAAAATGATGCATCGCACCACTAACCCATCTGTTTTGTGCCAACGTGCTTCGGCTCGCTAATGAATGAACCAGTAGGCTGGTGTTGCTCGCTGTTGGGTTTTCCACTTCAGGGAACTCTCTTCACCGCGGCTAATCAACACGTCCGGGCGAGGATGCGCCGTATTAAAAAGTTTGACCATAATACGTTATCACTGCAGTTTGTTGTTCGTTTCCAACGTTAAAACAGTTCAGATTTTGAGGAAGATATATAGATTTTTTTACTTGTGTTTTGTTCTTAAACAACATCTTCGTAGCCAAGCTAACAATTACATCATGTTGCTAACACACATAGCTTTACTATAATTCCCATTAGTACTACAGTATGTGTAACATGTACTTGTGAGGCCCTGAAAAAATCACATTACCCAATATCTTGACTTTTCATATAACATCATCTGTCTTCGTAGTATTTTTACAGCTCTTTCTGTTCTATGTGCCTAGTTGTGTAAACATTCATAAAAAGCCAGTAATGAGGGAACTGACCTAAACAAGCTGCAAAATAATGGTTAGTTTACGTTAGGAAATGCTCGAGTCCACCTGGCGGATAAACATTGCAGTATTCTCTTGCATATAAAAGTCAGCTCTCTCTATAGTTTCGGAGCAAATGCCGTGTAAACAAAATGGGCTTGCTTTCAATGCAATTATCGCGGACAAAGTTGATGTAAAAGGCCGAACGACTAGTGTTCCAAGCGACCGGCTGTCAAGAGTACTAATTGTACTCAGATGAACGACAGACACTGGCTACATGAAGCCTACCAGTACCACTTATTTGCTACTCGTTAGAACATAGCATAGGAATTTGTTCATATACCGCCATAGGGTTATCATGGTTATGTATTTCAAATGATTAAAACTTATTCTTGTTTGAAGTATGAAAGTTATTTGATCAACACAAACTCGAATTGATCATGAACATGTAATTCAAAGGCTGAATATGCAATAACTTATTCAGAGGATTCAGCATTCTGAATGATTGACACTTATATTTATCCTCACAATTTCGAATTAGGAAAGTTTTTTAGAACATTATAAACACACTCTTATTCATAATGATACACGTAGTTCATTGTTCCTATAATTGCGATAAACATTCTAATGCAAACTTGTATTGTACTTTCTGTTGTTTACAGTCTATTGTCTATGAAAGTATAGCAGGCCTTGGCATTATTCTGTACAATGTTTATATGATTCCAAAGACAATCACAATCAGATAATAATAGAAATGACTTTAGTATACAGTAATTCTTCAGAAATACAGTTTTACAATACGCCCCCCCCCCAAAAAAAAACCACACCCCAATAAGAACGATCAGTTGTATTGCAGAAAGATGCATAATACGGATGTTCACCAAAAAAAAATCCATCTTAGAATGTACGTGGTCAGTATTACTATATGCACTGTATACTCTGGGTCTTTTGATAGAAACAGAATAAAAAGGAAAGTTAGGTTCTGTTGTACGAAGCAAAACTCCGGAACTTTCTTAAGTAGGCTCTCTTCGTGCCAGCTCTCAACCAAACTCAGGGTGAACAATCGCGTTATACCACAGGGACTCGGAATATTCTTTGTTTCGCAGGAAAACATTTAAGTTCTATGTACTGTTTGCATGATGTCTATCAAACAGAACATTAACGAGTGGATCGTCAATAATATGTCACAATAAATGCCAGACCAGGCTAAAACTTTGTGCGCTTCTGTACGACAAAGCATGCAACCAGAGGATACAACCAAGCACTAAAGCTGTTCGCTTTGCTGCGAGAGTATCAGTATATCGGATGACTTTGGTATGATAAAGATTTTGTCGCAGTACACTGCAGAAATCAATAATTTGTTCATGACCTATTTAATATGGAGAAAAACACGGTGAAAATGGGCGCACATGGGTAGATTGAACTAGTTGTTATTAAGCGTTGTGTGTTAATTTTGTAAATGAGGTAGTAGGTGGCTAGGTTTTGATCTTGTATTGATGCTGAATAGACTTGAGGGTAAAACAAACACACTCAGAAAGACATTCTCTTTCTCTCTCCCTCTGATATAATGAATCTTTCAACATAATCATACCCCACATAAAACGTAAGATTACCCTGACCATTACCTGACCCTTGGTGATTATCTTCATCTACTAGTTTATCTACCGTCTGCTTATTGTCTGCGCGAGCTCCATATCGTCTGCCAACGAGCGCGCGTGATGAACATTTTAGTATACAGGGACATAAGTGTCTTGAACTCAGAGAGACAGCGAGTTTGCTGCTTGCGGTCGTGTAAGAGATTACTTTGATCTCAGTCAAACCAGGTGCAGTGAAATATGTTTCATAATGGTTGCACTCAGTCGGGGATTTTAAGATACATAAATCATTAATGATACAACATAATGTTGGTATTGTAATGCCGCGGGTTTTCAGTTCGGTAACCCTAGTACACATTTTGCAACAATCCTATTGAAATTATTATCAAACTTGATCGATTTCGTTTGCCTGAAAATTCTTTTCTTTTGTCTTCTTCAATTCAAAAAGCAACATTTTAATTTCAGTTTTTCAGTGAACCAAATACGTTTTTGTGACTATGTTATGGCAGTGAAATTTGAATTTCGCCTTCATGATTGGTGTCACATTAAAGACGACACCAAAACTATTTTCTCTCTAGCTCTGCATCTTTCCGCATTTTATTTTAATTTGCACGGGGTGTACATATTTGACTTGTTTTCCAACCAGATCTTGCTTTTAACTTTCCAAGGAACTTCATTTCTTGAACAAACTTAAGATCTCGAAAAAAACCTATACACCTTTAGGTTCATTGACATCATGCGGTTAGTTGGAAATTTTACAGATCGAACCCGGCGTGAATCCGTTCGGCTGGTTGCATAATTTGCATATCACTTTCTGAAAGATTGGCATATATTGTGCACATTTATGTCGGGTGTGTTTTTAAAGGCTAATGTTACGATAAACTGATCTTTGAATAGGATTACGTTTTGGCGTACAAAAGTTATTGCAGCCTAGATTTACCTCACCCATTTGTATTGAATTTTCTCTGCTTCATATGTATTTTTTATTAGTGTGATTAGTTGAGTGTTTAAAATTCAAATTTTACTCAATGTATATATTTTTCAAAGTAAAAATCAAAGTCTATGAAAACCAACATTTAAATAAGTATGAAAATTTTGGAACTATGTCGCTTTTGTCTTGGAAATGAATAATAAAAAATAGATAATTTCTATTCGTCTCCAATGATACCAACACTGTATACATTTCTCTAACTATTGCTTTGTGTGCCTTTTTGTGAAGTTGAAGCTATGCTAAAATGTTATTTTTTGTTCCTTTCAGAAGTCGATCTCGGCTCTTCTGATCAGCAATTCGCCTTAGGTTAGTTCATACGCTTATTACCCGCTCACTAACACACCTATGTAGATACTAACACAAGTTCTACAGAAAACAGTTTAACGAGCACTTCACTTTCCTCATTGTTAAACACTATATACTAACACGTAGACTCATTGTGTTTGTTCTTAAGACTAAAGTGGTATAGTAAACCAGTAAAAACTACCAAAGTGGTATAGTAAATCAGTAAAAACTATCATAGTGGTATAGTAAATCAGTAAAAACTACCATAGTGGTATAGTAAATCAGTAAAAACTACCATAGTGGTATAGTAAATCAGTAAAAACTATCATAGTGGTATAGTAAACCAGTAAAAACTACCATAGTGGTATAGTAAACCAGTAAAAACTCTGAATACTCTCCTTGAAGAATCTCGCATTCATTTGTTTCATCAGAAGTCTAGACATATTTTTAAAGTAAATTTAAACCTTATACAGTGTAAATGCTAAGTTTGCAAGGAATATGACTTTTCACCTTACATGGTAGAACTGAATACATTTAACTATTGTTATTCTGCACGCAATTATATCGATTTTATTTCTGTACTGATTCAATTCAATTTTAAACATTCAAGAGTAGTATTTCAATTGAAGCTGGCGCTTTTATTTTTCTGCTATCCTTACAGAATGATTTACGCCGAATATATTCAGTAAAAATTTGCAGAAATTAAACTGGTACAAACATGTACAGCTGTTATACAAGACAGTTTCTTCTTGACTTTGATAATCATTGGAAGAGAGATGAACAGTGTCACGATTCTTGCCGACAAAAACTCGAAAACTGGGCTGCGTTATTAAAGCCTTTCAATTAACTTAATTATGACCTTTAGGACTGACAAAGAGGAATTAAAGGCTAATCTAGTAGTTTTCATTATTTTCATAATTTTTGTTGAACAATTAAGAAGGCTATTTTTGAACACTTTTTAGAAGTAAGAATCAAACTTGTTTAGCATCCGCTCCCAAAAAATACAGCAACGGAAATTGGTCGAGAAGAAAAATATCACTACAAAAATCTTTATTAAAATGTAACTGTGTAAAATTATGTTGGCTTGTCGATTTGCGAATCTTTTTTTTTAATAAAAAAGAAGAAACTTTTTTATTTTTTCAGTCAGGATAATTTTGCTTAACTTATCAGGTGTATAAAGCAAACTATTTATCCTTCTCTCTTGCAGCGCCGGCATCATTTTAATGTCTTGTGTTTGTAACTTTATAGAATTTAGCGAAAAAATATTTCAATCAAGACAATTGACTTGTTCTTAGAAAAACAAAACGTTATCATAATTTATGCAGTTTATAGAAGAAACAGATTCACTCCCTTTAACATGAATGTCAATATCCGGTTTACAGGATAAATGTACATAATTTCTGTACATTTCCCTTTACACTTAAGTCAACATATGGTGTTTGTTACAATGAAATCCAATGAATGAATGAATTAAACTAGATCGTTACAACGTATTTCCTGTGTTTAGTCCACGAACTTTGGGTTGATTCCTTGTTGATTGTAGATTGTGTACCAAGAGCTATATTGATATCGAAATAAGAAACTATGTTCCGTATATAGCATTCACCCATATAAAACCCCCATTGATGTGTTATAAATAGATCCTCTGCATACAGACCTCAATCGAATTACAGAGATTGTTGAATAATGAATAAAAATCCTATATTTACGGAAGAAATGAACTGGTTTAACGTGATTCTGTGTTTATATTGTCAAATATTAGAGAAATCGCAGACTTTTAAGTCATATTTTCATCATCATGCAGAGTTGTGTTCGAAAATGTTCATTCATTAAAACTAAAAGGAAAAAATAAACGCCATTTTTTTAAAAGAATCTTTTTCAGCATTTTGTTTTGTGTTGATTTCCTGTATGCATGATTCTACGGGCTTTTGGTGGTATTTCTTCACCAATCACCGTCGGTTTAATGTTTGCTTTGTGTTAGATATTCTGTGAGTTCTTCAGTCAGATTCTATTTCTTGTCTTTACATGCCAACCAGGATCACCAACAAAACCTGGTCGACTTTACATTTCCGGTGAGTCACGTCACAATGGTTTCGACATATTTCTTTTTTATTCTTCTAACTTTTTTCATAACAAAAAGCAAGGTTGATATGCTTTCTATATTGTCTGTGAATCTTGTTTCATTTGGACCAGAAAGACAATTTTCTATGCCATCCATCCCATGATAGGATTAAGAGAAAACCTTTCTGCACTCGTGTTCTATATCGTGTGTAGATGTGATTCATTGCCTCTCTTATTTCAGAAAAGAAAACCTATTTTCCAGCATTCATTTTGTTACAATTGATGAATGACAACTATAATGAAACAATAACTGTTCTTAATTTAAACGAAGATTGAAAAAAACCAACCATAGGCATCTTACTCAATATCACGTGATACCTTTGTCTAGGATATCTTTTCTACAGGGTTACCAAACAAGTCTTATTAACTGTTATCATAAAGCTATTAAAGTACACTTGGTTTCTCTCTCTCTCTCTCTCTCTCTCTCTCTCTCTCTCTCTCTCTCTCTCATTAAGTACATGCAGGGAACCAATAAAATTTACAATATGTTCTCATTAGCCTTGTTTTTTCTGACACTGGCAAGGCAATAAAATTTTTTTTACATATTTTTTACTGTGAAAATAGAATAAAAGTTGTTGAAGGCTATCAGCACTGCAATGAGTCTCACTTGAACCTTCAAGCTATAGAATTGCATAAAAATTCACAGACACTCACGTTGTTTAATTCTTAGTAGACATTCTCCCAGTGAGAATCAAGTTATGAGATGAAAAACTGTCTGAATATTTTTATTGTTATCCTAAAGATTTGCGCAAACCATGTTCAGATGGGAGGTATATCTGGACTGGTTCCCTGCCTCCGGTCTATCACCAGAGGTGATTGGAAGGTCAATGTCGCTGTCTGCTCATTGGCTTATCTTCTAGTTTGCTTTCTTTGCAATCTTACAATAAACAACATAAAAGAAGTCAACGGAATGCTTCAGAACAATCTTATCAGCATAACATTTGGACTGAGGAAATCCCAGCAATAATTGTGTCTGCTCATGGCCTTACAGATCTCTCTCTCTCTCTCTCTCTCTCTCTCTCTCTCTCTCTCTCTCTGTTGAACTTATACGGCATTGTCATTGTGTGATAGTGAGAAAGGTAATCTCGACTGCTGATGAAATGTGCCGTTGTCAAGAAATTCCAATTTGTGTTGAGCGACTGTCGCTGCTTCTTGGTGCTAGAAAGGTATCGATTTCGTATACACATACCTCGACGCCCACTATTCGCTGTACGTACGCACACAATGTACTTTTTGTGATATATTATGTATAGAAATAGAACTAAAAAGGATGAAATAAAGAAGAAATCAAACTAGTACTGGAAATACTGCATATAATGCTACACACTGAATACTTGCATGTATTGATGAATTATTCACATGTATGTTTTATTCAACTGCAATTTTGGAACAAAAGGCTTATTTTGAAAATTTGAAATTCGAGAACTTTTTTCGCATTCCACTAACATCAATTTCATCAATTTCCTGTATTTAATTCATCAATGCATTACATGTTGCAGCATGTCGTATCATTTCCTGTCAACTTGAAATACGTTTCGCAATTCTCGGATGAAACTTGCTGCATCAATGTACACGCGAGCCTTATTAACTGTGATATTTGCCGGAAAATTATTAGAAACGTGGATAATGACGTTGCCAATTTCCCAAAAAGTAGATTTCATTCATAAAACGAAACCAGGTGTGATTTTTGCTCGAGTTGTGGTGTTTGGTTGGAATGAAGCCTCTTGTTCCGTTGCTAATGACGCAATTCGGACGGAAGAAGAATGCAAGAACTGCAGTATTTTGTTAGAAACAATCAACTTCATCTGATAATAATGCAACACGTGATAAAAGTATATCTCTCCCATGGTGAATGCTTACAATTCAGCGCTCTATCGGCCATACATCTTTCCCTCTTTATTCTCATTCATCCAGTAAATTGGTCATTCCATAGTGTCATTAAATTACTGAGAGAGCCCAGAAATAGCCTGGTCTGTAATCCTGCCTTTGTTATGATGGGGATCAACTTATCAAGTCCTAAAGAACAGCGATAAGACATTTTCTCGTTACGAGAAGAAATAAATTTCCAATCATAATTATTGTTATATCCAAACATTTGTGGGGATATCTAGCGCCTTAGACCAATAATAATTTTGCGCATTAATTTTACACATGGAATGCTAACGATTGCGACGCCCTTTGGGCTTTTACCAATATTCACGTAATTGTGTACAGCTAAAGATTGCAACTTGGTTTCTTTTCAATTATTGTAAGTATATCCATAAGTTAGAGACTGTATTTCAAAATCTTTTTTTTTTTACATCAGTTATCTTATTTGATGAATTTGCTTGTAAATTTGCCATCCTGAACGATTACATTTTTTCACTGATATAATGAGGCAGAGAATCTGACGTCAAAGAAAAATCCTCAATCACAATCAATCAACCAATCGGTACACATTAGCTGATCACCAACATCCTTTTAAGGGGAAGTCTCAAAGCCTTATGGAAATATGCTTTTAAGGGGAAAAGTTTTTTCTCCACAACGTATAACACATGAGTAGGCCTCTCAAAACTTACACAATTTTATGAGGCACATGTACTTTGAATATCATTTTTGAAATTAAGTCTTAGTGCACTATGCAAAAACTTAAACATCAAAGCAATAAACCCAGCATGTAGCAACAATTTCAAGAAAAACAAGACTCCCAATTCGTACCTAATTTCTTTCATCGCTTCTTCTGTTGTTCTCTTTTGTTGTTTTCTTGTAGTTAGGCACAATGTTCTTTTGTAGTTTTCCTATTGTAAACAATGCTTTTAACTGACCATTAAAAAATTGTATGTATTCTTAAAATACTTTCTTTAAAATAAAAAGCAACATAAAGTTTTGTGTTGATATTGTGACCATCTCCAGATTTAAGTGAAAGGTAGATACCAGTAGTTAGGGTTCAATATTTAAATGAGTGACAATATTCTTTCTGTTGATTAAAAAAAAGAATGTAAAAAAGGTTTCTTTTCTTCATAACTTGGTATAAGATAAGCCACTGTTGGCTGGTTTCCTTAGTGAATATCATCCTGAACGATGAACTATCGCCGTAAATTCTCTATAAAATCGCTTCCTCATCGCCCAGGCAGCTATACCGACCCTCGAAGTCAATGACCGTACGGTACAGCTGACTCAAAGTCTTGGGTAAGAAGAACTCTTAACGCATTAGGAAAATGGGTTGTGATAATCTGCCCTTTAATGATTTATATGTAAACACTTAATGCCAGCTTTGAAAATGATTCCGATTAATATTTGATACATTCTGCTTCTTAATGCGAAGGACCTCTTTGTCAATCGAATACATTTTTGCATCAAACATAAATTTCACTGACACATTTTCAAACATTTGTTTGTTCTTAGTCGAACACGAGGTGGTTTTGTTCCAAATCCAAGGACATAAAAAGAGAAGTAAAAAGCGCCCCAGATCAAATAAGTTTTTTTTGCATTTGCTTTTTACAAGCGTTCGCCAAAGTTTCTTTATGCTTGGATAAAAAAGAAGTATGTCTGAATGGATTCTTGAAAACAATACCATGTATTCGTGTGGCAACCCACCATTGTGTCAGACAAATGTTCTAAAGCAGTCAATCTTCAACCGAAATAAAACCAGACATCTTAAACTTTTACCGTTCATGCTTAGGCTCCCAGTATAGAACTAAAATTGGCATGTGTGAAGCGGAAGACGAAAATAAGTTTATCATTTTTTGAGTTTCTTCTTTTATATATTATTGACTGAAATCCAGGCCGAGTCTCTGATAAATGTAAAGCCGTGCCTCTCTTTGCATTCTGTGTCTATTTTCTGTTTTGTTTTGCATGCTCTTCATTAGAAAGTTGCCATCAAAAAGACGGAAAGTGATTGGTATTGTGTTGAATTAAGAAAAAAACATCAGATTTAAAACTGCTGAATTTCTATAAGCAATATCATATATATTTATGTCTAGTTGTTTTTTTTCACTTAGCATATTATCTTCTCCTATGTAGTACCTTGACTTGTTTAAGTTTTAATGAAGAAGGAAATTGGTCGTTTGCAAAAAAAAATGTTTTTCTCTGCCGCATATTACTTACTTGAATCAAAGTAATGAGATATGCTATTGATTGCAGTATGTCAGTTTCGGTGAAATAGACAATACGAGAGACAGAAAATCCTCTTTCTTGTCTAAGCTTAAATACATTAGCCTGTTTTTTCATTGATTTTCTTCACTTCTCTTGACATATTGTAAATATCCTTCGTTTCATAAAAAAATTGGTTCACGTGTAAAAGCAATTTGAACGCCAAGGTCAAAAACGATGATACAGAGTAATCACCCTGCAGCTTTGATGGTAGAATGTAGTCAATTCACAAAAAGTAAGCTTACTAGTGTCTGTAGTTCATCTATATCAGTAACGGTTTTGAAAACGACTGGGTCAGTGGTTCAATTTAGATAGAAAAATAAAAGAACACAAGTGTTTTGGAGATACCTTGTTAAACAATGAAGATGAAAGCGAGCATACGCGTTTTCACGTTACGCTTAATAAACACTTTATTTCATCACTTTATAGTGCAAAGAGGCTAGAAAATGCAAAACACAATGGTATTACTGAAAATATTTGTTTGACAAATGCAAAAATGATGCAATCTGTCAGCTATCCCCCACAAATTAAATGTATCTGAGCATGATCCTATGTCTAGCTGATTTTTGTAACATGCAACAAGGTTACAACTGATGAATTTTTTATGGTTTGATCCTAGTTGATAGTTGTTTTTCTATAATTTCAGGTACATACCAAGGCCAATGGCTTCGTGGCATGCGACATGGTTATGGGGTGAGACAAAGTGTTCCATATGGCCTTGCCTCTCATTATCGCCCCAAAATGCGTGCTTCGTTAACCTCCCTTCGCAGCGAAAACGAAGACGAACTTGTTGTCAAAAACAGGGACAAGAAATTAGACGAAAGTCGAGGCGGGTTTGTTCTCAAAGCAAAAAGTGACGAAACCCCTCCAACGAGAAGGCGGTCAATTCTAGATAAACGTTCAAGTCTCAAGAAATCGGTTTTCAGCAGGATCAAAATCAGGAAACAAAAGAGTACAGGTGACATCAACGATTCGTCGCCAAAACGACCCGGCACCGGGTCAGTTCGGAGTACAATCAGTAGCTTAAGCCATGCCAGTGTGGACTCAACGCAATCAGGGCTTACCAACGCCTCTATGTATACTGATAGTAATCTTAGTTTTGTTAGTCAAGATGACATCACGGACGTTAACGTAACGGAGTCCTATATGGGAGAGTGGAAAAATGACAAGAGATCTGGATTTGGAGTGAGTCAAAGATCCGACGGCTTAAAATATGAAGGCGAGTGGTTTAACAACAAGAAATACGGTTACGGTGTGACTACGTTCAAAGATGGCACCCGCGAAGAAGGAAAGTATAAGAACAACGTTTTAATATCATCAGGAAAGAAGCATAAGTTATTTCTAATTCGGACCTCAAAACTAAAAGAAAGAGTCGAAAATGCAGTGGTATCAGCGCAGAGGGGAGCGCAAATTGCCTTACAGAAAGCGGATATAGCCCTTACAAGGTGAGTTTAATCCTCCGTTCAACTCTACGTTAAAAACGTCGGAATAGTATCTTAACTCCCAATTTAGTAATATCTGATACCATCCTCTATTTATTTGATACTAATTAGTTTTCAAAAAAAAGGTAGATAGATCAAATAATTCATATATTTGTTTACTCAAATACAGTTTGTACATCATACTGTATTATTAAACACGATTGTGCAACAGCTGTGAACATAGCTCAATCTAAGTTACATCAAAATTCATTTTGAAATGGGAAAAATGAGTTTTGTCGCAATCTGTAAATGCACCATCCTCTGGAATTTCTGGGCAGCTAGTCCATATATTGGTGTTTACGACACTTCAATGGCAAAACACGACGTCAATCGATCCATTTATATTAACTTTCAAATCCCGCAATCCTATATAAAATAATCGTGATGGTGCTTGCGCCAGGACACGAGCTACAATAACTAGTACTTGACCAACATTTGCATTTTTGAATAATGGATTTTACCGCTGGGGAATTTGTATGCGGACTATGGAATGAGGCTGGTTTTTTGGATAGTCGGCCACCAATATGTTTTTAACGCCAAGCAGCACCACATTCTTTCTACGTGCCGTGATATGCCGCTTTTCTTTTATGACATGTGCAAGTAATGAATTTCGGTTAAGGTTATAGGTGTACATCGGTATATGGACAAACAGACACGTGTTTACGTTGATGAAAATGACATTAACATGTACATAGTTTTTAAGACCTAAGATTTTGTCTTGTACATGCATATATATCGCATTTAAATCAAATGTATAAGTTTAGACTTTTTAATACAAGATGATCTATTGATTAATTATTTGAAATTTTGACAAAAAAATATTCAGCTTATTGGAAGACTTGTAAAAATGCAGACACCAGCAGATAATTGTAGGTAACGGTGTACATCTGTACTTGACACGATTTAAACATTTCATTTTTGATTAGTCACATAAATACATGACCAGTCGTTAGTAGATAAATATGTTATTATCGTCTTATATTGCAAACTTTCCTAAGGAGTTCGTGAAGTAGATCTGTATTTTTCATATTTTAATAAGGTAACGCCCTCAAGGCGATTTGTATTAGGGTGTACTGGTTAAGTGGTAATAATGGTAATAATGGACAAATTACTAGCAGTACCATGCCTCGGCGTAACCAATTTTGTTTCTATTTATCGAAGAGGAGAGAGAGAGAGAGAGAGAGAGAGAGAGAGAGAGAGAGAGAGAGAGAGAGAGTATTTATCATCTATCTATCTATCTATCTATCTATCTATCTAAACATGCTCCTCTCTTTTCAATGAAGCGTTGCAATTCTTTCGACCAGGTATTGGAATTCGAATTTATTTTAAATAAGGAATATTGTATACCTATGCATGATGAACTGTTGTATATTAGCTCTTAGCTCTACGCATATTTTCATTATTACTGATGTTCAATCACGCATCTTAAAAACGTGTTGAACACTTTCTTCAGCTTTCCAACTTTGCAACATCAAAATCTAGGTACGATAGCCACACTTGAATTTTGAATCGAAATGTTACAACTGTAGCTCCACTGGAAATTCGGGTTGATGGACCCGGATTTCCCGTGGAGCTACAGTTCTGCAGCTATTATAATACTATCAATACATGCACATCTACATGCACATCTGTAAGTGTTTCTGGTGGCGGTTAGGTTTACAGACATAGTTATTGTCTCATTATTAACTTCTCCCATCTTCCTCTCAATCAAATGACTAGTCATCCATCTTTGCTTTTCTCGCCATGTTTTTCCCTGTGCTCCAACATCCGTCGTCTGTCGTCTGCAATCAATGGGGAGCAGAACTTATACATCAAGCGACGTAAAAGCTCGATACATCTGACACGGTTCCATGACAGCCTACTTGTATAATTGTCGCGGAGAGGATTGCGTTCGGAGATTGAAGGTCGCAGAAAATTCTGTATTTACAATAAACTCTTAATAATGCGTTGTCACTCCAAGAGAACATCCATTTCTTTCATGTCGTTTTCCAGAATTGTCTTGGCGATTTGGCGAAGATTTATATGTTTTCTCGAATATTTGATCGTTGTTATACTAGTACATTAGACTTAGAATTCTGATTTGCTTGAGGCAATTGCTCGTATTCCATAAACTGACCTCCTAGCACTAAATAGTACAGTAATCCTGTCATTAAAAATTGATTATTAACAAAATGAGTTCATCTCTCTCTCTCTCTCTCTCTCTCTCTCTCTCTCTGCTATCATTGCCAAAACTGCCAATTTCTCAGAATAAGATGTTGTTTGCTGCCACACATCGGATAACACTTATATCGTGTTAAATAATAGGGATGTCAAATTAGACCCGCGTCTTGTGTTCATCGAAGGGTTTTCACACACACAGATAGCTAGTCAGGAATTGTGCTCACTGCTTACGGGATTTTTTCTTGGCGTTTTGGATGATGCGAAAAGATAAAGAACGATTCATAGAATAAAAATACCAGCCTGGAAGCGATATTTTATTGCTCGTCGGCTTCGAAGTTGTCTAATTTTTGCTGGTTGTACAAAAGCAGGAGATATTTTGAAATATATGCTTATCTGAAAAATTTCTTTTTTATATTTTCTCATTTGTTGGTAAAGAGTTTTATTTGCCATTTTTTTTTAGCAAGAAAGTTCCAGTCACCATATTTTTTATAAGTAATAAATGAATTCCTAGTTGATGATGTACATTGCTATAGCAATACATATCGCATTTATTTTGTTCCTGTAGCTCTTCAATTTTCTTAACAAAAAAAATGAAATTTGACGAAATTAAAAAAAGATTTTAAGATTGAGTTTGTCAGGTTGATTGATCGATTGATGGCGCTACATCGGCAGCCATATTTCGTCAGTAAAATCAGCCGTGGGTAGCAGTTTATATGTAGTGTAAGAAGGGTTGGGAGTGGATGGTAAAGATGACGGTCATAATAATGGTGCTGTAACTCGGATCAGCTTCGCATTTTTTCAAAACCCAGTAAAAACCCAATGTCTGAAATATCAGGCACAAGATTCTGTTTCCAACCACGACTGTACCAAGTAGTCATATGTAATCAAGCTCAACGCACCGCGTAATCTCGCATATTTTCTCCGATATGAATCTGTAGACAAGACAACGCCATATGTTTTACGTTAGGCAGAAGATTTCCACGATGCATAGTGGTGCCTAACAATGGCGACTAGAGAGATCCGTTCGGATGCATCCATCGCCGTCACAACGAGAAACAACACAGAACGAATTGAAAGACAAATTATGCTAAATTTACTTCCTAAATGAGAATTGTAGTTATAGTTCACAAAATCTATCATTTCATGTTTCGCAACCTGCAATTTTTCTTGCTAATGCGGGATAACTCCAATCTTGCTACTAAACCACTTTAGGCTTGAGTTAGAGCATACCATTAATTTATAGAATTTGATGAACTTCTTTAATTATATTGTATTTCTGAGTAAGCCCGAGCCATGAACTAATTAGGAAAACAGTTTCTGTTTTCAAACAATGTTTGTGATTACCGATAGTATAACTCGCATTTACTGCAGAAATCCCTTGATTTTCTTACTACATGTATTATATAATCCCTTCTATAAAAAAAACGAATCTGTTGTGCCAATTTCGTGTTAATCCCAACAAACAGGCATTATATCAGCACGGTTCCACCCTTTTAAGCATAAACACTCAACTACTTATAGTATACAGAATATTGTGCATGTCAAAACCATCTCAAAGTGTCTTACTGTTAATCATAATATCTGCTCAATGTTACGGTTTATTAATATTTGGCTTATTTTTTTTTAATTTTTGTAAATTTTAGAATGGCAAATGCACGCGCCAAGGCCGAACAAGCAGACCAATCCGCCATTAAAGCAGAGCAAGATTCCGATCACGCGCGGATCAAAGCGAAAGAATACGCCCCAGAGTTTCACCAGCCAGGTATAGAAGGATTTGAGAAGCATGGTTGATTGTACAAATGTTATGATGTAGACAAATACTTTAAAGTAAAAGCACGTTTATGACGAAAACGGATATGTTTGCTAGTATGGTTTTTACGAATCAAAGTAGCGGTAGTCATGTAGCAATCTTCAGGCACATATCAAGATTTAACAAAAAGTGCTGAACTCGAATTTACAAACTGAATTCCGTTTGTTATTGCTTAGTTTTTGTATAAAAGTAATAAAGATATAATTGTACAAATCAAAGTTTATATATCCTGTTATAGGCACTGATATAATGAAGAAAAAGTTGTTAGAACAGAACACAAATGGCAATGGTGAATACAGCAACGACGAGTACGACTACGGCCACGACAAGCTTGTACCGAACCACAATCCTCACAATCGCTCCAGATCCATGATGATGCACAAATCCGACATGGACGACCTGGATCGACCCCCGGGCTCTGTCCCTTTCTCTGGATTATTTCCTATGAACGAAGTGTCGCCTGACGGCAGTCCGATTCGCAGTATTAATACATCGGAAATGAACCACCTTAACGTAGAAGGATTTAATAGTTCACCTGGGAATAACGTTCCAAATCATTCGCCTCATAGCCGGAGTCCCTCATCCCTGAAGATCAGGAGGTATAGTTTCCTTGCAGGTTCAAGGCGTGGACGAGGGTTCAGTGAGATTTTTAACTCAACTATTCTCAATGACCACTTCGACCAGTACACTGCTCAACAGAACGAAACCGAGGCTCACATGACAGAAACCCGTTTACAAGGAAACCATATCAGTACTCCGCCCCGATGCGAGGAGGTTTCCAAAAAGTCACAGGAAACTGATAATGACAAACACTTAGTAAGGAGAAGCACTATGCCAAGTATAGTTAAAGAGAACGATATTTCCAAATCTGGTTTAAAGGAAACTGCGCATAGCAGTGAAAATGTGAGAAACCCTGAAACTTTTATCATTGAAAATGGAATACGAAAGCGAGTGACGGGTGTGAATGCAGCGCCAGCTCCTTCGAAGTCGAAAGGAAACCTTCCAAATGAATTCCAAATAAAGAGCCAAAATAGCTTGACTCGATCTGGTGGTAATCGTGGTAGTCTTCCAGACATTGCAGCAATGAAACAGAAGGATAAAATCAAACCAATGTCGAGAGAAGAAGCCTTCAAATTGAGCTCGAAAAGACGAGAGGAGTTACGGAAACTACAAGAGCTTGCTGAACGCAGAAGACAAGGGGATGTAACCGTGATTCTTGGAGATCTTCGAGTAAGTATGGTTAAAAGTGAAAACGGCAATAAGGCTTAGTGCATTTGCAAATTATTTAATGTTTATCAATGGTGTGTTGATTGTTTCAACTTAAGGCATATTAATCGAAGAATCAAGTATATTTTTCTTCCACTATACATGTATACATTGACATGTACCTACAATGTGTATTAATCGATCACGTAACATTTGAAACATCTGGTATTTTCGTATTTCATATTGGCTAAGTCTGGAAATACGAGTATATTTGTAACTTTTGTCAATAACTTTACTATGATGTGCTTTATTTTACAGGATTTCGTACAACAACGCCAGCTATTAGTTCTAGTTATAGCGCTGAATCTAAGTCTTGCTGGAATGTTTTTCAACCTCCTCTCTTGATGATGCGGAAATCAGAATTAGGATTTCGGTTCTTTGAAAGTGCTAAGCACACCTATGCGGGGTCGGGCTCGATGTGCAAGAAAAAGGGAATCTTTGACAAGATTCGACCAAGAATGAACATATTCAGTAAAGCAACACATGATGCCGAGGCCGCACTTACTAAAGACTGTGTTCACCTGCTTTTCCGTATGTTTGTTGAGAAGACCGTGTTAATACTGATTTTTTTCCCCAAAGTTTTGTCCTTTTTATGTGAATTTTCATATATTTCCCCTCTGTTGGTCGGTAATTTTGTGACTTGCATATACCGTTTGCTGATTTTTTTCCATTTTAAAAGAGAATAGTAACGATGTATTCGTTTGAGTGTTGGCAGTTTTTTTCTAAAGTTCAGTTCTTGGAACTCTGTGTGGAATGACCATTGTGAGTTTTGAACAACAAATTCCAAGTGGTTCTGTTATCATCTACGCGACATTTTAAGATCTCCATATTTTGTTACCAGCCAAAGTCAGAGATTATTTGTATACGAATTAATATATACAAAGCTTGACCAATTCTATAAAATCTTAACTTCACATTTACCAAATTTCTTATTGTTCTTCATCTACCACCGCAAAGCATTTTCTCCCTAACAAACACATTGAATGACTTTTATTCGTCAATGAAATTGTACAATTTATATCATTTTCCGAATTGTAATTCTATTAGGAGTGTTGATCCGGAATGCTGTCATTGTATCATCACTTTATTATCTTCCAATTTCTACTGACGCGTATAAATGACAATGTTAACTATAGTGAGGATGGTATTGCCCTTTTGTTCATTCCAGAGGCACAACAACAGATTGTGTGCATATGTGTGTGGGTTATCCTTTAGTTTTGTTATCAATATTTGCTGAAAAATTTGCTGTTGAATGAGCTTATAACAGGGTGTTCAATTGAGTTTTTTTCTTCTTTTCAAACCCTCGTAATTTGAACAAAATCTCGTTGTTTCGAGAGTTTTTGTCGTAGAGAAATTGAAATGTACTGTATCTACACTGGTTCCCCTTCCCCGGCCATTTTCTTCTCACAGTTTGTTTTTTGTACAGCTGTTTTGTCTGTTGATGAAGAAAATAGTGTATTTATATGTACTTATTTATTGTTATTTATTTTCTTGTATATTTTATTGTGAAGAATGACTGCATTGTGTTAAAAAGGTGCTATAAGATTGTCATGTTTTAAGGTCAAATTTAAAAACCAAATATCCAGTTTACAACAGAATTCGTAATAAGAACTTTACACTTGATTTTTGGGGAAAAGACAGCGGTTTTAAACTCAGATTCTGTCTTCGAGTTTCTGCAACTGTTGCTGTATTCTGGAGCATGTGCATTATTGTGTCATCCTTGGTTTAAATTGCATATAAAGGGCATTTGCACCTTAAGATTTTTTAAACTGTATCGAGTGAGCGATGGTTTTAGTTTTATTATGGTTACATTGGTATCTTTCTTTTTGTTAAAAAAAGTGGAATGCGAGAAAAGGGAAATATATCACCTTGTTTTGGTTTTTTTCCGTTACTGTAGTTATTATAATTCGCAAGTTACACATTTTTCTCATTTATTATCCCATATAACCATACTTTTTAGTTTTTTTTTGTAAGACGGAAAATGTCATGTTTATTTCATTACCAAAATCAAGATTTATTTTAATTCTTGATTTTGATATAATTTCCATTTTGGATGTTTCTGATTTTCATTGACCAAATGAGGAGCATATTTCTTTATCTTTAGCTTTACCCTTTTTTAACCTTTAATTTTTGTGAAAATCATTACCAATAAATCGGATATTTCAATTTCCCCCTGTAACTTATTACTACATTAAATGTATCTAGAGAAAGAGACCTGGAACTTTGTTGGTGTTTATTGTAATTATTATTTTTATCCTTAAAAAGTTGTTAAAAAAGCACAATGGTGATAGATTGTTGTGAAATGTTTCTCCTCCTTTGATATAGTAATTCATTTTTAAATTTTGGAAACGATTATGCGCTACGGGTCACGTGGGTTTGATGAACACGTGATCTGCGCGACCTGGTTGCGCCCGAATGTGTTGGATTTCCTCAAGGCAGCCAGTTTGTCTACAAACGATTTCTCGTTTTACCCTTTAGGAGAATTGAAGGAACATCTATTTTCTTGCTACCTTCCATTACAAACCAGCTGAGTTGGTTATAGTTACTAGTATCACAATAAAACGTCAATTCCTTTTATTAATTGTTGAGTTTTTATTATTACATGTACATGTATTATCCACATACTTCATGTTTTTAAAGGGGCACAGTATGGAGATGAAGGAGTGGCTTACTACTAACCTACAGAGTTACTGAAGGAAAGACAGAAAACTGATACTTGAAATATTAAACCAACTGCTGATAATTAGTTGTAAGCTTCTTCGGTAAATATTGAAGTTCAAGAAATAATTATAGAAAGAGGTACATGGACATTGTCACGGGGCTTTAGATCAATCATTTAAAGTGTTTGACCATGACGATTCGTTACTAGATTTTGGCGTAGAGCCATACCTTGGTACGTGTTAAGAATCAATAAGACGAGCTTTTTGGGTATTCCATAAAGCCTCAGAATCTTCCACAATGTCTGTCGAACGCTTTCTCATTTTTTTTTAAAGTTCAAGTTCTTTGTTTTCGAAAGACTATCGTCTCATAGGTTTACATATTAATAACATAAGATAGGAACATGATAAGTACATACATCATAGACTGACAAAGGATAGTATATTAATTATAGTAGGTACATATTCGTTTCATATTGACATAATAACTACACAAACATGTATAGTTTTTAGATCTAAGTTTATTTGCAAAAAAGCAGATTGTTTGTTTCTTTCGTGTTTGTACTACAAAACAATTGAATTATTTTGAATACACTTGGTCTACGGGAGTAGTATAATTTAACAAACTTATATAAATTGGGAAAAAACTAGACATATTAATACAAAACGATACTCATCTTTAATAGTCTCATAGTCGATGAAGTTAATATAGAGGGGGGACTTCCATTCCAGTGACTCCTCAATGATGATACGCAGACTATTTGGTCAGCACATTACTGTTGTGTCCAAAGCCAGCCTGGTGGTCCCGGAGCTGTGGGTCCACTGCCTCCTTCATCCTCTTGAGAAGGATCCCGTTGAGGACATTGCAAGGCACTGACAGGAGCATAATTCCCTAGAAATAATTGCAGTCCCTCAAATCTCCTTTCTTTGTTAGCTTTATAAGGGTGCCATTTTTCATTCATCCGCAATGTTCTTTTCCCAGATCTACTTGAAAAGGGTTGTGCAAAATGTTGACAGCTGTGTCTGAGTCAGTTTTGATGGCTTCCGCTAGTATCTCATTAGACTCTGCTGCTGTTCCATTCTTAAGTGTGGTAAATGCTATCCTGATCTTTGTCTTATATGACTTGTTGCAGTCGATCGGGCGGTCTGTATCGGCTGGTTGTATGTCGGGAGATGTTTCTGGTGTTGGTCTATTTAATAGCTCTCCAAAGTGTTCTACCCATCTCTCCAAATGTTCTTCTGTTGCTTTGAGAGGGCTCCCATTCTTGTCCTTCACTGGCTTGTCTGTCCGTTGGAACTTGTTGGAGAGCTTGAGATCCACTCGTGTTGAGCCTTTCTTCTGCCGAGGACTTACTCACATGTGCCTCGCAACATTTCCTTTTCTAGCTGGTCTTGTAAGGGCTGAAATCTGTTGTACATGCTAAAGTGAATTCCTTTGTTTTCGGACACTCACGTTGTACTTTGTTCTCCTGTTCGTTGTGTCGTTAAATTTTTGAGGCGTAGCCTTACTGCCGTCTTCAGAAGATGGTGGTCTGATGAAATGTCTGCTCCTCTCATCACCCTGACATCTTTCCATGCTCTTCATAATTTCCTGTTAATGAAAATATGGTCGATCTGATTTTCTGTGACATGGTCAGGGGACCACCATGTGGTTTTGTGGATCCGTTTATGAGGGAAAATGCTTCCTCCTTATACAAGCTGGTTAAGGGAGCATACATGTAGGTCTGCAAATCTCTGGCCATTCTTGTTCATGTACTCCAGTCCTTGTGTGCCCATAATTTCAAGTTGTGCCAGTGTTGTCAGCTCCATCCAATCTTTGCATTGAAGTCGCCCATGAGTATTGTCATATCATTCTTCCCTGCTTTATCCAAGACTGTCTGTAGTTGTTGGTAAAATGCATCTTTCTTTTTGTCACCAGCGTCATTGGTGGGAGCATAACTCTGGAAGATGTTCAATTTGATCTTGCTCTTCTTGATTTGGAACTTAGCTGTTATAGCCGGGAGTTGACAGGTTCCCATCCAATAAGGGCGCGTTCTGCCTTCAGGGATTGCATCAGGCCTACACCCTCAGTGTGGCGGACTCCCTCCGTGCTGTGTCCTTAATACGACAGTGTTTCTCCGGCTATCAGCCTCATGTGTCCTGTCTGTAACCATCTCGTCTCACCCAGTCCTAGGAGACAATTGTTGTAGTGCTTCATCTCCTTTGCTACTTGTGCTATTCTTCCTGCTTCATACATTGTTATGATGTTCCAAGTAGCGGGTCTGATGGTTTTCCTGAGTGTTAAAAAGGGACTCAGCCCTGCAACTTTCTTTTGGCTTTCATTTTACAGCATCATAGTTTTCCTTCAAGTAGGCCCAATCTGGCCCAGGTTATGTTGGTTTTGGTTTGTCGTTTATGCTTCTGTAACTTTTCTTTTTCGTAGGTAGGGTAGTCGGCCCTACGCAAACCTCTAATAACCTCAAGGAAAGGTGTTTTGATTTTGGAGTTTCCTTCCTAGACTACTTTTCATCCCTGGGTATTGAGCATAGTCCGCCCATGCGGTTTTATATCAGTGATTTCCTTCACCTAGCCTTTCTCATAAGTGGGTATGGTCGCAAGGCAGCGGAGGTTTGCAGTCAGAGTCTTCCTTCTCTTAGATGAATTATTCTCCTAGACAGGTGAGCCGAATCTACCAAAAGCACTGGTTTTCAGCCGCCAGGTAGAGTCATTTTAAAAAGAGCTTGGACTTTTGGTCGGATGTAACTATCTAGTTTGCTCATTAAAATAAGCTCATCAATATTCATAGACTGTCGAAATCGGAAATAGTTTTTTCGAAGGTCTGCTCTCATTTGTAAAATTCACGCTGTTTCAACTGAAATATACAGCCCTGGATGAAGTCAGACAGGTATCGTTGCGTTTGATGTATTTATATCTTTAGTCAATGACTGGACAGTTAACCATGAGTAGACTCGCCTTCATCAAATTTGAGTTTGACACGTGCTGCCTAAAGTCCAAGCTCTTGTTGAAACGGCTCTAACCCGCCTTCATCCCCTCTCCTATCAGTAGCAGCAGTTCCACCGGACTTGATGCAAGCCGCACGAGCAGGCTAGGATCTAGACTTGGTTTTAGAGGCGCACGCCATGAAAAGCATTTTATAGAAAATGGGAACTTATCCCCATTTCCACCCCTCGGCTATGACAACCTTTAGAACCATGGTTTTAAGTACCAGACAGTAAAATATTATCAAAAAACTAAAACATCAGTAAAAAATTGAAGATACCATTACTTGCAATACTGAAAACCTCTGTTAATGGAATGAAAATTTTCAACTGCGTGGAAATTTCAGGAACATATAAATGATTTACACGAGGTACAGATTAACAAACAATATGGAAACGCTGATATAATATTGTTAGATTGTATTTATCTGTTAATCAACGATCAAAAATTCAAAAAGTAATGAATTAGATCTAAGGCCAAGGAGAATAACATTATCGTAAACCAGGTGGCGTAATACGGTACAGATATACCAGCAGAGATAATGGGAGCAATTGCGTTTATGGAGTTTTAATTGCAACTAGTGCCTTTAAGTAACATATAGGTATGCATACATGTAGAACAAGACTGTGTTTAGCAAACATTCTTATATGATGCTTCAGTCGCATCTTCGTCTTTCTACAATTTTTGCAATTTAGCACGTCCTGTTGCCTGAAATTGTCTACAAATCAAGTGGAGTAAATTGAAGGTAATTAACAATTAACCAATGTTTATGGATGTACTAACTGTTATACAACTAGTTACATCATTTCATGCAAAATATCAAGGATGTTTGATAATACTCTGTATAGCAAATAAAATTGATATTTACAGCAAAATTCAAATTGTGTTGACCAATTTTAAAGCATGAACACTAAAATGTCAGTTGAAAAGAAAAACGGTGGCATAATCAAAAGGAAACAAAATTATATTACTGTAAAGCTGGAAAATTGTCATAGTAATTTATTTCTTGGAAAATGCTGTCATGTACAAATTGTCGTTCTCAATAATCAACATTTTTGTAAACGACAGGTTATCGTGTCAAAGATTTTACTTGACGTACTTATTTTTGTCTTCTTAATTTGTGGGCCTTTTTGCTAAAATATTTTCCAAGGAACTGCATATGATTATTGTTTTGAAATGCTTTTGTTTGGTACAAGTGTAGGTTAATCTTATTTATTTGTCTATATAATTATATACCTTTTAGTATTAACAGCAAATGTCGTAGGGTTTGAAATAATTGGATTTCCTCACCTGTCATCTTCATCTTACAGACATTATATACATGTAGTTTAATTGGCTACTTAATTTATTTGAATTTTTATTCTTAATACATGTAATCTAATTTCTGTATAGGACAATACTTTGCATAATCAAACAAAATGCATTAATGTGATAGATGTACACGTGGACATGAGCTTAACATCCTCCTCATGTTTCACGCCTATGACCAAATACATCAAGGGTTACGAAATGATTAAAATTATAGAATCACTATAATGTCCGTGGCCAGTTTTAGACGGCATTGATCTCCTTTAGAAGAAGAGATCTGTATAAAAATATAAGAAAATACTCAAATTTAAAAGTTAAAATATATGAATTTTTTCTTAACTTAACAATAGTTTATAGCTAAACAAATCATATCTTTGAATTTTAGGTAAATAGATCTGATATCTTAAAATTTTAGGTATATAGATCTGGTGGTTAATTTGTTGACCATCGAGCCTCCTTAACCAGATAGACAAACCGGATAACCGGATAACCAAAATTCGATGTAAAGAAAAATAACGACCACTTATAATAGAAATCAATCTATAGTGGACTTAATCAGAAAGTCAAAGCAGGGCAAACTAAAAATAATAACTTTGGAAAGAAGTACAAAGGTACAAAGATGTAGGATAAAGGTTGAAACATGAAACCATCTGGAGAGGAATGAAAACAACAGAGATGTCTGTCTGGTGGGCCCTTGTGGAATCTATTGAAGTTAGTGTTCAAGAGCACAGGGAAAGAAATGTGTTTTCAAGTAAGAACATAGGCAAGATGGACAAAATCCCCCAGAGTATGGGTACCCTAAAAAACTATCTAGACGGTCTGGAAAGTTGCAAACTCTGGAGAATGTCCTTATCATCGTCATTAACCAAGTACATCTAACATTCTCATCCAGTCTTTGGAAACCTACGGCCAGTCTTGCATAAGCTTACTTTAAGCAGACTGTCTGTGGGTTATATCGATGATATTTTCACCTATTTATCCTCGTTATAAACACACACACACATATTACATAGAGGAACCGTTTTCATGACCCGTTGTATAATTTCATGTGAAATTTTCACTTTGATTAATAGTAAACTTTGCTCCTTTTACCAAGACGGTGGACTAACTTTCCCGCATTGAAACAAGTTGAAAAAGATGCTATCATCACGGTAAATATGCACTGATTACGTAGGTGCATGTTTAAAATAGAGTTGAAAAAAATGTTGAATTCTAGACCTATAAGTTAGTGACCGAAAATGAAATAGACAGACCTACGTTAAATTGCTGTTAGACAAACTCATATGCATGTACACCCAATGGTGTTGTATGGGATTGTTTTCATATTTCATGAAAGTCTCATATATCTCATATTAGATCTATAGTATCATAATTTTATTGTCGCATATCAATTTGTGTGTGTGTGTTTTAGATTTCATATAATAGAAGGTTATATATATCCCATTGCAATTTAATAAGACACTTTCCATAATCACAAAAAATGCAGCGGTTGTTCAAATAAGCATCATAAAAATCTAAATGAATATACATTGTATCCTTGTCATACAAATATCGGAAACGCGGATTTCGGTTTCAATAATAGAATTCCAAGATGGCTGCGCCCATACAACATGTCGTATTTCAAGATTTGATCATATTTATTGGAATTTTACGATAATTCAACTGAAATTGAAGCCCCGATGATCATTTTACCACATAGAATAAATATAGAAATCTCAAAGAGAATAGTTTGCAGTCGTCAATTCTCCAAGGTACACCAACAGTAATTAATTAAAACTATAACTGGGAAATTACTCGGCTATTTTCCGTATTCCAAGTTCATTCATAAAATAACTTTAAATGGGATAACTGATTTATCCCATGTATTGCAATATTTAGAAAAGTGTTTGGTATTTCAAACAGATGACTGACGTCCAAAACTCAATACCAGAAGTTCATGGAGATTCACAGATTGACCTAGAATCAAATCACCCGACTGCTGGGAATGACACAGAAAATTCAAGTTCTCAGCACCCTTCATCCAGCCACGCAGGTCCGAGCCACACTACAGAGCAGCTCACACTGGCAAACTTATCTGGAAAGGCCAGAAGAGCCCTCATCAGGGTCAGTGCTCAGCAGAAATATCTCTATCTTTAAAGTTCACTAACAAAATAACTATACACTAATACAAACACAATAAAGTGTGTCTTCCGACTGTCTTGCATGAATGTATGTTCGTTTGCCCTAAAATTTGTTTGCCCTTGATGCCTTTCACCCTAATTTCCATTTGCCCAGAGTCCGTTTCACCCTAAATTTGTTCACCCGAGTCTGTTCATCATAGATTCAAGAATTAGATTTTAGAATGATTTTTTCTTTGTAGATACAGTATCAAATTATATAAATTTAATAATGAAATACCTGAATTCAGTGGATTTAACACATATATTAATGACCATACTGACCTTGCTGCATGGCTACGATAAGAAAAATTATCAATTATGAATGAAAAACTTCAAGGCTATTAAAAATATTACAGGTAATCTAAATCAAAAGAGCCGCTGCTCATCTCCTTATTGGGCCTATCATATATAACGCTCTTATTTCTTTGTTTTTTAAACATGAAGTGAACATAAAGAAAGAGGCTATCCATAATTTACAGTATTAAAATAACCATTAAACCAATTATGGCTAAAAATAAACATTACAGACAGTGTTATTTAGTTAAAGTAAATTAACTTTTATTGACCAAAAGTAAGGAAAAAAATAGCATTGAACAATGATGATTATGAATGTAAATATGAAAAGGGTGAACAAATGAAAACGACTTAAAATCAAAAGATATTTTAACATAATATGTATAAACGGGATATGGAGTGAACAAGATTTAGGGCAAACGATAATTATGGCGAACAGACTCTGGGCGAACGGACTGAGGTGAACAGGTAGATAGGGCAAACGAACCCGATACCGTCTTACACATATACTGTATATGTCCTCTATCTCTTTTTCTCTCTCTCTTTTCCCCTTGTCTATCTTTCCCTATTCCTCCTCCATCTCCATAGGGTACCTGATGGAATTCCTTCGTACCTGATGGAATTCCTTCGTACCTGATGGAATTCCTTCTGAAAATTTTAAAATCAATATTATGAATGTATATTAGCTCTTATTTTTCAATTTTTAGAAAGAAAAATACAAGGAACTTAAGAGAAAAAACAAAGGCTTGACAAACAACCCTAATCCTGGATACAGCATCTTCAGTGAAACAGAATACTACTTTGAAAATGGTATTTGTATTCAGTTGCAAATGTTCAAAATATGCATTCAATTTGATATAAAGTATTGATAATTTTCTAGTGATAGTTTATAGTAGTTGTTTGATATTTTTAAATTTTTTATGTTTACTAGATGATCATTAGTTGTTTTTTTTTGAGAGTCGTGTTGATTTGTATATGCATAACTTGTTACTTTTTGAAATCTGTTTTGGGCAGTTTTCTTTCAGGATTAAGGAAAGTCTATCCCTATTTCTATGCTTTCTCCACATTTGTCAAAGGTCGTTGGTTCAAACGAACACTGTGCGATATCTTTACTAAAGAGTTTTCCTTGGCTAAGGAATATGATGTAGTGAGTTTATATCCATCATTTTTGTTTTAAAGAAACATACCTGGTACATATATTTATAAATAATGAATTTTTATATATCATAATTTAAACAATGCAGTTAATATCTTAAATATAATCATATAGGAAACTCTGGTGAAAGAAGGGCACATAACTGTGAATGGTAAAGCTGTTTCACTAGACTATAAGATCAAGCAGGGAGACATTGTAGAAAACAACATACACAGGTACTTGTGGATATGTATTGGTTTCTCTGTGTTTGCATGCATTTACTTCATTAAAAATGCAAAAATACTAAGTAGATCGTATATTGAATGTCAGGCTTTTCAGCAATACTTTGACCCATACCTATGATTATGACCATAACAACATGTAGCTTATTTGTATTTCTCATTCTTTCCATAAGTGGGGAAAGATGGTAACATATAATTTGTATCTGAATTACCCAATTTAGTGCATGTATTAAAGTTCCTTATAGTGAATAAATGGCAGACAGGGTAGGTATTTTAGGAAACTATGTACAAATTGTGTGTACTGTTGTCATCTTTTATTTCAGATTCCTAAAACTGTGTGCAATGTTTTTTCGGTGTATTAGAGATGTATTTGTTTATTTATATTCTAATTGTATTGTTTTTATGCTCATTAATACATCAGAAATAACATAGCTGAGATTACTATATCAGTGATGTACAAGTTGCCAATTGTGCCTTAATATATAGATTTTATCCAACTGAACTTTTTTATCAGCAACAAAAAAGATCGCATGTTGCTTGCTTGATTTCACTTTTCAGTTTCCACATTCTATACTTACATTTGCACATTGTGACTTGTGCACTATCTTTGCATACTCTCTGTTGTTAAAATTTGATACATGTAATCCAAATATCAATTGTACACCAGTAAGAGAGAATTTAATTCCTTAGCATTTTCCAGGCATGAGAACCCAGTTACAGGGGAGAGAATTGAGGTGATTGAGGATAACAAAGATTTAATCGTTGTGAACAAGCCCTCATCCATTCCCTGCCATCCCTGTGGAGGTTATCGTTATAATTCCATGATCTTTATCCTTGGCAAGGAGCTGGGATATGCCAATCTGAGAAGTAAATAAGGTCTACACTTCCCCCCAGTAAATGTTTTCTAGTTTATATCTATCAATACTTTGAGTACAAAACCTTACCCTTTTGTACATGTATATCTAGCATTTCCTAAATAAATTTTAATTTCATTTATATCTTGATTTCAGCGGCTTACAGACTGGATCGCCTGACGTCAGGCGTACTGTTTTTTACAAAGAATGAAGCAGCAACCAGGAAGTACATTGATGACATCACTAACCGTAACGTGGAGAAGGTATACGTCTGTCGAGTAGAGGGAGAGTTTCCAGAGTAAGTCAAAACTGCCCGTCCAAAGTTCAACTATTACTCTAAATAGATATTATTTTATGATGTAAAATTTCACTGTTGTCTGCTGAAATAGAGATCCACATTGATTAAATTTTGCATTGATTGTAAACAGATGGACAATGGATAACATAGATGCTTTATTTTAGTGTAGCTTGAATTTTTGTTTTAAATAATTCAAACTTTTATAGTATTGCATTACTTGGAATTTTATACACACTGATTCTAGATAAAGTTCAGCATTTGTAGGATTTTCAAACAGTTTATGGGTTTTAGGGCTTCTATTGGAAGAAATTATACTTCAATTTTTTGTGATGTAAAGCATGACTTGTGGCTTTGATGACATTGTTGGTTCCCTGTGTTACAGAGGGGAGGTGGTATGTGAGCAGCCTATTGCCAAGGTGAGCTCTAAGCTGGGGATCATGAGGTGTGGAGAAGACGGTAAACCCTCAAAGACGACCTTCACCCGCCTCAGCTACAACGGAAAAACCAGCGTCGTTCAATGTGAGTGCAAGGGTCTTTTAATCAAAATGTCCTAAATTCCAATTTTTAACATCAAGCTCCATGACCAGGAAATTTAGTCAAGCTTACTTTTGATCTGTATCTCACTTTTACAAAAGGAATATAGAGTGGAAAATTGAGACTGAGATCAAAAGTGAGCTCATCTAAGTTCTATGGCCCTGGGGCCTGGTACAATGTCCAGTGATTGATAACAACATGATTTTGGTTTCACTCATTGTTATAGGCAAACCACACACGGGTCGCACTCACCAAATCAGGGTACATCTGCAGTATCTTGGTGAGTTTGTTTCTTAATTAATCTAAGCCATAATTTAGTAAAGAGAATTTGTAGATTTTGATGCTTGTCCTTTCCAGAAATTTTCCTCCTTGAATCATTTACTCTTATGGTTGATCTTTAATGGGGATCATGTATCCATAAAATTGATGTTGATCTGTAAAATAGTACCAGGTATTATGTGATGATTGGCGCCACAAATTGAAATGATTTCACATTATTTAAAGTCATATGTTATTGTCTAATATTACATTGTTGCACCGGTGCAATTAAAACAGGTTTCCCTATTGTCAATGATCCATGTTACAACAGCCTTTGTTTTGGTCCAGAGAAAGGCAAAGGTGGAAATTATCAGCTGACAGATGAACAGGTAACTCAGTCTGTGTCCTGATGGTGTGAGTTTATGGTACACTTTGAAAATATCCATTGTCATCGTTAATGCTTTTGCACCAAAAGCCTTGACTTCCTTTACAAGTAAATTTGGCAAGAAAAGCCTCTAAACTTCTCATGCAAGTCCTTTGTTTATTATTACAGATCAATCATATTTAATCTTGAATTCTACTTGCATTTTATTTTTAATTTAGATACATAAATTAAAGGAAGAGGAACACAACAAAGAAATGTGGACTGTAAAAGGAGATAACCTGGACTTTCCAAAGAGGATCCGAGAGCTGAGGGAAGAGGAGAAAGAAAGAGATTCTGATGATCCAAAGGATATTTCCCAGGTTCCAGAACCTTACCCTAAAAGGACTAAGCTTGATTCTGATGTGAAAAGTGACACTGCCTCTACAGTAGAATCTTTTACTTCAGACTGTGATGTGCCCTCTAGTGTTCAGACTCATAGTGAGCAGAGGTTAACTATGGATGGAAAACCTCAGCTTCCATTTCAGTGGGAGAAATGGTTTCCTTCAGAGTCCTGTCCACAGTGTAAGAAGCAGTATCTGGATCCAAAACCAAGTCAGCTCAGACTCTACCTGCATGCCCTCAGCTACAAGGTAGGCCTCTAACATTAGAGATTGTAAATTCTTTTGATATACATACATGTATTTTGATAAATTTGGCCTCATTGTTGGACATTGACTATAGCACTTTATGTTAAAAGAAATTCTGATAAACTGTAGCTCTATTTTTCAATTAATGGAGAATACTTCTTTTGTGTATTTTTGGCTTTTTTTTGTTTAAAATGCAAGTCATCTTCATTTTAATTATTTAGAAAGTAGGGTAACTGTGCCTGGTCTATAACTAGTAAGAATAATCTCCCTTGAAGCAATACATGTTAGAACTTTTCTAAAGGAATATCAATAATTATTATAGTTTATGAACTTCTGTTTGTTATTATTTGTTTGTGGGTAGAGCTATTTTGAGGGTAAGAGTGTTCATGTGTGGAATATTTTCAGGGCCCTGATTGGCATTACCAGACCTCAATGCCCCCCTGGGCTGAACCAGACTGGGAAGAAGATGACACCAATACCTGATGGCAGAAATAGAGCGATTATTCTTGTTTTTTAACAAATAAAGTTTTATTAAATCAAAGTGGGTTTTGGGGGGTTTTTTTCTCTTATGAGTGCTACTTCACAGTACAAGTAATGCAAAAAATACCATGTAATCAGAACTAAGGAGAGAGAGAGACAGAGAGAGAGAGAGAGAGA
>WFKH01010931.1:55491756-55505957 GCA_016163765.1 Magallana hongkongensis
AAGTAAAATACATGTAGAAATGCCCATTATTAATAAATATGGTTTAAAGAATCTATTCTTATTTTTAAGAAAGAATCTATTCTTATTTTCAAGAAAGAATCTATTCTTATTTTTAAGAATTTGAACTTTACAAGTACCTGTACTTTGTTATCTTTAAATCACATAAACTGTTCAGTAATTTACAGAACAAGTGGCTCTTCAAATTGTTTTATAATAAAAACGTAGAATGATGCTCTGAAATCAGCCTGTCAATAAAACATTCTTTTATTCCATGTACAACAATATTTTGAAGGTGGCCCCAGATGTCTAGACTTAGATGTATGCTTAATATTCTTGTTGCTGGGCAACATGTACTTAAATATTTTATTTGATGACATTAAATTTATTTTTATGAATATCCTGAATATAATTTTGGAATCATTGATACACATTTGTAACTTTTATATTACTTGTTAAGAAAGAATTCTAAATTGATGCATATATATAAATTATGGTTTTTTTTTTAATGTTTTGAGGAATGAGTCAAGACACCACATATAAAGCAATGTTGTATAATTCCAAGCACATTTTCTTTCTCAAATTTCCCCTCTGTGCCTTATATATAGCTCAGATGCATACAGTACAGATCCATATATCCATATATTAAATGATTTCCTATTCTGTTTCCAGGTACTTAATTTTATGAAAAACAGAAAGTGTTTAGACTGTTTTTAAATCCTCCCAGGAACCAGCAAACAGCCAGAGTTGTTTTTATTTTGGTTCCAGGGTTTTTTATGTTAAATGTTTTTTATGTTAATTGAATCTGACTGATTTATGAAAAGTACTTCAAGCATGTCAATCTCTGGTATCCAGCTACACACATTAAATTGCTTGAGACACGATAGGCCTCAGTAAGCATGGATTTTTTGAAATTCTGAATATTGAGGAGGAACCATGAAAGGCGATCAATTATATGGATGATTAGAGATACACATGCAATTGCATGTATTTATAGATATGTTGAATAGATCTTTAGTTCAGAGAATTTTTAAGTAGTCCCTAATTAACAATGACATAATAGTTTTCTATACAGCAATACTGTCATCAACAAGGGGTTTAAAAATTCCATCAAGGTTGTTTCTTTCACCAAACAAGCTGAGTTTAAAGGGTAAAAATATTGAGAAAGCATTGAAGCCTTACATTTGATGAACCTGCCATAACGTTGTCTGTTTACCAGCACTGTTGTCAAGTGGTAATATTGTTTTTAAAGTCCGGGTACATTGCACTCTTCAGTGGCTTCTTTACAGGAGTCTATTGGGAGCAGATGATAAATATTGACCAGGTAAGTAACAGCCTTTTAAACATGCAACAACAGCTGCTGCATATCATATGTAAATGATGAAAACATGGTACAATGTTAGCACATATCATATTGTGCATATATGACTACGATATTGATGAGATAAATGGTAAATACCACTGGAAGGAGTTTTATCCTATTTCACTTGCATCGGACAGCATATTGAGATTGATCAATTTGATATATTTTGAAGCAGGTGTGTTCAGTTATTATCAAGTGAATGTTATTTACGTTGTGTTAATTAAAAATAAACTTTATCTATGTATAATGGCTTTATTTTTTTCCCTTTGCTTTTAAATTATGCATGGATAGGTCTTGTAAAGACGTTAAAGCTATAATTGATGCATCTCATTCCAGAATGCCCAGACGAATTAGGTACAATAGTCGTGTGGGATACAATGGCAGGGTGGGGTACACAGGTAGAACAGGGTACAGGGGCAGGGTGGGGTACAACAGAGGAAGCCGAACCAGCATGTACAGCCCATACTCCGGGGGTTACTCAATGGACAGATACGGGGTGGGACGTAACCGGCCCTATCCCTGGATGAAGGACCTGGAAGAGATAGCTGCATCCTCCAGTCGGAGAAGGGAGAGGGTGTCCAGGCAGAGGGAAGAGAGCGAAGAGAGACGACCAAAATCGGTAGGCATCAAATTAGATAGGATTGATGGCTGGAAAAGTGGGAGAAAAATGGACCATGCTTTTCATGTTTTTGTCTATTGATTTCTCTAAAGAAAATGAAAATTTTTGGGTCCTGGGAGAATAATGATTTTTAAACAATACAGAATTTTATAATTCCCATATTGGATTGTGTTTCCCTTTATTTCATTAAACATAACAATAGTAAATGCTTTCTTGAAAGTTTTTCTGGGAACATTTACTTGTGATAATTTTAACAGAGAATATATTGTAGCATATCTGTTTCACTGCAATAAAAAAATCAGAGTAGTGTTTTAACAAATCAACATTAAAACTTGTTTATGTATTTTTAATGAATTTGTGTGTGATTGGTTTAAATGAATTATGACTGTATGGTAATGTTCTACATTAATCTAGTTGTATGAATTTAAACAGGAGAAGAAAGAAGATAAGAAAAAAAGAGAGAGGAAAAGAGAAAAGAAGAGAAAAGAAGAAGAAAGGCTTGAGAAAGAGAAGAAAGAAGCAGAGGAATTACTGGAAAAAATGAAAGAAAAAGAGCAAAGAGAAAAAGAAGGTCAGACTCAGGAGACTGGACTTCTATTAACATTATTTATAACTGAAAGTGATCAATATATTTAAAAAAAACCAATAGACCTATAGGGTTTTAATTCATACATACATGTATAAAGTCAGCTTGAGCAGATTCTAAACCTCCTTGAGTTCTTGTTATATACATGCATATACACAAGTAGCAGTATGTTTTTTTCATTCTTTTGCTATGAATTAGAACGTGAGAGACTGGAGAAGGAGAGAGCTAGTAAAAGACCTCTGAGTATCAAAAATGTTGACATGAACATCGCAGACAACTGTAAAGCTCATCACACAGACAAATTCGAGCTCACTCAGCTTCCTGAGGATAAGCGAGAACTCGTGGTCCGCAGGGGTCAAGAGTTCAGCCTTATTCTGAAACTGGATCAGGAATATGACAAGGCAAAGCATGATCTGGTTCTACATTTCACAACAGGTGTTCTCATGCTTGATAGTTGAATTGAATTCAATGATATTATTTGTTTATAATATTAAAGTACATGTCAAAAATTCACTTATTTAGAGTTGGAATTTATCTGTATAGTAGAACTTTTATTATCTTGAAGAGATAAAAAATGCATATTTTATTTTTCAGGACCCAATAGTTCTCCAATAGCTGGCACAGACGTAACTATAACAGTGGACGAAAATGGCCAAACACCAACACATCCAGAAAATTGGCATGCACGCCTGATTGGGCAAAACAAGACTGATGTCACAGTGGGAGTGTCCCCGCCCTGTAACTGTTTTGTAGGGGAGTGGTCTCTATTCATCTCTGCCCAGAGCAAGATGGCTGACAACAATGTCCACAAAGAGGAGTTTGAATGCTCATCTGATATCAACATACTGCTGAATCCATGGTGTAAAGGTCTCGAGTTATTTTATTTTGATATTCATTTGGCACATGCAAAGCTGTCTGTCCTCAGATGCTTTTCAACTCTTTGAGAAAATGTCCTTTAGCTATAGTAAAGGATTACACATTAAATCTTTGCTTTATTATACAACGTAAAAAAGATGACTCATTTAAACATCACCTAACTGCATGTTTGATATTTTTGATATTTAAACAATATTTCCAATAATTTAACATGTGTGGAAAATTGAAATTCAAACCAATGTAATGTGTTTTACAATTCAGATGTTTTTTCTAAAATGAAGCTATTGTATCTTTCAATCTATTCCTATTCATTCATTTTTGAAAAGATGACCAAGTCTATATGAAGGACACCACCTTACTAGAAGAGTATGTGCTTAATGACCAAGGTGCTGTGTTTCAAGGCAGTTCTGACCATATTGGTGCAAAAGTGTGGAATTTTGCCCAGGTAATTTTTGAACCAATTTTTGATATTTGGACCATTACATTTTTGTTATTGGTCTACAGATGCCCTTCATCAAATACAACTGCATTTTTGTATTAATTACAGGTATTTTTCTGTATCAAGGTGGACATTTTGTTTCTCTGATTTCAGTTTGAGGAGGGAGTGTTGGAGGTCTGTTTTTCTTTACTGAGGAAATCTCATGGCTACAAAGTGGGACCTCATATGTCAAATCCAGTGACCATGGCTAGAGCTATTTCAGCCATAGTAAGTTACATGCAAGGTCAAAGAGAAAGAAAATCTGAATCCTCATTGCTTTACAAAGTGGTACAAAATGTCAAGAAAGATGCTAGCTTTAGATTCATGTATACATGTATCACCAAGCATAATATCTTGTCCAATATCAAAATATCTAGGTTTCTGTGTCTAGTCATGGGCCTCTGATATTATGAAATTAAGAAATATAAAGCTGATGCATTCTTAAAAACTACTTTCAGGTGAATTCCAATGATGATGATGGAGTGCTGGTGGGGAACTGGTCTGGGGACTACTCCGATGGAACCCCGCCCACTGCCTGGATAAACAGCTCAGACATCCTACTACAGTACAGCCGCAACAAGGGGGAGGCAGTCAAATATGGCCAATGCTGGGTCTTCTCTGCTGTAGTCACTACAGGTAAAAATCAGCCATCACAATACCCCCCACCCCCATCACCCCCATCCTTAACATCCCCATCACCCCCACCCCTCCAAAGATGCAAGCATCATACATACATGTACCATGGCAACTGCATTTAGATAAGGGTCCTTTTCTTCATTTTTTTTTTTGCCTATGCAAATCAGTATGACTGTGTTTATGTGAATCTCATAGAATTTTACAGAATTTTTAATTAATTTTGTGCTTTTCAGTGTGTAGAGCCATTGGTTTACCATGCAAAAGTGTGACCTGTTTTAATTCAGCACATGACACAGATGGAAGTACGACCATTGATTACGTGTTTACCCGTAATGCTGATGGTTATCTGGAGAGAGATAAACACAGGACAGACGACTCTATCTGGTAGTGTATCAGCACCCTGTAATTTCAAACTATAATTGAAAGAAAAAAAATTTACACTTAGAGTAAATCTTATTGAAAAAAATGAATTTGTTCACGACTTTGACATCATTTAACTTACCATAGGTGGTCAGAATACAATTTAGATTAACCAATGTAGACATATATCATAAAAGTCTTAATATTCAGAACTTTGATGCAGGAATTTTCATGTTTGGAATGAGGTATGGATGGCAAGAAAGGATCTGAAAAATGAATACGATGGTTGGCAGGTGATTGATGCCACCCCCCAGGAGATCAGTGATGGTAATATGTTGAAACATGATTTTGGCATTAATGTTGGGTCTTATTTAATAGTAGATTGGTGTAATTGTTAAGTTATGGTTAGATAATAATGTAACTGTACAATGTAATTGTTAATCAGAGGAACATGGAATTTTGATGTTATGATATATCCTATTTTTATTGTTGAGTCAAGGTAAATTTTTTGGTGTTAAATGCATTACATTTTTTTGTGTTAAATAAGATATGTTTGAGGTACCATCACTGCAATATTACTTACAAAACTACTTTAACAATATTGATAAAATACTTTTAAAAAAGGAAATCTGAGGTAAAAATGTAAACATTGCTTCATTTTTAGAGATCTTTTGCTGTGGACCTGCTCCAGTAGCAGCCATTAAGACTGGAAACTGTAAAATATTGTATGACCTTCCCTTTGTGTTTGCTGAGGTGAACTCTGACGTCATTCGATGGGAGTATGTCAACAAAATGACCTGGGTCAACATGGGGTCAGATACAAAGCGGTAACTACTGAAAATTTGGTGTACCAGTATTTTCTGAAGAATTCATCATTGTTCATATGAAAGAGCAGATGTACCATATTGATTATATGTAAGACAGAGTAACTAAAATGTATCACAGTGGTAATTTTTGCACTTCACAACACACAAAATTTTTAATTACATATTCATGAATCATTGTCACTTTGAAATACATATAAATTTAGATAAAATAGGATTTGGAAAAAAAAACACCTACACATACTGATAAGTATCTAAATGAAAAATATTTGCTTAGCACTGGGGCAAAGATCTTCTCCAAAAACCCTGATGGTAAACCCTACACAGATTCGCTGACCATCAGTAGATGGCAGAAGTCAAGTCCACACGATGTGACATCAGACTACAAGTTTCCGGAAGGTCAGTGCATGTGTATAGCTTTAGTCTCTAAATGCAGTATTTGAGCTCTTAAAAAATTTACTTTATTTAACAAGCACCAGTAGTTATCAGAAATATATGAAACTGAGCTTTGCATATACTTTGAGACAGATGTCTTCTTTATTGTCCAGGATCCAGAGAAGAGCGAAGAGCAGTAGATAATGCAGCTCAAGCTTCCAGGGTATTCCGTGATAAACAGAGACCAAATGTATGTCACCCAACTCTCTTCTTTATAAAACTGTCATTTTCATTTTTTAACAACTTCACTTTTTTGAAACATTTCAGAGCATATCAATTTATCACGTATGTGTATTATTTTTAGACAGTTCAAATATTAAAGCTGTTTGCTTACACTCAGCACTAAATATTTTTTCCACATTTCCTCGAATCTGCTAACATATACAAGGTACATGTTTTGTTATGCCATGCAATATTTCCTCTTGATATAGGATGTGAAGATTGAGATGGTAGAGAAGGATGGGATGATGGTCGGTGAGGACTTCACCATCGAGTTCCGATTGGTCAACACCAGTCAGGAGAAGAGGGAGGTCTCCAGCCTTCATCTGGAACTCTACTCCAAGTTTTACACGGGGGAAATCAAATCCAAAATCTTCTTCAAGCCTCTCCCTGGACTCACACTGGAAGGAAAAAAAGGTACTTATGGAAGAATGTCCTGCTGATAGGATAACGCCTATGGAGAACCATCACTTTTACTATGGAATCGGTTGCTCAATTTTTGTGGGTACCATATGTACCCTCATCAAGGAATTCACACTCTCAATCAATTGAAAAGCACACTTTTTATTTTGTTATTCATGTTAGAAAATCATATGAAATATGTCCCTTCTGGCAATCCACAAAAATTGGCCTTCATGAACTACAACATACCTCTGAAACAGTTTACTGTATTATCTTTATTAAAAAAATTTAGCATTACCCATCCCTGATTATGCTGAAATTGTATGTGTAGGGTAATTTTAAACACAGTTTTTATATTCCCTACTATAGAATTAAAAAATCATTATCAGAAAGCAACTTTATTATAAGCATTGTACAAAGGGGTGTTCCACTAAAAGCTTCTTCATGTAGTGGTTAACAACTGGTCACCTAAGATTGATTCTCTATTTTATCAAGATAAAACATTTAGTGTGGATGTAAAGTCGAAAGACTATCTTGACAAGATTGCTGAGCAAGCCAACATGGAGGTTATAATCTCGGCAACTGTTGCCAGGGAAAACAACAACAAAGACAACATAGTGAAGGTGGACAACTTCAGACTACGGAGAGCTGACATTGAAATCAAAGTAAGCTACTTGATCTTGGAATGTTCAAAATATGACCTAAGCATAGTGTTTTCTAAATGTGTCAATGAGTACATTAATTTTTATGTGGATTTTTGACTTTGTAGATGCCCACTAGCTGCAAGAAGGGGGAGGAACTTACAGCACATCTAAGTTTTAAGAACCACCTACCAGTCCCCATGACAAAGTGTATTCTATACCTAGGGGGAGCAGGATTTGAAAAAATGGAGAAAATACCTCAAAAGTAAGAACTCAGACATATGTAGGTGTCAGATTGGCTTCAACTTTTTTCATGTTTCATGTAAAAACAAAGCTAAATGATAAAAGTGTTTAATCTTTTTGTATTGTAGAGATGTTCCAGCACAGTCCGATTGGAAGTTATCTGTAAAGGTGAAGGCCAAGAGAGTCGGCCATGAACAGTTCTCCGTGACCTTTGACTCCCAGGAAGTTCCTGACATTACTGGCAGGGCAGAAGTCCAAGTCAAATGAAAAACAAAAGAACATTGACATTTTTACAATATTTCTTGCAAAAACTAGAAGATCAGTCTATTTCATCTTTGAAATATTGATATTTTGGTTAGGGGTCTCAGTTCTCAAGGAAGCCAATGTAGAAGATTCCCACTTTTCCTTTTGTTCATTCCTTATTGTTTAGAGCAGGTAGTGCACAGATTACCCTTTCATTTGCCAGGGTAAATATTGCATATCAGAGTTATATGATTCAGCTATTTTCAATCAGTATTTAGAATACTTCTTGTGTTTTTATTAGGTATAAATGTCTAGAGAATTTGTATCTTAATGAATAAATTGCATTAAAATATACAAGTATTTTGATTGTTTTCATCAACGGATTTTGTAACCAGTTGACCGTTGTTAAAACAATGCCAACACTGAATGTTTTGTCGTCATCGGCATTCTCGGCAATAAGTCTAGCCCTCCATTTGAAGCGAAGACGACATTAATTGATCGATTCCAAAGCATCATAATTACTGATGGTTCTTATATTTAAAAAAAATAAATAATAACGTTTCGTAGTTTGAATCATGGTTGACAACACTACGTATTAAATCAAAGACCTACGTTATAATTGCATAACAAATTTTTAATGCTCTTTTCAAAAGCCAAGCAAAATCTCTGAAAAAGATACTTTTTTCACAGATTTTTTCACAAATTGCATTGTTTAGAGATATAATATGGACTCGTTTTTCCGTATAGTTCTAAGTCAATGCAGAGTTAACTAGGGTTCATAGATGAGGGCATTCACATCACATTTTGTCATAAATTTATTTTGGTTAGAAATGCTTTCTTCTGTCAAACTTCCCATGATCTGAAATGACAGCATAACAAGTATTGTGGACACGCACTTGTTACGTTTGCGATTCCCCCCCCCCCCCCCCGAGATTTCTAAACTTGGCTAGATGCTACTACATGTAACACTTGTAACTGGTCCTATCAATTTTTTATCACAATATTTCTAAAAACCGTCGTATTTATAACGCTTTCCTTTCCTTTATGTAAAGAGACCAGTTTTAAGACTGTTTTTGCATCATCCATGTTTCATTCATTTTCAGTACAATCTGAAATAATTTTTTGTGGAGATTAGTGTCTATTGTGAACAGAGAGTCGTTTCTTTGGATAGTATTTTTAAGGATGCTGGATGATCAACAAATTAACCGTTAGATCTACCTACAATTTTAAGATATGTTTTGTTTAGCTATAAACTATTATTTAGTTAAGAAAAAAACCATGTATTACCTTTTAAATTTGGGTATTTTCTGTATTTTTATATGCGCGTTTCTAATCCTTGTATTTTGTCCTTACATGCATATGTCAAGTTGTCAACATTGCTTGTTTTTAAAGGTTTCAATAACTGACATTATGTAATGTTTTACAATAAAGTTAAAGAATTTTAAAAAGAAAACCCTTCCGGCTTGCCGTGAGTTCGTTACAGACAGGAAGATACAGATCATATCAGATACCGCATGGCGTTTTCTTTTGTTTGAATTATGTAACTTTAAAATAGGACATGCACCATTTTCCAGTCACACACGCAAAGTTGATGCTTTAATTGAAAGAAACCAAACTGTCCAAAAGAAAAATAAAAGATTTAAAATAATGACTCTTTTCTCATTAGAGAAATTTCAGACTATGACTGTCTACCTCTATTGACTCTTACACACTGCTTTGAAATGTTATAAAATGATGAGTTGTTTGTTTGCTATTTGGTTCGGGGTAAATTGTGCATGTAAAATGATTCCGGGTGGACTGCCACGATAAGGAAAACAGAGAGAGAGAGAGAGAGAGAGAGAGAGAGAGAAAGAGAAAAGAGGAGAAAAGAAGAAAGACTTGAGAAAGAGAGGAAAGAAAAAGAGGATTGACTGGAACAAATGAAAGAAAAAGAGCGACGAGAAAAAAGATGGTCAGATCCAGAAGATTGGACTTTCTATTTACCACATAATTAAAAGTAATCAAATATATTACAGAAAACCATTAGACCTTTATGGTTTTAATTCATACATGTAAAATCTGTTCAAAGCAGATGCAAAACCTACTTGAGTTCATGTTATATATACATGTACATGTATATATACACAAGTAGCAGTATATTTTTTTTTCATTCTTTTGCTATGAATTAGAACGTGAGAGACTGGAGAAGGAGAGAGCTAGTAAAAGACCTCTGAGTATCAAAGATGTTGACATGTAAGCTCATCACACAGACAAATTCGAGCTCACTCAGCTTCCTGAGGATAAGCGAGAACTCGTGGTCCGCAGGGGTCAATAATTCAGCCTCATTCTAAAACTGGATCAGGAATACGACGAGGCAAAGCATGATCTGGTTCTACATTTCACAACAGGTGTTCTCATGCTTGATAGTTGAATTGAATTAAGTAATATTATTTACTTATAATATTACAGTATGCATCAAAAATTGACTTATTTTGAGTTTTAATCCTCTCTTTGTACTTTAATCAGCTTAAGATAGGAAAAATGCATATTTTTTTTTTCAGGACCCAATAGTTCTCCAATAGCTGGCACAGACATAACTCTAACATTAGACGAGAATGGCCGAGCACCAACAGACTACAAGTTTCCTGAAGGTCAGTGCACGTATATAGCTTTAGTCTCTAAATCGTAGGGGCTGATGCAGTATTTGAGCTCTTAGAAAATTTACATTATTTACGGTATTTAACAAATGCCAGTAATTATCAAAAATATATTGAAAGCTTTCAATAAACTTTGATACATATATACATGTATTCTTTGTTGTCCAGGATCTATAGAAGAGCGAAGAGCAGTAGATAATGCAGCTCAAGCTTCCAGGGTATTCCGTGATAAACACAGACCAAATGTATGTCACCCAACTCTCTTCTTTATAAAACTGTCTTTTTCATTTTTTAACAACTTCACTTTTTTTAAATATTTCAGAGCATATCAATTTATCAAGTGTGTGTATTATTTTTAGACAATTCAAATATTAAAGCTGTTTGCTTACACTCAGCACTAAATATTTTTCCACATTTCCTTGAATCTGCTAACATATACAAGGTACATGATTTGTTATACCTTGCTATTTTTGTTCTTGATCAAGGATGTGAAGATTGAGATGATAGAGAAGGATGGGATGATGGTCGGTGAGGACTTCACCATTGAGTTCCGATTGGTCAACACCAGTCAGGAGAAGAGGGAGGTCTCCAGCCTTCATCTGGAACTCTACTCCAAGTTTTACTCCAAAATCTCCAAGCCTTTTACCTGGACTCACACTGGAAGGAAAAAGGGTATCTGGTATTTAAGGTAGAATGTCCTGCTGATAAGAAAGATTACTATTCCTGGGATAAATCACTATTACATGTACCATAAAATCGTTAATATTTGAGGGGACTTTATTTTTGAGGATTTTGAAGGTACCCCTCACCCACAATAATAAATTATGACACAATCTTTATTCTTGTAAGAAAGTCCACAAAATTATGTCCCCACGAACATGTGAAAAAAATCCAATTGGCTCACACAAATTTAAAAGATTTTAGAGTATACTGTACATTTATAAAAGAATCATGGACTAAGTCTGGCAACCCCTACCCCTCTCTCCTCTCTGGTTATACTGAAATTGTATGTACAGTGTAATCTTAGATATAACTTTGATATCTAAATAGAAAATTATTATCAGAAAGCAAATTTTTTAAAGAAGTGTTCTGAGGGATTTGCACTTTAACAGACTGCAAACAGGCTCCTTCATGTGAAGGTTTAACTTGGTCACTAAAGGATTGATTTTCTATTTTATCAAGATAAAACATTTCGTGTTGAAGTGAAGTTGAAGGACTATCTCGACAAGATTGCTGAGCAAGCCAACATGGAGGTTATCATCTCGGCAACTGTTGCCAAGGAAAACAACAACAAAGACAACATAGTGAAGGTGGACAACTTCAGACTACAGAGAGCTGATATTGTAATCAAAGTAAGCTACTTGATCTTGGAATGTTCAAAATATGACCTAGGCATAGTGAGTATATTAATTTTTATGTGGATCTTTGAATTTATAGATGCCCACTAGCTGCAAGAAGGGGGAGGAACTTACAGCACATCTAAGTTTTAAGAACCACCTACCAGTCCCATGACAAAGTGTATTCTATTCCTAGGGGGAGCAGGATTTGAAAAAATGGAGAAAATATCTCAAACGTAACAATTCAGAACTTCGTAGTTGGCTGAGCGGCTTCAACTTCTGCCATGTTTTGTTTGTTATTGTCATTCATTCATTCATTCATTCATTCATTTATTTCAACCTCAACAGCATTGTACGATGGTACACAGATACTATAATTACACAATACAATGTATATGATTAATACTTCCTTATAAACATTACATGCATGAGAGAAAAAAATTACTTAGTAGGTATAAAAGTTTGTCAGATGCACACATGCAATAAAGGTAAATAATAACATTGTGATTTTTTCATGTATTGTAGAGACGTTCCAGCTAAGTTGGAGTGGAAGTTATCTGTGAAGGTGAAGGCCGAGAGAGTCGGCTTTGAACTGTTTTCCGTGACCTTTGACTCCCAGGAAGTTCCTGACAAATGAAACACAAAGAACATTGACATTTGTACAATATTCATTGCAAAACCCTTAGAAGATCATTTATCTATCTCAGTTAGGAGTTTCAGTTCTCAACAAAGCCAATTTAGAAGATTCACACTTTTCCTTCTATTTGTTCTATTTGTTCCTTGTTGTTTAGAAATGGTGGTGCACTGATTACCCTTTCATTTACAAGGGGTGCATGTAAATAACATCAGAATTATATGATATTATACTATTTTCAATCAGTATTTAGAATACTTCTTGTATTTTAATTAGATATAAATGTCGAGAGAATTCGAAAAGAAGATGGTGGAACAAGATAGCGCAAATGCCCATTTGGTTTAGTCGTCAGATACAATTTCAAATTTAACTTTTTCCAACTAAATATACTTGATAATGTTATAATACAAGTTTACAAAAGCACAATTTCTAACAATATTAAGTTTTGAATACTTTAACAAACGATAAGGAAAAAAAAATAAATATTAAAGTTTTGGTGGTATCGAACCCACACCTGAAATCCCTAGCTCTATAATGTAACGTAATGTCTGGTGCTCTAACCACTGAGCCATTTCAGTCACAACAAACTCCATTGTTAAATGCTATATGCGACTTCAACCAGGAATTTACAGACTTGTATTATTTTTCTAAAACATTTAATTGTTGCTATACAAAATGACATTTTTAAAGTATAGTGGGTCATCTCTCCACGTTTTCGTTGATTGAAATCGGTTTAATTTCCTTTAAACCATATATAGACTATGACAAAAATATGGAGCTCAGACCCACTCTATATAAGAAAATGCATTGAAGATTTAAAAATGACAGTATTTGGAGGTTTTGACACGCATACGCTAGTTTAAATCAACCTATTCCAAATATTTAAAATATTTAATGGTTATAAATCGATGATATAGTACATATACATTGTTTTCAATAATTTAGAAAGAAATTATGAGATTTGTTGATATTTTAATTTTACAGAATCTTATCTATCCTCATATAGGCAGTTTAAACGCCTTATTCACCCATCCTCTTTGTCTTTTGATGAATAAAATTCCATTAAAAATATACAAGTAAGTATAATATATAATATTATTATATTATAATATAATATGACACGCACCACTTTTTTTTTGTAAAGTTGACGCTATGAAAGAAATAGTTTTGGATAAACCAAACTGCAATTGATTTTGGGTAAATTGTGCATGTAAAAAGATTCCAGGTGGACCGCCAAGTCATAGCCATGATATATTTAAATGGACTCCTGCATAAAAAAACCTCATTGATTCTGTTGATTGTAAAATAATAAAGCAGAGGTAACGAAAGACTGGAACACGTCTGAAATACGATATTTTGACGTTAAACAGAGTGTGCATCTGGTGCACAATTATTTATAAAAAATAATCACAAGGTTATATAGAGTGGGCTTGAGTAGAAAGTAGAGGCGGACTAAGGACTCGCTCTTTGTGCGGTTATTGATTCAGTATGATGATGGTAAGTGAAGCGTTGTAACAACATCGTGTCCTTAGAGATTATTGTCAACAGTGAAGTTTAAAAGCTTGAATTTAAAGAACGTTTGTAAACACTACTGTTGACGAGGGCACACTAAAGTAAAGTAAGTATCTCTCTCTCTCTCTCTCTCTCTCTCTCTCTCTCTCTCTCTCTCTCT
>WFKH01010931.1:55505967-55532432 GCA_016163765.1 Magallana hongkongensis
CTCTCTCTCTCTCTCTCTCTCTCTCTCTCTCTCTCTCTCTCTCTCTCGCATTTACTATTTGATAAAGCATTGATTTGTTAAAAGTTCAATTGACATTAGTTTCTTTTCCCTTGCTATGTTTTGTCTCGGGAATTGAATGCATTAATTACGTATGACGTCTTGTTCATTAAAGTTTAAAAAGACACTTGTAGTCTTCGTGTACATAGAGACTGATGTATATATTGTACAAACTATTCATTAATATTAAGTTTACGAACTATGCACATAAAATTCACAGAGAAACCCAAAATGAAAGTAAACTAATAATCAAAAACTTATTTTTGAAGTAGATCTAACTGAACACACTGTTGGCACAAGGATGCACATGCATTCTTCTTCCGTATTGTCTGAATACAATTTTCAACGAACTTCGGAAGCTATTAAAAACTAATGTACGAAAAATACTGAGTGGTGATTCAAGATCTGAATTTTAATATCAACGTTACAGACTGTAACTTTAAACCGACCATGTGGTACCAGATCGTGTACAAGATATAAAAAAATCGAAAATATCAAATAAAATATGCTCCCTGGTTACATGTTTCATCTCTGATACGTTGTTGAATGACATCAATTAAAATTACTGAGTAAGCTTTATCAAAGCATCATGCACAAGTATCATCTTGAAAATACAATGTACAATAGATGAATAATTAGTCCCGATTACTGATATTATTTTGCAGTGAACTTGAGAATTAACAACCAAACATTTTACATGTTGCATAACCATTGTTATAGTCATTGGAGTAAAAAAAATGATCGGCCATACCCAACGATTCTTGATCGTTTAATTTTTAAGGCTGGTCAAGTATCATCTTGAAAGTACAATGTACAACAGATGAGTAATTAGTCCCGATTTAAAAATACTGACATTATTTTGTAGTGAACTTGAGAATTAACAACCAATATGTTGCATAACCATTGTTATAGTCATTGGAGAAATAATGGTCGGCCATACCAAACAATTCTTGGTCGTTTAATTCTTGAGGGTGGTCAGAACATGGACTATGGTATTTGAATTTGATTATATTCAGTAATATAGCAATGTATATTCATAGGAAAAATGAGATACATGTACTTCAAGAGCGTAGTCAGGTTTTGGAGATCGGCTGATGAGGGGTAAAATACACTGTGTCCAATTGAAATTTCATGGTTGCTTTTGCTCTACAGAGAGATAATGTTACATAAATCACAACATGAAGTTGCATCCCAGTAAATGCTATACAGTAATGTAAATTAATGTCTTCTTACGCCTCAAGAATACTGCAAAAACTCCTTTAATAAAATTTTGGCTTTCCTTTCGGACTCTTTACATCCATGTTATGTTACCAAATGTAGTTTAATTTACTTTATATATACCCTGAAACCGCCAATTGCATTCTTTATAAATATTCTATCGATGAATTTTCTTTCATAAAAAATTAAGGAGGTATGATTAAGATTTTTTGAAATGTATAAATTGCGCTGTAAACAACATTTCCCCCGAAATATATGGCATTAGAAACTGCTATTGCTGTGCTGGCACATGATGAGCTAAATATACCAGCAGAGAAATTTTAGTTCGTGCGCCATGTTTATTGCAAAACGTTGTTTATTGCTTGTTTGCAATTCTTGATTTTTTGAGAGTATTTACATATTTCGTATGACAATTTAACTAATAGCCTTTATGTTGATTTTCAGAATGTACACGAGACTATATCGCAGTGGAACCTTTGTACCCCCGATCCCCTTTGAAGAACCCCCGTCAGATCCCGTGGCCCCGCCACATGCAGCGGGACCCGGTGTTTCACAGAGTATCGCTACTTACGGACCACCCCGGGTCAAAGAGAGGCCGTGGGCCCGGGATAAACGCCTCTGTACACGCAACGCCGGCGACGAAAGTAAGGGTCTGATCATTTTACAGTTATATTGCATCATTTAGTTGATATTCAAGGCAAGGTTTTTAATTGAATATTATGAAATATGATTTTCTCTACCTTACACCAGAGTTGTTCGAATTTGTATGCATAAACAGTTTCTTACACACTCTTTTCTCCTTCGTTGATTTTGTAAAATGGATTTCTGGTAATGATATCGATAAATGCCCATTAAATTGGTATTTAAATTGAAAGTTAATATACACTCATTTAAAGTTGTCGGATGCCAGTTTTTCATCTTCTTGTCATTAATTATTTTTTGGCATTTTATAAAGGTGATGAAGATGAAGAAGATGAAAAGGCTTCGAAGGAAGAGCTAGCTAAAGATCTCCATGTTGTGTCTGTTGATGTAAAAATAACCGAGAACTGCGAGAAACACAGAACATCTCAGTACTCTTGTACCAAGGCTCGCAAGAATCAGGACGGGGTGTCCCTACCCCCAGAGTTAGTTGTTCGGCGGGGTCAGCCCTTCAGAATCACAGTTAAATTTAATCAGCCATTCTTAAGGGAAAAGCATGGGATGCAGCTAATATTCATTACAGGTAAAAAAGAATCAAAATTAAAAGTCAGAACACGTGATGTCGATTTTATTTATCTTGAATCGTTTGCATTATGTGAGGTATCATCTTCGCTAGCTAAGGGTTTACGATCCACTCTGCTCCTCTACAACTATCATCTTTGCTAGCCAAGGGTTTACGATCCTCTCTGCTCCTCTACAACGTAAAGGAGCAAAGTGGATCGTAAACCCTTGGCTAGCGAAGATGGTGATGTATATACCGGTATTCTGTTGTAAATTTTCCCCTGCTTATCAATAAATAAGATATTAGCTTGATAACATGCTTTTCAAATAAAAATCTATATTATATTTTTAAAAAACCCACACTATTTCAAGTAACGGTACATTGCAGGACAGGAAACACTGACAATATTGTAAAGGAATAGTAAACCATTTTTCTTTCTGAGAATTATTGAACCATACTTCTTTTTAGGAAAAAACCCGAGACCCTCCGATTTTACATTAGTACAACTGGAACCTTTCAAATCGGTGGAAGCTGAACATGGGTGGAAATGCCAGGTACACGAGGCTAAAGGCGACAGCATGACCCTGGACATCACGCCGTCCAGCTCCTGTGTGATCGGGGAGTGGTCACTCAGTGTGACCACAGTGTTCTCCAGCAGTTCCATGTTCTGTTTCTTGTTTCCAGACGACATCAATATACTGCTGAATGCTTGGTGCAAAGGTACTCTTCTTATTTGACATACTGATAAAAAATTACAATTAACATGTAATATTTAGCGCGTATTTTTTTTGGCGAAAAAAATACATTTTCAACCCGTGAGTGTAGATTTCAAATGTGTTACGTTTACGTTATTAACTCTAAATTAGCGAGAAGACGGTGCATGTGTGGTTGTTTTTTAAGCTGTAATGACTATTTGACATATAAAAATAAAGAGTCCGCACCAGTTGTGTTGTATAAATGACTTTTGATTATTATTATTATTATTATTATTATTATTATCAACAAGTTGTTTATCAATTTAACAGACGATCCAGTTTACCTTGAAAAAGAGAACCTTTTGGATGAGTATGTTTTGAACGATAAAGGCGTTATTTTCTGTGGGAACTATCGACAGATTGGGGGGCGGCCATGGAACTTTGGACAGGTTGTATTTAAATAAAAACAAACAAAAACTGGATATATCCATGCAAATTACCATTGGAATATTTTCTATATTTGTAATATTAATTTATAAATTTTCACTTTTTTCCCCAAAAGTTTGAGGAAGGTATCTTAGAGATTTGCTTTCATCTTTTGCGACGAGCCAACGGTAACACAGTTAACGGAGCCAAAATGTCAGACCCGATTCAAATCTCACGGACCATTACCAAAATTGTAAGCACAGCCACTGTCTAAGTAAACATACCTACAAGGTTTATCACCCCTCAGTTATATTCATTTACAGCAAATGTTGCTTTTCTGATAGTGATTTAATGAGATGCAGTTGAGGCAGTCTTTTCTTAATATTCTAATTAACTTACCACCAAATTGCAGCTCTGAAGTAAGGGATAATATGTACTCTTTTGTCAATAGTTAAACTGTCAGGATGATGACGGGGTCCTCGTGGGGAATTGGTCCGGAGATTACAGTGATGGCAAAAAGCCAACGCATTGGACCGGAAGTGCAAAGATTCTGCGCCAGTACGAGAAAAATAAGGGGGAGCCTGTTTGTTTTGGTCAATGCTGGGTATTTTCTGGGCTTGTAACAACAGGTATATATACATCACATTATAATAAACTCTCTATAGAACTCTATCGCGTAAATTGCAAATTATTTTACCTTTTGAGAATGTAGTCAATTAGCTGCATGATATTCATTTAACAAATTTTCAGTTTTGTCAAAGACATAATTTTAAAAAAAATCTCAGTAAAATTCAATTTATAAATTCCGTTGAGCTGATTATAAAAATGTTTGATTGACATTAATATATTTTGCCGGACTACAGTTTGCAGGGCGCTGGGGATGCCGGCGAGGAGTGTGACAAATTTCAGCTCTGCGCATGACACGGACTGCAGCTTGACTATAGACACAGTCATGTGTGAGAACAAGAATGGCGGCATGGATAGGATACCGGGACTCTGTAACGACTCGGTCTGGTAAAGCGCCACCTACAGCTGTATACTGTAAACTATTACTGTTATTTGCAGAACATCAAATAAAAGTACACTGTATACAAGTACTAGCTAGTATACTAATAAATATGTATCGTTATCTAAAATAGAATATCACAGAGCAATTAATATCGTCTTTCACAGTCAATGACCTACAGTATAGTTACTGTAAGTACGTATACTGACATTCGTAGTATACTGTACACAAGTATTAAGTACCGTCTTTTGCAGAATAGTATACTGTAAATAAGTATCGTTATTTACAAAATATCACAGTCACATGTCACGCACGGTCATCGACAGACAGTATACTGTAGATAAGTTCTGTCATTCGCAGAATAATAAAGTCAGTATAAATACCGAAAAATCATCTTCAGTTGCAGTATTACTATAAATATGCATCGTCACTGACAGTACTAGTATACTGTGAATGGGTACAATTTTGTGCAAAACATACATATAAGATTATTTAAATGCCAAAAATACATCGATTCCTTTGCGATATACCTTAGAACAATTATCTAAAAAGCCATGATCAATTTTCATTATTATTGACTTACATAGTTTTTGATTTAAAAAAAATGGTTAGAGCTTCCCTTGAAGTATACTTAGATGATAAATGCATGAATTTATTTTATTTATCAAAAATAATAATTATCTGGTCACTTATGTTTGTTCACGTGTTTTTACCGGTAATACAGCCCCGTATGGTTTTTACAGGAATTTTCACGTCTGGAATGAGGTGTGGATGGCCCGCGGAGATCTAGGGACCAGCTATAACGGCTGGCAGGCAATAGACGCAACACCGCAGGAACTCAGCGGGGGTAAGTCGAACTCAATCATTATAACAACGGAAGTTGTATGACAACACAGTCGTTTAAAAAGGCAAATTACATGTACATGTAGCAGTATTTGAATTCTAAACAAAAAAATATCCCTTTTAAAACCTTACTGGACCAATAATAATATTTCACCAATCGCAAACATACAAAACATCAATTCAGTTCAATTCAATTTCTTTATTGCGGAAGACATACGTCTTATGGCAGTTTTACAAGATTATAATAATAGAATAAAACAGACAAAAAATGGACGGTCAGTCCTTACAAATCTTGTCAAATACACAAATACAAACCCATATGTTAACAGAATTTGTAGATTGCATGGAAAATGACACATACATTAATGAAAAAGTAGAAATGACTACTTATAACACTCAAACACACACAAACAGAATATATATTTATATTTATAAATATTAAATAAAAACAATTTAAATCAGCAAATGATACATGTAGTTCAAACTATTCTGAGCGCAAGGGCTTTATAGACGAAACTGAAACTAAAGGCGCTGTTTCTTTCCTCATCACTTACAAATGTATGTCTTTAATAGGGACCTACTGTTGTGGTCCGGCGTCAGTGGCCGCCATTAAGAGAGGCGACTGTTCCGTCAACTACGACACAGGTTTCGTTTTCTCTGAAGTAAACGCCGACAAGATAGTGTGGAACCGGTTAAATGAGAACAAATGGCAGATGTTATACTGCGATACAAATGAGTACGTTTCAATAAAGTTGTTTACTTTTAAATTACCGTTTCAATTAAAATTTCATTTTACGAACTCTAGAAATTAAAATATCAATGATTAAGAAAAAGTTTTTAAAAATTCTGTTTTGTTTCTGTACGTAGTGTTGGTCGGTGCATCAGTACCAAGAAGGCGGACGGAAAGGCCTTTTCGGAAACTCTTAGTGTCGGTTCTGAAAAATTCCGTGAAGACATAACTGACAGCTACAAATGTAAAGAGGGTACGTAGAAGGTTACTTGTACATGTTGTTGTTTGAATGAAAATGTTTCATGTAAAAATAAGAAGAAATTCGTAGTTTGTATCACTTTGCCGTTCAATATAAAAAAGAGTGTAAATGGTCTTTTGGCGGTGCTATCAACGATACTGCAAACTTACTGAAGCTACAACGACTACTTGAATTTTTAACATATAAAAATTATCTTTTTGATTGCATGACTTAAGAAATGCTGCTTCCGTAATAAATGTAAAAAAAGAAAACCACAAAATTAAGATGTCGTAGACGAGATTCGAACACTCCAGCGCGCGAAGCAATTAAATTACCTCTATACCATTAACTTACAGATATTCATATACTTTTAACAGGAACTCTGGAAGAGAGAATGGCGGTTATGCAGGCCGCTAAGTCTGCCAAAGTGGACCGGGATAACCTAAAAACACAACTAAAAGTATATATACTTGTAAACCTATGTAATATACATGTATATACATGTACAAATAGGCGGTTTATCACTTTTGTAGTGCTTGCAGTGATAAGTATTTCTCGACTTTCTGTTAAGCAATATTTCATATAAAACGACTATATCTTATGTAAAATATTGGCTTTGCAACACCAATTCATAGAAAGGTAGACACATTTTTCAAAAAGATGAAGAATGAATGATGGGTTTGACGGCGACGGGCGAATGTTATTCTAATATTTTCGTATCAAAAAATTACAGTCATGGACAGTTTTTAAAAATATTTGAAATTTGTTTCTGTTGTCTATTTTTTTTAGGTGAACAAGTACAATGAAATAAGAATACATTTGAAAGTACATAATTAGATGTACATGTATCTTTCCTGTTTAAATCTTTGCATTTGTACACTTGCCATGCATGTCTAGATTTAGGAATGCTTTATCTTAAAAGACAGGTCTTTCAAGATATACTATATACAGGATTTTTTTCACCCCGTGTTATATTCGCCCTTTTTCAATTGCAAACAGTTTCGCCCAGCCTTGAATTCGCCCAGACAAAGTTGTGAATAAAGAAAGATAGTTTGAGACATAGGAAATCAGCCAGTCTTAAATTCGCCCACTGACAACGAGGGCGAAAGGGGCGAAAATAAAACGGGGGCGAATATTTCCCTGTATAAAGTAATTAATATTCGGATGGGACTGACGAACTCATAAATTTATATATTGCTTTAGCATCACACAAACTTTAGATGAAATGTGTCTATGAAAAAATATTTTTACATGTCATTTCTTAAGTTTAGCAACTTTTCTAGGATCTAAAAATTAGTATTCTGGAAGAAGATGGTATCTTGGTGGGAGAAAACTTCAAAGTCAAAACGGAAGTCACGAAACTCTGTGAAGAAAAGCGGACGATTTCAAAGTTGGTAGTGGACGTGTACACGAAGAGGTACACCGGCGATATCGTGTCCCAAGTGACATCTCATACATTTACGGACATCACCTTAGATGGAAAGAAAGGAGAAAGTAAGAACATGTAGAATGATTGTATGCACTCGCATTAACGAGGCATGACATCCATTTCGAGATCCTTTTCAAATACATGAATTTTCACGGCTTTTCTTTGGGAAGAGTCAAACAAGACATGTTTAAAAACTTGTCTAAATGTTAACATTTTATTTAGACCCCCTTCCACTTAGATCAAAGATTGGGGTCTCAAATTTTTTTTGCTTGTTTGTCCTTCTATTTGTCTGTCGTTCTGTCTGCAAATATTCTTGTTTTTGCCTTTATCTTTTGAACTATAGAACTCAAGGTTAACTCCATCAATTTGGCACGCATATTATAGACAACAAATCTTATTCAAATTGCTCAACAAAGCAGGTAGTCATATTTACTCTAAAAACATTTTTTTCCATAGAACAAGTTTTGACTCACGAGGTGAAGGGTGGGACGTATGTCCTCCATCTTGTGGAACAGTGTGCAATGGAAGTGCGCGTGACAGCTCTGATCAAGGAAAATGGCGCCATATACATTAAGAGCGACGAATTCCGTCTACGGAGACCAGATCTGTCTTTCGAGGTACATAAAAAATTGTACCCAGTCTCAAAAAATCAAAGTCCTAAAAGTACTGTTGTGTGAATAAAAAGTAAAACGAATTATTCAGGGAATAAGTTACTGATATTCTTCAGTAGAGTGATTTTGGTTTAGAGGGAAATTATTGTCTATTGTACCAATGCGGATTCATATATTTAAGCTTCGCGCCTATGATACCTTTTCAGGTTTCGCAAAATGCAAAGAATGGAGTTCCGTTTGACCTGACAGTTTCCTTCAAGAACACACTACCACACCCTCTGACTAAATGCAGCCTCGATTTGGACGGAGTAGTGGAGGATGAAGAAGTCAAACTATCGTAGGTTTTCGTCCCACTTGATGACTTGATCCCGCTCAAAGAGAAATTTAATGACTTATTCACCACACACACACACACACACACAAATGCTCTTCAAGTGGGATCAAGTCATTGAGTGGGACGAAAAAATTATGTCTATCTACCGTAGTTTTTCGTCCCACTTGAAATGACTGCACAACACAACCACAATAGACAATACATGTATATAAACATCCTAGTCTCCAAGAGTTCGTGACCAGCGCGTGAAACACGACAAAATAAGTATTGTTGCATAATTTGCTGTGTTAGTTATGACGAAAATATATGACAGACAGTGACATTGCCTAGGTATTTGTTGATTGACCTTTGTATCTGCTTTGGATGATAACCGGACTCTAGACATGCTATTACCAACCGCATGGTTTTCATGTTATATTAACTCTAATTGTAATGAAACACATAGCATTAGAATAATACATGAAATTATAAAGCACTTATAATAATTTTATTTTATATTTTTGAAAACAAAATATTTTTTTCTATTCAACTGCTTGCAAAAAAGTTTGTATTTTTCTATCTGTATAAAACAAGATTATCCTATAAAATATGGAGAAATCATTACAAGTGCTATTGAAATCAGTAAACCATTCATAAAACGTATTGTTTGCAACACAGCTTTATAAGGACTTGCAATATTGTAAAAAATCATAAGGACTGTAACGTTTCCTTTGTTGACTCAATTGATTTACAATGCAACACGCACAGAAGGATAAGGTCATTTATTCAACATTTTTGACAATAAACAAAAGAAAAACAAATTTAACAAATAACAGATTGAACGTAAAACAATACCCCGCAATATGACTGCTTTGTAAAGGTGTTTTGAATATAAATTACAAAGTTTTTTACTGACGAACGAGTACATTATGACTTGCATGTAACATGTGTCTCAACCAACATTAACAATTAATCTTAAAAATTTTTATGCCGTTTCTTTGAGTAGGAACTCATGACCAAAAGAAATCATAAATGAATTATTGAACGTGATGAAAATGATATAGTTCAATGTAATGGATTGTTATGTAACATGAAGGTACACATGTTTTCGTGATTTTAAAATATTATCCACTTCACTTATCTCGCTCGATTTTCGCCCCCGTGGTTCATACATAAAGTTATTAAACCATGACTCGGATTTTTTAACATAATTTAGCTCTCTTGTTCAAGGATTATTTTAAAACTGCATGCTGATCTCCCAAGTCTTGACTTTCCAACTTTCGACCTTTACAGGGACGTTCCCGCCAATTCTGAATGGAAGCACACGGTCAAGGTCACAGTTAACACAAGTGGGCAACACCAGATAAGCGGAAGCTTTGACAGCGCGGAACTGACGGACATTTCTGGGTACATCAATTTCACCCTGAAGGATTAGCGCTGTGTGAAGATTTCACTGACGCGCCATACCGAAACCTATGACTTATAGTGTCTGCCTGACTGTTTTCTCATTCAACAGCAAAGTGTATGGAGAAGGAGGGAGTACAGTTGTTTTGTTAGTATGTAGTGAGGGGCATAATGACATAGCAATATAGTGGTGTATAATGAATGTATAATGCATATTTTAAAATGCATTGTACCAAGTTGTTGGTAAATTTTGAGCTATTTTTTATTTTACATCTTATCATACTAACTATAGATTGTAATACTAACGTGTTTTCAGTAATAATTAGTAGCTTTTCTCAAATCTTTTAAGGTTAAATATCTTATAGGTCACTTTTTATATATCCATTTGTATATCATGCTGTAGATTCGAGTTATGCTATTTTATATGAGGTATATTGTTAATAAAAAATTGAAATAAGATCAAAAAGTGACTGTGTTTTACCAACTTTCTTCAATAACCAGTTCCTATCCAAAAGTATGACCTTAAAGAATCAAATGTTCATAAAATAAAGACGGGGAATGTTGTTAATAATAGACTAGTTTAGTTCAGGAAAAGAATGTTAATATGATCACTGAAAACAAGATCGAAACCTTCGCATGCTGTAGCTGTACTTCTTTAGAAAATCAACCGGTTTAATTTAATCTATTTATGCATGTTAAAAAACCCCAGATATAAACCCCTAACATATACCCGTTCAAAAATACAAAAAATGGAAAAAATTGACTTTGATATATTCAGAAAATATCTTTGAGTTTCGCAAGTTAGTGTCTAACACTCCACCCTTTCGTATACCTCGTCCTCCGTAAGATAACGGACATTTGAACCCTTGGGAATCAGGTTTTCTTTGATTGGCTCGTTTGAATATACGTCACCCACGTCATTTCCATAATAAACGTTCTCACTGGTGGTGCTGTTGTCGTAAACGTCACACTTCCGGTCATGCTCGTCCTTCATCGCAGTGTACCCGTCATCAGCCTGTACACCGGAAGTATCCCCCATAAACATACCGGTATAGTATTGAGAGGTACGATCATTGGTGGCCGCCATTGGCTGATAGTAAATTTCCGATTCGTTCTTGTCTGATGACGGAGGTTCGTTCATCGTTTGGTAATGGTTACTGTAGTGTACCGGTAAATCAGTCACGGTTTGGTAGGTGGTACATGTATCTCTGAGTTTGTTGTTTGTTTCTTCTTCTTTCATTGTAAGCATGTGAAGTCCTGTAGGCTCTTGAGGTTCATTGATAAACAATTCTGGCATTATTTGATAATCATTCGAGCTGTTGCTAACTTGTCTGAGTAACATTTGGTTTGGAGATGTAATCCTGGATTGGTTCTCTCCCTTTATTTTACTACCATTTTGTTGACTGTTGCCAGCAATGGTCTCTATATGGATTGTGCTGTATCCATCATCGTCTGTCTGGTAAAGTGCGTTGGGCTGATAAACGATGGCTTGTGGGATACAGCTGTTCTCTGAACAAGATACAATGCGACCAGTAACTGCTGGTGGCTTACTTTTTAACCAGTTATTTTCCAGAAATAACAGTATAATAATAGTTATGATATAAGATACATAAGCAGTTTTGTAAACAAAACATTTTAGAGCTGATGTTGAAATATAATATCGGTTTAAAACAAATTGTTTTTATAAACGCATTACCTTTTTGGCATTTTCTACTACAACAGCATGTTTTCTTCCTGAAATTATTTGAAAATGAAACAAAAGAGAACTCATGGTGTGTAATAAGTATTATAATGTATTTTGAACAAATTGGTATCGAGATATCAATCCGTATGTAACAAGGGAATAAACATCAGTTCATTTAGAATAATTCATTGAAGAACGAGTTTATCACTAATCTATACTTACTATGTTAAAATAATTGACTCGAATTTTTGGCCTTTAATACCGATAAATCGGAAGAGTATTGTCTTTTGTTTTATATATTTTAAACATCATTGGTACTTAAGGATTACCAATTTGTTTTTATTTTTTCTCAATTAAGCTTCGCTAATTAATAATCAACGAAAATTCCTCCAAAAACTCCGGAAATCATCTGGAATTTTTGGATTTTACAATCTTGCGCGTGCGCATTACATTTACGCCGAATCACGGGAGGCAAAAGAACCTTACAATATGAATGTGTCGATGTATCTATTTCGTAAATGTCCGATATGCAATGTCAACCCGTGCACGCATGGGTCAAAGTCTAGTAAGAATAAACACATCAAAAGTACCGATAACATTTAAAACAGCAGAGCTCCATATAACTTTTTGTACCGAAGAGTATTAACCCCCTGATTTTGAAATTAATGCGCGCTTTGAATTTTCAAAATTGTCAAGTGATATGTATATTTGTACAGTATATGCATGCATTCCACATACCTCAGAGCAAGCATGACCACAGCTGCCGTGACAAGTATGACAGACACAGCGCTTCCTGCAACTATCCAGGTCGTTTCAGAACCATCTATAACGACAAGACAAATGTCAATGAAATGATTATGAAAAGAACCCGACAAATAGTGTTCATTAATATTTCTCTTAGCAGTACCGATTGAAACTCTCAATACAAGCTACACATGTATATATACAGAGTCGGTAAACATTAACATATGGGACGTAACATGCTGAAAGTATAATTTAAATGTAGTAGTCCTCATAGGTAAGTGTACGTCAATGACTCCAAACAGTGACCATAAAACACAAAGACCGCAGGGACTTGTGTACACAGCCAGTTATAACTCCTGTAAAATTCACGTGATAAGAGATTCACGTGAATTTAATGTGAAATTTATATGAATTGAAAATCACGTGTAATTTTTCGCGCGAAACTTTCCGCTTGAAATTCACGTGAGGCACAACATATTAAATCACGGCGATAACTTGTAAGCCTTTGCTCTCTCAAGTGTAGGTGTCTAGCTTTTGGAACGTTGATCTTTTATTTCAAATCTTTTTAATTTTTTAGTACGACCAATTAAGTTAAATGATACAGAACAAATAGAAATTATAAAGTTCTTTTTAGATTCTTTTGATTGTTAAGTAAACCCTTAGTTTAAAAACGCTGTTTTTTTTATTACATTAAACTTTTTCTACGTTAAAAGACAACTTTTCTCTCCGTTTTTATTGAATCTTTCTTTTTACTCTTTGTTAAAAGTTTATGCAGAATTCTTCTCGTAGGCACTTTTGGATAAGCAAAATAAAATCACTTAATTTGGTGATGTTTTCTAAGCTCATTATCATTAATTAAATAAGGCTTTACTGTGGTGTGTTGAGCCTGTATATGTTATAAATTTGTTTAAAAACAGGTTCTAAAACTTTCATAACAAACCTGTCAGAAATATTTCATGCTGATGCATACCTATGGTTGATTTAGTCACGATGTTTGAGGTGTTGTTTTGACCTAAAACAAAAACAAGAGGCCCATGGGCCACATCGCTCACCTGAGCAACACTAGACATAATAAAATCACATAATAAAATCAGCTAAATATAAACCTACATCAAACTTTGAACCTTATATGTGGCACAAGAATTATCCAGGTCCACAGTCTAAACAACTGAGAATCAACAAATGTCAATATGATTGCATATTAGTAATACTATATACTAAATATTTTTGAGAATGATCAAATGTATTTCTAATGTAAAAATTTGCCCCCCCCCCCCTTTATAGTTTCATCCTTTTTTATTTCATTTTTAAAGATTTTTCTCTATATATATAACACTACCTGAGAACGCTTTCACTCAAGTAACAGCTTTTCTGCTCAATTGATTTTCAAAACTAAGATATTTCTCTTTACATTCCTATGTAAAAACTTGACCCCCCAATTGTGGCCCCATTGTACACCCGGGGATCATGATTTGAACAAACTTGAATCTACACTACCTGAGGATGCTTCCACGCAAGTTACAGCTTTTCTAGCCAATTGGTTCTAGAGAAGAAAATTTTTAAAGATATTTCTCTATATATTCCTATGCAAAAATTTGACCCCCAATTGTGGCCCCATCGTACCCCTGGGGATCCTGATTTGAACAAACTTGAATCTACACTACCTGAGGACGCTTCCACGCAAGTTACAGCTTTTCTGGCCAATTGGTTCTAGAGAAGAAGATTTTTAAAGATATTTCTCTATACATTCCTTTGTAAAAATTCGACCCCCAATTGTGGCCTCACCGTACCCCCGGGGATCATGATTTGAACAAACTTGAATCTACACTACCTGAGGATTCTTCCACGCAAGTTACAGCTTTTCTGGCCAATTGGTTTTAGAGAAGAAGATTTTTAAAGATATTTTTCTATATATTCCTATGTAAAAATTCGACCCCCCATTGTGGCCCCACCGTACCCCTGGGGATCATGATTTGAACAAACTTGAATCTACACTACCTGAGGACGCTTCCACGCAAGTTACAGTTTTTCTGGCCAATTGGTTCTAGAGAAGAATATTTTTAAAATACACCATTACTTTTTCACTAATTCCTTATTATCTCCCCTTGAAAGAGGGCGTGGCTCTTCATTTGAATAAACCTGAATCCCCTTCACCTAAGGATACTTTATGGCAAGTTTGGTTGAAATTGGCCCAGTGGTTCTTCATCAGAAGATGAAAATGTGAAAAGTTTACAACAACGACGACGACGACAACGACGACAACGACAGACAACGGACAAATTGTGATCAGAAAAGCTCACTTGAGCCTTTGGCTCAGGTGATCTAAAAAGTGTAGTATGATTATATTCACTTATTTTAAGTTTGTCGATTAAAGAGGCTCTATATTACCGTGACCATTGTACAGCATTTATCCACCTCCTAACCAATAAGAGTTTGATGAAATTTTTGGATGAAATCAACTATTAAACAAAATGGGATTTTTTAAACAAATAAGCTTGAAGTCATAAATCAATTGATTTTAAATTTCGATTACGTATGAAATAGACACGATAAACCAAAAATGAAGGGGATATTTCTATAAAAAAACATTTTAAGTATCATGTTTAGGAAAATCGTCTGATATAAAGTGGATTTATACTCGACACATAGTTCAAAGGTATGAAACATTACATGTTAAGTGATCTCCACTTGACCTACCGTCACATTTTCCGGTTTCTTCGAGTCGTATAAAGCAGTCCCCGAGAGTGTACTCACACTGTGATCGGGGACAGGTCTCCAGGCAGTCGTGTAAGACGGCACACTGAAATTGAAATGTCATCATCAGTCACAAATGATTGATATTTGATAAACATTTTTTTTGTGGGGGGTGTTAAATAATGCATGATAGTCTGATATTGAGTAGTCATTACGGCTTTTACGGTTTTTGGGCTACAAGAAGTTATAAAATGAAAAAGTTTTCAGCGCTGAATGACCTAATGGAGAAAAACTGGCAGGTTGATTAAAAAATATTTGCCATTTTACGATACCAATACTATGCCATTTACAATGTAAGTTGAATATCATCAAACATAGTAGCATATATACAATTTAACCTTTAGATCCATACTATTCGACTTACAAAGCATACGGTTTTAAGCTTTACGAACTGCAAAATTAAACAAAATCTCTGTCATTAGAGGGTACAAAGCATATTTTTCATTGCCAAATGGTCTCTTTTTTAATGTTGACCCCATTTCCAGAACAAATTTTCAAATAAGATGAGGAGTCTGGATATTTTCATAAATATCATAAGAATCCGAAAAAATGATGCAACAACTTTTTCACCAATACATGTACATATGTGCTCTAATATTGACCAATAATCTGCTTTTTTAAACTTACGTCACAAAGCCCTGATACAGTGGTTATCTCGAAGCAGCCAGAGCCAGAGCCAGACCCATCAAACATATATTCCTCATCATCTGAAACAAATCCTGGAATTTGAAAAAAAAATGTGTTCAGTAGAAAACTAAATTCACAAGAAAACCCAGAGAGCGTACGAGCCATTTTTACCTTGCATCCCAAAGATTTGTTGAAGTAAAATCACAGTAATCAATTGCATGTACGATCTCATTGTCATTGAGAAGCTTGCAAACGTACTGAAAAACAGACTATGCAGGCATTGTCATATAGTACGTCATCCCCGGATGTCAACTTCCGCCACCATAAACAACACTAAAATATTTGTTATTTACACTATAATTAGGTATTAGTCAAATGTTACGTAATATGTAGATGTTTCATCATAATAAATGAGCAGGGATACAATTTTCATTGAGCTTTTGCGTTGACAGTTGGATAATATGGGTTAAATATCTGATTCATCGTACATGTTATATAATTTTATTTACTATAATCAGTAATAATATATTTAAGGCAATTCGCAATAGTACCCCTGAGAGCATCAATAAATTTAGGTATGAAAGAACACAATCAAAATTCACCATTAAAAAAAATCGAAGAAAATGTTCAGTATAGTGCATGTGCCCGTTGTAAACTCTAACATTTTAACCATCATCATTGTGGTATGATTTATGCTGGGACTATTTAGGTTAATCCAAGCTCTCTTTGAACTGATGACATGTGTTTGTGACTCACTGATACTTCACAATGATAATATACTTGTGTACTTGGATTCACTGTAATGTATATGAGCCCCCAAAATCTGTTCATTTTGGATAACAAAATTATGAATTTATCTTGTGTTTAACCTTTATTAAGTATGTAATGTTTATAACCACACTATAATTGAATCTCAATCTTAATAGAAATGTTCCCGCAAGTTTTACTTTTAAGCGTATGGTCAAAGACATATAGTCAGCAAAAGCGGAAGGCATCAGATACATGTTAATTAAAGTTTCGAACTTAAAACAGTTAAAACTGCTAAACTTGAGTCGCAGTACACGTCATAATGTTATTTTATAAACAGTGTGCCATGTAATACCATGTAGGATACATCACCTACAAAGTGATCGACACTAGACTAACCATCACATCTTCCGGTTTCTTCGAATCTAGTTAAAAGAAGTCCAGAAAGTGTACTCGCACTGTGATCGGGGACAGGCCTCCAGGCACTCGTGGAAGATTTTATTTTAGATTTCTATAACGTATAAAATAGACGCGATAAACCCTAATCAATGGGGTGTTTCTATGAAAAAACACGTATCATGTTTAGAAAACTCATCTGATCTTAAGTTGATTCGTACTTGACATAGAGTTAAAAGACATATACATCACATATAAAGTGATCAAGACTCGACTTACCGTCACATCTTCCGGTTTCTTTAAATCGAGTGAAGCAGTCCCCGAGAATATATTTACACTGTGATCGGGGACAGGTCTCTAGGCAGTCGTGTAAGACGACACACTGAAAGACAAATGTCACCTTTAGTCAAGAATTAAGAACGACATTAGATTTGAGAGGGATATACGAAAGCATGATACTACATGTATGTAGTCAGTTGGAAATAGTTAAATCTTGACCATAACTTGTGCGGTACAAAATTAAGGTTTTAAAAGCCGCAGGATTGAACATGAGAATGAACAATGAAATTTTGACTGTTAAAGTGTTGTCATTTTAGGGTATCATCAAAGACATTATCATAAAGTCTTTAGAATATTATTAAAAAACTTTATATTGAAATAAAAACATTCAATCTATACTTAATTTTTCACTTATTAAAAGAAAGACACTTTTCAAAACATGTGAAAATATTCCAAAACTTGTGTTGGATTGGCATAAAAGGGTAAAAAGCACATCTTTCACTGCCAAATATTTTTTTTTTATACTGAACCCTTTTTAGATTCTCTATCTAACTCAAAACGAGAACCATGGGTTGTTTCTGGGTGTCCTAAGAATATCAAAGTTTCGGAAGTTATGCTTCAACATTTATGTCATCTACATAGGTGCGGTTGCAATTCAGTGGCGTAGCTAGGGACACAATATTTGTAAGCAAGTGGTCTGGGGGCAGCAGCCCCTTAGAAGCTGAACATATTTTTTTAATTACGGCGGCAGTAATTTGAATCTAGTACAATGTATTAGATTTAATACCTCAGCCATGATATTGTAATTGTACCTACAGAAAAAGCTCTATTTCATGTAGATATATATTTTGTTCTTTTTTCTTTTGTATACTTAAATGAAATATATTGGAACAAAAATTGAAAAACAGAACAAAAGAAACACCAACAGATACCAAAGAATCAAGAAAATACATCTTAAAAAAATAAATCTAAGTTTTTATATGAGACAACCACGACTGACAATAAAGTGAATGTGAGATTTTTGGCTAAAGTTTTTATACTACAAGTTGCAGTATAACTATTTCTCACTCAATTTTTTATCTGGTATATTTGTCTTATAAGGGCATAATAGTTGTAATTTACGGTTACCATATGATGCAAACGCGTATTTATTGCCTGTTTTGAAATTTCATAGTACTATGGCAATTTACTTTACCAGCAATTAACCTTCATTTTTGGAGGTTAGTTTTTTTCATCCAAAATTAGAGGATAGATGCTTACCCAAACTGTGCTCTGAAAAAATCAGTGCTTTTCATTTTGATGCGGATTGATGCGCTGATCACTGGTAGTTGATTGTAATAAAATGAATATTTCTTAACTTGTACCATATGGATCTAAATTTTGAACTTACGACTCAGTCAATATTTCGAAAAGTGTATTACTAGTTCGGGATTGGATGCTTCAGGACAGAAATGCAAAATGTTGTCGGCATTTGCAATGAAAAAATAACCATGTTTTTCAAAAATTCGAGATTCAGAAAAAAAATTGTAAGCATGTGCTTACAGTGCTTCAGTGTAGCTACGCCACTGCAATTGACCAAATAACTTACGCCACAAAGTCCCGATGCAGTGGTTATCTCGAAGCAGCCAGAACCCGAGCTCGATTCTTCAAACCTAAAGTCTTCATCTTCTGATTCAAATCCTGGGGTTTTAAATAAAAACATTATTTGTGTTCTAGAAGGTTCTAAAACAAAACTTAGAAAACACAATCAATATGCTAGATATCATTACCTTGCTCACCACATAATTGGCGAAATAACGTCACGATAAGGAGCTGCAAGTGGGTTTTCAATGTAAAATGAACCTAAAGCTGACCCTTCTACATGTACGGGTGTCTACTTCCGCCAACATAAACATCAATATTAAAAATACTTCTATGAAATGGAAAAAAATAGTAAAAAGTACATATATGTGACACTGCCTAATTCTGTTGTGTGTCTACGAAGACAATTGGATATGAGTTCTGAAACTGATATTATGCTATTTTTTAAAAATCATCAAAATGCTTTTTATTCAAAAGTTCTCTCAAACAACTGATTTATCAATCACGTTGTACTCTATTTAGACAACGAGCTGAATCGTACCTATAGCTTAAACAAATTTATGTGAATTATGTGCGTAAATTCATTCATGAATTTTGAAATGCGTTTGCTCATTCAGTTTAGCAGGACAAGTGTGTACGATATGTAACCTTACAACGAGGCGTAAAAAATTCCGAAAGAGTTTTCGATATAATAAATTGTTATTTTACGTAAATATTTTATTTGATATTCAGTTGACATTGTTAATCTAACAGGAAGCACTCCTCTCGTGCCATCCTCTGAAACTGGTTCCTTTTTCGTATAGTTTTACTCTTTTTATTACTAATTAACAACAAAGTATGACCCCGGATGTGAATCAGCAATTGCTTCCGCGACTTTTGTAGGATCTTATTACAAAATTAAGATTACAAGATCAAGATTTTAAAACTGGAAAAGTTTATATCATGGTGGAAGGAAATTGTACAGGAAAACGGAAGGCAGGAAACTATGTAAAGAAAAGCTATCTATATCGAACATCCATTTATCTATGTTATCTCTCTTTCTTTAATTCTGCATGTACCATGAAAAATATATATAATGGGACTTTTGACACATAGTACTCGAACTGATACAATGTATCATTCATTTGTTTGGTGTTTTGTTGCGAAAATCCATGTCAGTAATAAAAGTCACACATTGCAAATGAGTGATGGATTCAATAAACATTCCCATTTACAAAATGGACGCCGTGGTGCAACAAAAAATCTATCAACCCATCCGACTTTTGTCTAAAACTTCGTGATTTCGATCCTCGTCATGGGTCACAATTCACAATTAAAACATCTTACCGATTTCTTTACCGATTTTCCCGCTTACACCTTAAGCAATTTTGCGAAACAAAATTGATAATTCAACGGAATGAAGTCATTTTGCTCTTCATTTTGCAGAATAGTCAAAAATATAAAAATAAAATGGCGCCATTTACATTAAGAGTGACGAATTCCGTCCGCGGATACCAGAACTGTCTTTTTTAGGTTTAGAAACACTAATATATTATAAAAGATCTTTACTTTTTATAGTCTTCAAGAAATCAAAGTCCTGAAAACTATCAAAGTTATTTGATTTTTTATTTGAAAGGATGAACAGGTATTCGTTAAGAAAGGAAGTGGTACTGTCCAGAAGGCGGAGCACATGGCTCAGTGGTCATAGGCATTAAGCCAGTAACCCAAAGTTCGCTGGTTCAAGCCCCGCTGTGCTCACTTGATGTTGTGTGTTGTGCCTTTAGACAAGGAACTTTATCTACATTTTCTCAGTCCACCCAGCTGAAAATTGGATACCGGCTTACGCTGGGAGTTAACCTGCGATGGACTGGTGTCCCTTCCAAGGAAAGTCAATGACTCCTATCCGCTTAGCACCACGGAAACCGGGGATAAACACTGACCCTATGCGCCTTCATGGCTCGGAGAAGGATTTGAGGTGGTATGGGACACCTCCATATTGGGACGTACTTCCTTTCGAAACAAACAATAAAATCAAGTATTATTCTATAATTTTTTTCTTTCTCAAAATTGTTACCTAACAACGTTGCGCAATGGGTTAGAACGTTAACTACGAATTTGTAAGTTATGAGTTGGAATCCCGCTGGGGCTTTTATAATTTTTACTTTTCCAAAAAATTTTAAAACATATTTTTTGGTCAAATATTGTAAAATTTGAAATTTCTGAATTGGTGAAAGTGTTTTGTTTGCAATGTACTTTTATCCACATTAATATCGACAGGTGTCCCATACCACCTTAACTAATTAACTGTCCGGTAGAATTAATGAGTTGAACCAGAAATCGCAGTCTATTGTTTTCTACCAATGTATTTGATCCCAAAAGTATAAAAGAGGGAGATTAGTAAGAATGCCTTGATCGTGAGTGCAGCTTGATGCGGACAACATCTCTATGCATGAAAAAATCACAGTTATATCATAAAAGAAAAATTCAATGATTCAAATTATCTCAGACAATTAGTAGAACGAATTATCTTTATAAAATGCTTTGAACGGACTTGAAACACTTTATTTACTACCAGTAGTCCTTACTTTATGGCTTATACATGTATAGAGTGAGTGCACACGAACATCATATAATTTCTGTTGACATGCGCTAGTTGGTTGGCTAAAAGAACTATTGTTTACGTCGTTGTGACTTGCACTCAATATGTTAACGCATTATTCGTAAAAAATAACTAACTTTCACTTTAATTTCACGAATGAAAAGCTTCTATTTCATTCATAACCTTTTTTTTTTTTTTTTTTTTAAATAAAAAATACCCCCCCCCCCCCCGCCCCGCCAATCCAAACCCTGCAGGGCTTAAGAATTGACAAAATTTGAAAATTCTGTATACTACAGTTGATGCATATACGTGAATTCCACAAATCCTTTAATTATTCTTTCCTCCCCCCAAAAATGTTCCTCTGTTTTTTAATTCAAATTAGAGCACCCCTCCCCCCCCCCCCCCTTCAAAATACATGCAAGTCTGCACCCTGACCTCAGTATTATAGCATGAATAAATTTGAAACATTCTCATATTTGCTTCCACTAATAATAATTTTACACACGAAAAGTTAAAAGCTTTTTGCTTTAATCGATTTTTTCCCTGAATTTATAATCCTAACATATGAACAAATCCCCCACCTTTATCTGACCAACAGAGGGTAACGACATGTGTGATACTTAGAATTAAGTGTACTTGCTTCCTTCTATATCACAAATTATTGTATTTATGTTTTTCGGAAGGATAATGTATGTGTTATTTAATACTTATTTCTAAATTGAACTTTAACCTCTTGTAAAGGCTCCTTCCTGACCCCAAGGAGTCATGATTTGAACAAAATCTACTAAAAATTAGAAAGTTTACGTTAGAGTTAGGATGTTTTAGGCTTTTTGGTTGTTCCGACGAAAATCAATATAGACATGGCTCTTCAATTATACTAACTTAAAAGCCTTTCACCCCATGATGCTTTATTCCAACTTTGTTTGGCAAATTGGTTCTGGAGAGAAGAAGGTCAAAATGTGAAAAGTTTTACGACAACAAAATGACAGTTCTAAACGGACGAATTTTGACTAGAAAAGCTCACTTGAGCCTTTGGATTTTAGCAACCCATTCAACTCAAATATTTAAAAAATTGAGATTGCATGCTAATCTAGATATAGCAGTGTAAATGTATTTTCATATAAGAATTTTTGGGAGTGGCTTTAAATATTTAAGGTTTTGCCCCACGTTTCATTGCTATCTGTCTACGACCTGGCTATGTCTTTTATCTAACGTACTGATGTATATTAATAATAATTTAGTTACATTTGTTTACTCTTTACGAATAATTCATTAATTTGTTAAAAAAAAGGTGGAAATATAAACAATAAAATGCTTTGTTTGATAATTCATGCGGGTTATGAAGGTAACGATCATTGCGATCAATGTCGTTACCTTCATATCCCGCATGAATCACCAAAGAAAACATTTATTGTTTAAATATAATTAGAACATAACCCACTTTTTCATCCAATCAGCAGTCGCTAAATATTCCATTAATTTATGTTTTTAACCATTAAGAAGAACTTTCTGTAAGTTCACAGTGACGTCACATTTTCGATTGACAGCTTAGAGAGCCGTGTTACAAAGCACTTTGAAAAATTACGCACTTTGAAAATTTTTTTCAAAGTGCGTTGATTTTGGGACCAAGTCAACGCACTTTGAAGAAAAAAAAAATTTCAAAGTGCGTTGATATCGTCGATATTAACGCACTTTGAAAAAAATTTTTTTTTTCAAAGTGCGTTGACTTGGTCCCAGAATTTGTTTCACCTAAAAAATGTCATCTATATGTTGAAAATTGTGTGTTTACTGCCACCCGGTAAATTCAAAATTTACACGACAGTACACAATTACAACTATATATAAAGTCTTCTCCATTCGATCTACCATCACATCCCCCTGTTCCTTCGAATCTAATGAAACAATCCCCAAAAGTGTATTCACACTGTGATCGGGGACAGGTTTCCAGGCAGTCGTATATGACGGTACACTAAAAATTGATTTTCACCATCATTCATGTCCACAAAAGAAAAGTAGATAGGTTTAAAGCAAAAGATGTAAAGGAATCCGATACATAAAATTCGTTAGAAATTCGGCAATTTTGCGCTATAAAATGTAAGCCATAATTTGTTTCTCATTTATGTCGTTTTTATTTTTCATAAATGTTAAAATTGAAATCTGAATGCCAGCTAAGGTGCGACTAACTTTTATTTGAAAAACAGCAACCTAAAATTCCTTGTTAACTTAACAAATGGAATTGAGTGAGTCTCTGCTGCACTGAGTAACAATGTTTTTTAAGAACTTCAATTTTTCAAAACATATCACTACAGAAGAAAGTTTGTAAAGCCGAAAGCTTTAAGGTAGAAGGATTGATTTGAACATATTTTTATTGTACAAAATTACAACAGGGATTGGGCACAAGTTCAAAAACTTAGACCGCCCTCTCCCAATACAAGTATATAATACAGTAAAAATAATGTATGCACAACATGTAAGGTCAACAGATCATATGACAGTTATATTTAAATTTTCAATGGTGTACAAACATCAACTAAATCTTTTTGTATCTTTGATATAACGATAAACTAGAGAAAAAAAAATGTTTGTTTTCGCTGACACTGATTGCGTTGTCGCCCCAAAGTAGGACATGAGTATTAACAATACTTAAATTTACAATATTGAAAATTTCATTAAGCAGAATATTTCTGGCCTCTTTATATTTATTACAAGTGAAAAAATAATGTTAAGTGTCTTCGAGCTTGCCACACGAACGGAGTGGACTATTAATAATATTACAACGAAAAAGATCACTATTTAGTACACAATTATGACGAAGTCTAGTATGAATAATATTCAAAAATCTGTCACCATAAGTAAAAAAATCAGGTTTTGTTCTACAGGTAATATCATTCTGATTTATGATAGAAGGATTTATGGTAGAAGGATTGAAATGTATCTTATTGTACGAGATCGTTAAAGAAACTATCCCATTTTACAAGAATGTTGTATAATAATGTAAAACTATTTGTACAACAACAATTTCCATATTGGCAGTAATTATGATTCATTTTCACCTAATTTTTTCAAAGTATTTAAAAACTTATCGGTATTGAATTTGCCGTTTAGGAAGTACAAAAGCAGATTTCACATTGCCTAAAAATTTCATATTCTATGCTGATTCCTTTTCAAAGTCAGTATCTGGTTCAAAGCTGAGGGAGTGGATTTTTTTCTGATATCTCAAAAATCTTTAATGGTTATTTTTAATGATCTATTTCACCAATACATATGTGAATTGATATTGACCAATAATACTTTTTTTTAAACTTACGTCACAAAGCCCCGGTACAGTGGTTTTATCGAAGCAGCCAGAGCCAGAACCATCAAACATAGATTCTTCATCATCTGATACAAATCCTGGAATTTAAAAATAAAGCATGCAGCGTCAAAATGAAACAAAATTTTAATAGTGTAATAATAATTCAGCCTGTGTATCGCCAGATTGTCCCTTCACTACCTTGGATTCCAATAATTTGTCCAAGTAAAAGCAGGACAATGAATTGTAAGTGTGGTCTCATCGTCATTGTGGAAAATAAGTGAATGAAAAAAGACCCCGATTGACAGATTGATATATAGTTTTATTCGGGGTCATCTCCGGATGTCAACTTTTGCCCTAATAAACAACATATCTATAAATATTTACATTTGTAAATATATTTCCTTATACGAACCTACATAAAAGTAAAACGTTCATTTCTGGAATATTTAAGAAATAAACAGCAATGTTCAAAAGTTCACCGGGATATGAACTTGGTTCAATGGTTGGTCTCGTGTTCAAATCCGTGAGGCCCGAGAATTTCTCAGAAGATTCGATCACGTACCAACCAAGTTCATACCCCGATAAACTTTTTAACATTTCTGTTTATTGTTTGAGAAAGTAAAATCATGTAGATTTATTCATATAACCGACGTTTTTTTTTATGTGTATGATAATGCAATCGTCAACCATAAGCGCGTGCAATGAACAATGCGAAGTCAAAAATATGACCTCTTGACCCGTTAAAAAGCTCACCAAAGTTTGATAAAGCTTAAACTTCCAATTTGAAACAATTTTAAAGATTTAAAAGCTCATTAATGTACTTATGTTAAATGAATGATCCATAGTCTAAAGAATTGTTTTTTTCTTACGTCTCACTTCATTTAAATTGATTAGAATTTTGAGGTTTATCTTAAGAATTAGATATCTATATCTATGAAAAAAAATTAAGGAAAACTCTTAACGAAGGGGGGTATTTATACAATCTTAAAAGGAAACAAGAGGCCCAGGAGCCACACCGCTCACCTGAGCAACAAAAGCTGACAACAAACCAGCATTATATATAACATCAAATCCAAAATATGTTGACAAATCAGTACAGTAGATCTTGCAGAAAAAGTTAAAAAATCTGTCAATTTTTATCCACATATTTTTATTGGGAAATACCAAGCCCCTTTTGTTGTTTTCGTATTTGTGAGAAGATTTTTCTCTATTCCTTTACATTAGCAGTGATTTAAAAATCCCCCCTTTGTGGCCCCACTTTTCTCCAGGGAATCATGGTTTGATCAAACTTTAATCTGCACAACCTGTGCTTGCACACAAGTTTCAGATTTTTTGGCTGAATGCTTTTCCAGAAGATTTTTCAAAAAAATTTTCTCTATATCTTCCTATGTATAAGTTTGACATCCCCCATTGTGGCCCACCCTATCCCTGATTATTTGAACAAACTTGAATCTATACTACATGAGGATGCTTCCACACCAGTGTGAGATTTTCTGGCCATTTGGTTTTTGAGAAGAAGATTTTTAAAGATTTTCTCTATATATTCTTATGTGAAACTTCATCCCCCCATTGTGGCCCCACCCAACCCCCGGGGACCATGATTTTAACA
>WFKH01010931.1:55532442-55553035 GCA_016163765.1 Magallana hongkongensis
CCCCCCATTGTGGCCCCACCCAACCCCCGGGGACCATGATTTTAACAAACTTGAATCTACACTACCTAAGGATGCTTCCACACAAATTTGAGCTTTTCCAGCCACGTGGTTTTTGAGAAGAATATTTTTAAAGATTTTCTCTATATATTCTTATGTAAAACTTCATCCCCCATTGTGGCCCATCCCTACCGCGGGGGACCATAATTTGAACAAATTTGAATCTACACTACCTGAGGATGCTTCCACACAAATTTAGGCTTTCCTGGCCAAATGATTTTTGAGAAGAAGATTTCTGAAAAATACCAACAAATTTTCAATAATTCTAAATTATCTTCCTTTTGAAAAGGCGTGGCCCTTCATTTGAACAAACTTGAATCCTCTTCACCTAGTGATGCTTTGTGCCAAGTTTGGTTGAAAAAGGTCCAGTGGTTCTGGAGAAGAAGATGAAAAGTTTACGACAACGACGACAGAAACGGACAAATCTTGATCAGAAAAGCTCACTTGAGCCTTATTATCGAAAAAAAAAATCAAGGATGACTCATAAACTTCCAATTGAATTCAAGCATACGCTGTCATGTATTTCAAATAAAAGTTTTTATAAATGCTATCGATTCCTTTGAACAAAGATTTTTACAAAAGTGAATTTCACAATATCAATTGATATCTAAACGATTGGGCTTTCGATATTGGGCAGATACGTGAAACCACGACAAGCATGGTTGGAGTTGCCAAACATTTTATTCAGAATAAGGCTTGTTACTAATCCACCGAACGGGCAAATGTTTCAACTTTTGTGGTCACGCTTTATTTTCAGAAATTCTTCTTGCAATTCATAATAACATAAACAGAAATGGAAGCTATTTTCTTTTACTGTAGGAAGTTTAGATTGTAGCAATTGTAGATGAATTCATTAAATGGCATCTTTCAAACAAAACTGATCCACCATAGAATGCAATATAAATCACAAAATATACAGCAGAAAATAATTTTGCTTGTAATGAGAATTAACTGATGCCATTTTTATCTTACAAATGAGGCAGCTTTTAGGTATTACATCTAGCCTTGAAGCTTTACTGACGTAACTTTTTTTTCTGAAGAACAAATTAAACTGACAAAATGTGTTATTGAAAGTATGCATCAAACCATGTAGGCTATACAAATGATGTAGCAGTTTAAAACAAACCAGCTGTCAAGATTAATAGAATTTATTCCTTTTAAATGGAATCAACTTTCACAATGTGAAGCTTAAATGAGGTCACGCTTTACTGCTTTCAATGGCGCGTAACGTTGACGTCATGTCCGGATTGACACTATGACTGATCTATCTGAAATGAATTTAATGTGACATGTCGGAAGAGAAAGTCGAGAAAGAAAGTAAAAAAGATGAAAAGGATGATAGATGTTGCACTTTTTTATGTTTAAATAGAGCCAAATAAAATAATATAGTAGGAGGAACGTATCTTTGAATCCTCAGCAGAAAAAAATGTAACGGAAGGGAAGTTTCCCGGACGGAGTTTATAAATTTTCATTTTATCTAAAATCTACTAATTTCACCTGATTTTTCTGAACTTTGCGAACCGACCCGCCCTTTCTGCACCAGACTTTCGTGTTCTCGTTTATCACTCAACTCTCAACGACGTATGATTTTTAAGCAAACAATGTATACAAAGGGTTTTGCAGTGGATGAATGTTTAGTATGTACTAAACACAAAAGGCGCATCAGGGTTTACATTGAGTTTATGCATCAAGCACAAACTTCCCAAGGGAAGTTCGTTCTGTGCGGTTTTTATCCATAATAGAAAGGAAGGAAGAAGGAGAGAGAGAGAGAGAGAGAGAGAGAGAGAGAGAGAGAGTAAGATCGTATTAAATCAAATTTACATCTCTGAATATTGTCCTTCACAAAAATTATGATTTTTGTTCATGACAAATTTTGATTCTCAATTGTAATAATCTAAATTTTTGTGAAGGACGATTTCTTTACTGCAGTTCAGTATACTCTCGGTTATATATCATTATATGTAGAACTGAAAATATATCAGCCTACCTCGGTTTTGTTCTCTAATTAAAGAATCTTCTCATCTTGGGGGAAGGGGGAGTGTATTAAAAAATACATTTTTTAAAGAAAAAATGTTCATTTAACTACTTATCTAAATATATAACTTTCCTGCAAAATTCAGTTAAAGTAAATCGTGCTACAATGATATCATGTTCTCATTTTTTTATTTCTGACTCGAAAATACAAAAACTCTGAAAACTAGTACCCCCGCCTATCGGTAAATTGCTCCATCGTCGGAAACCCAGGGTATGCCTCGCATATTAACTTGAGTTTCTGACGATGAAATTGTTCAGGATTTCTCTTTTCTTTAATCAGATCAAAACTAGCGTAAGAGCAAGTAAGACGGAAAAATTACGAGATAGTTACTATATTTTGAAATATGAACACAATTGTATATTTGCTGTGTTTTCTTCGCCTACACGCAGTGGTGTTGAACGTCAAAGGATTGGAGTTGGCTGTGTTTGATTGTAACGTCAAATAACACAACATGTTTGCTTGAAAATCAATTTATTTCTTGATTAACCGCAGTGCATTGTAAAAATTTAAAAGCAGTTTTAGGATGCTAATGCTCAAATTTAAAAATTTAAATGATTGATTGATTGATTGATTCATTATGATTATATCTGTATCTGTCTTTGCAAAAAAAAGTCCCCCGGTCCGACGCCTATGTTATATTTTAGAATAACATTTATAACACATGATAATCATTAATGAAAATAAAAATATAAAGGTATTTTGTATCCTTTACGATGGTTTTTTGGGGCATGCGTCCTACGTGTATGCACATGTTTCATGAGGTCAATTTATACTCTACATATAACATAATTTATAATTTAATAATTTCAAAACCAACACGCGCACACACACACGCACAATTGTAAAAAAAATTCTAATTGGACATGCGTTCTGATTTAAAATGTTGTGTTTCTTTTCAAGCTTTGACAATAAATCTGTGTATTCATATATCTGTAATCTCATTTCCTGTAGCATTTCAGATGCAAAAAATCCTAACCTTAGTTCAACAGTCTAGCATTAATATTACAAAATGACTGACAACACAAGAGCGACATCCGTCTTATGATCAGACAAAATCATTACGTAGATAAAAGTGATAATTTTATTTCACCTAAATTTCATCAAAATTTTGTTAGCACGCTTATCAACATGTGGGCATATAAAAGGGACTAAATTTGGGGAAACCCCACCTGTATGTCACTTCATAGTACGTCCAAAAAAAAAAAATAAATAAATGAAATACTAGTTTATGGACCAATTATACTTTATAGATTAAAAAATCATATACATGTTTAAAATTTTAAGGTGGTGTGGGACACCTGTGGATATTAATGTGGATAAAAGTACAGTCCACACTTTACTTCACTTAATGAAAGAAACAACACAACAATATCTGCATAATAGCGCACTGGAGCTGGACGCTGGGTTTTATTACGTTGTCACAGAAAACAGAGCAGTATAACTTAAACACAACTATGCTTCCCTCGCCGCCCAGGAAAAACCCTAGATAAAAAATCACAATGTTTTGTGTATAAAAATTATGGAAACCTGTAAGTCCGCAGCAGTTGCGAGGTAAACAAAATGAATGGCGGACTCATTCTCACAAGCCTATTCATAAATATGCAAATTTTAAAGAAACTTTAAAAATAATCTAAATTTGACTTGCTCGGGTACAGCGTGCGCTAGAAACTGAACTTCGAAATCTAAGAATACTACTCAAACACGTCTTTCCAAAACTCTTATTTCATTGGCTATTACTATGTATACAAACGTTACTAATTATTACATGTATACTAACGTAACGCGAAAAATTAAAATTATAATTAAAATACTTTCTTCGTTTTAGAATTTTCAAATTTTTACAATATTTGACCAAATAAAACATGTTTTAAAAATTTTTGAAAAGGTAAGAAGTATAAAAGCTCCAGCGGGAATCGAACTCTTGACTTACAGATTAGTAGTCAACGCTCTTACCCGTTGTGCTACGCTTTTAGGTAACAATTTTGAGAATGAAAAAAATTATATAAAAATTATAAAATTATACTTGATTTCATTTTTAATTTCGAGAGGAAGTACGTCAAAATATGGAGGTTTCCCATACCACCTTAAGGTAGATTTGACCACCCAGCCTCCTCAAACTTGCAGTAAAATGTCCGGTATGACTTGAGTTCCTGACTTGGTGAAATTTTATTTCAAACATTCATGTATGTATTCTAATGCCCTATTCCCAAGTTTCACCCCACTACGTGAACTCCTACCCATGCACACGGCTTAATTTCTCCCCTTCATTGCACAGAAGTTTTGTGGTTTTTCTTACTTTGTTACTATCTGTATGCGATTTTCTGAGTTAGTTGATGTAGAAAAATGTTGGTGAAATAGCTCGCAAGAATAGGTTATTAAAAAACGTAGAGAGATGGAAAATTATAACACAAAAGTATCTATAGAAAATTTTAAAAGGGTTAAATAATACGGCTTGAGAAATAACACTACCAAAGATCCCTTTAATTAATTCAACAATAATTAATTGAAACAAATTAATCGCATAATTTTATTCTTTTAATTTTTTTTTTTACATTCAGTAGTAGTATGTAATGAGTTGTTACACATTATAGACATTGACAACGATGAAGATATCGGCATATGCATTTGAGAAAACTTCGTGCGCCGTTTCATTGTGCAGTAGACCTCCCTCTGAGGGGGAAAACGAAAATAACTAAATGTTTCTGTCGTAACCGACCTTTTTAAAACTGACTTTAAGTTTGAGAATTTAATTAAGTGGCAAGCTGAAGTGACAAAGAACACATCACTGTCACTGCCATCTGTTTTACGCTTGTCAAAAGAAAAATTACATGTAGACTTTTTATTATTTGCGTCATATACTTGATATTTGATCTTTTCAACTAACGAAAACACAAAAAACAATCAATCTTAAAAACGTTACAAAGAGAACTTCAACAAATTGCAAAAGCCGCCAAATCCAATGCATTCCTAGGATGTGATTTTGTCGGAGCTTGTACTCTTGCTGGTGTACGTAAAGAGCATGTATTAAATTAGAAGAACAGGGTGCATGCAATGACTAGCTCAATATGCTACCTGTGATATAAACCAAAAGAAACGCAACCAAGGCATTGCTGGAATAATTGATTAACTCTTTATCATGTCGCAGACATTTACTACAGGCACCAGCTACACTCACATTAATAAACTGAAGAAACTGCTAAATTATATTGCTACTTTGAACTTGATGGATAAATCCCTTCCATCAAAAGCAGCGTAATAAACGCAATGGAAAAGGGGGCTAGTCGGCGACACCGGTTAGCGAGTCCCTACAAACAAGCATTTATCACAGCGGGCACCTGCAAGTAGGTGCTTGTGTTAATTGATATCTAGGGGTGTGCAGCTTGACTTTTCTTTCACTAATACGATTACATTCAATACTTCAATCCCAATCTTGCCTGTTTTTGATATATTGTGAAAATTAGTTTAAGATAAACGTCAAAATGATAGATTCTGTGTGGATAGATATTCATTGTTTTTGTTTTTAACAGCTGAGCAGCAGTGGGGATAATTTACTAGGAAAATACATTATGTAGTTTGTGCCATGACGTCACATTTCTTCGCATCAAAATTAGGGGTAATTCTGCAGGTCAAGTTTCTGTAATTGATTGTTGTTTTCTTGAAATAATTCTTTTGCATAATGTAACTTACGTTTACCATTCACTTTCGATGGATTCACAATACTCATTGGAATAAGATTACTCAAATAAACTTATATTTATGACATGTAAAAGACAAATCATCAATTTTGATATACAACTATTTGTTGACATGGCTATAAGTGAATCTACTGTACTCGATATTAACACTGCTTTGGTTCATTACGTCATTTGTTTACATTAATCATATCACGAATGGGTGGGACTAAAAACCACTGGTAGGAATACTTGAGTCATTTATTTATATCATTCAATATCCTTCCGAATGTATACTGACCCTGTAACATTTGTGTTAATGTGTTCGCTTTATTTTTTCAGAGAATATGAAATTGCAAGAAATGAATGGAGTTTTATATTTGATGCAATAAACGAATCCTGAAATTGTAATTTTTTATTTAAAAAAAACCCCAACAACAACAAATATTTATGCTAATATTTGTACACATTTAAACGTTTTGAGATGGTCTACTATATCGGTAAGTCAAAACAGTCACCTTTTTTTGTGGTATTTTTTTCCTTTTAATTTCACAGAGAATCTCCTCTAAGTAATACATATCTCAAAATTAAAATAACTGAATGAAATTCAAATTTATTTTTAAAATTTATAAATAAACTCATTAACAACTGCACCTTTTATAAGTCAAAGTCATACGAGTGAATTACGTGAATTTGACAGTCTTATTAATAACTTAAGTCAATGATCTATATGGTTAAGGTTAGCGACCCCATTCAGATGGTGCTTATACCCAGAGTTATCCCTCCCCGTCAGTCGGATAACTGTCAATCACAGGCATTGTTCGCTGTGATCAACGACTAATATTTAATTCAACAATAAAGTGCTTTATTTGGTAATTCATGCTAGTATGAAAGTAGCAAGCATTGCCCCCCCAAAAAAAATTTTAAAAAATACATAACCCGTTATAGGGTTATGTATATTTTTTTACACTCATCGCTGTATTCAAAGCCTTTTTAAAACACCAAAGAAAACAGCTTATTGTCTATATTTCCGATATCTTTTTGAATCTCTATTCAAATTACATAATAAATATGTATAAAATGAGTCAAAAATGCATAATTTATCTTAATTGTCGATTAGTATGTTGCATGGAAAGAACATCGAATTCTTCCATATTAGGAAGCTTCACTCGCCATACCTTGGTTGTGTTATACATGTACCTCAAAAGCGGAAACAGCCGAGATTTGCCGGAAGATGAGCGTTTAATTCGTTGTAAATCAGACGTCTGTGCGTGCAGTCCGTGCAGTCCGTGCAGCCTCAGCCCTGTGTTGTCGTTGTATATAGCTGAAGTCTCGAAATAATCCACGCATGGTAGTTAATTAACTTAATACGGTTTATATAAGACAAAATTTAACAATGTTAAAATGTTGTGAACAGAACTAAGTAAAGTTGGGGTTATAAAGTTCAAGGAGTGCTATATTCATAATTTGAAGGCGCATTGCCACAATTTATCTTACAATTCTTTGATATCTATAAACAAGGCTCGTCCTAAATCCTTACATTTAGATTGTTACGTAGAAAATACCATATTGAAACTGAATGAGACGTGATAAGCTCTTAAAACTGTTAATTGTGTTCATTATTAATTCGAAAAATGCATTTAACGAAGCATTTTCTAATATACAAACTATGTAAGCAAACACATAACACGAGCTTTGAACATATAACCAAACGATCTGAGCTCTGAATCTTGCTTATATAAGGAACATCAGATTTCTTAAGTAATGAGTGAGAAAAAAGTCAGTTGATGTAAAATTAATATGTATTCATTCAGTAGAGACCCCAGACATAATTGGATATTGATATATTTTGGTTTTTAAATACGCTTTATGATTACTACAGGGCAAATTTGTTTTATTGATAAATTCAAATTAACCACTAATTATTATCATATTAGTCAATACGTTGTATGTGTGTTGATGAAAATAGCATTATTATTATGTAATTAAAATTTACTTTGAATATGCACAGGTATTATTGGGGGTTTTTTAAATTTAGAATTTAGAAAGTATCTGGAAATTCCTGAATTTTTTCAAAATCGAAGGTGTTGGGAATCAAGTTTTGGTTTCCCACGATTTGTTTATTAAATCCTGCTAAAATTCTCACCGACCACACAAAGCAAAGGAAACGCTCAGAAGCACGTGATCCCAGCTTCTGTAGCATATACAAAGCAGCGCCTCGTCTTGGAGCGTTCAATTTGTCGGGCGACGGCTAGTATCTCGGCAGTATCTCAGCTCTCTTCCTGCGCATCAGATAATATGCTATGATACATTTGCCTTCTGGAACCTAACAAACATTGGAACAGCAGCATGTCGTGATTTCTGAACACAGAGGAATAATTTGTGCTTTCTGATTTTTACTTTCTGATAAAATGACTATCCACGGTTCTGCGAGGGGACACGGCCATCCGCGCGGCACGAGTATTTCTTCTTATTCCAGCACAGGTTCCGGTATGGAACAGACGACACCTCTTCTTTTGGAGCCAACAGATTTTAGTGGCGGATCCCACTCTAGATCCAGCAGTGTAAGAGAGCAAAGAGGTACTCGAGGCCTGGAATCTTCGAAGGGACTCTTGCCTCCCACGCCTGGTGTAATAAGAGGTGGTTCTTTCAGAGAGCCCGGGGAATTAAGGCAAAAAGTTGAGAAGTACAAGAATCGTGTGAATAGCCCCCAGCTTCGTGACTCTCAGCCTCCCGGAAGTTCCCCCGACCTCCTGTCCGTGTCATATGAGGACGTTTCCCGGGGGAAACCAGATGCGAACCTGCGTAGGGTGCGTTCGTTTAAGACGACATCAAAAGGCGTGGTCAACAGAGGAGACTCATTTCGTAAAAAGGGGGCTCGATGCGGCGGACTGGGCAAAGAAAGCCCTCCCCGGGGCCTTACCCCCAATGTCAGCCCCCATTTATCGGCCACCCCACGGTTAGCCCCTGCACCTGTAATGGACGGAGACCCAAATTCCTCGTACTTCAAAATTGTGGCACTTGGAGCGCCGGGGGTCGGAAAAACCGCCATTACCCAGCAGTTTATGACATCCGAGTATATAGCATTTGATTCTTCAATGGGCAAGTTTATTTTTCATAATCAATCGTTTTGCATCTTTATTTACTTTTCAAAGTCTACGAATGATTATATAAAGTTAATTTTAAACTATTCCTTCTCTCTCTCTCTCTCTTTCTCTCTCTCTCTCTCTCCCCGAACATACATGTATGTGTAAATATATGCATATAATTCATTTAATGAGACAAAAAAGAATGGCACGTAATTTGCTGCTGATGGTGAACATTGTTGGCGATAGCTTGAATGTAAATAATAGGTTATGTATGTCAATGAAAATATCAGTATGTCAGTGAAAAGCCAAAACATTCTGTCAACAATAAGTATGTAAATTATTAAGTCAAACTTATTAAAAGAAACTACCACGCCATCATCTAAATGATTATTCATAAGTGATTTTGTTAAGAAATACTATAGCATACCGTCAAGATAAAAGTAAAATTAATACAAATGACTAGTGTACTATGAATTTGTGGCGACATACACGTATGCCTTTTTTCCACACATTTAATCATACTCTTGATATGAGGTAATGTCCCAGGAAATTTAACAGTGCTTAATGGAATTTAACCCAGGATACCTAAAATATACTAGATTGCTTTGATAAAATACAATAATGCTAAATCTATTTTCTATGGAAACGAACGCAGATATAAAGCTAATAACTCACCGTGAAGCATCTAAATCTGGCGGTGTAAAGTACGGCTCGAGAAAAGCTTTGACCGAGGAGAGCCATACGCTTAGGTTAAAAAAACAACTTCAAATTCGAAACTGTTGTCATAATATTTTCAAGTGGCAAGATTTTACATGAGCATTTTCCCCTTACAAGTCAATTAGTCGTATTTGTTAGAAATTCTTCCCTTAACCTCATTGTACTTTTTACTAAAATGATGCGAAAAGAAACTTAAAATTAAGAGCACACTTGTTATCTTTTTGGCATTGTTTGTGAACGACTACATTACATGAATATCTTTTGTGTAAACTAAGACTTGTTAATTTCCGGGGCCAATGTTTTGATGCTTCTCACTTTTTGGCCACGTGCATGACACGTTGATTGGCTTCTACGCATGTTACTCTAAAATCGAGTCAGTGAAAAAAAATAGGGATAAAATTAATAGTAAAAAAATTCCAATGCTTCTATTTTCATCATTGGCTAACTAACATCCTAAAGATCAAAATTACGTTGGTCGATGCCACTGCACTCAATATTTAATGGTAGGTTTTTGTTGGGAGGGGGGGGGGGCTATTTTAAATCTTGTTTAGCGCCATTCATTCATAATAAGATTTTTGTTTGAAGCCAGCTGAGTAAGTCACTGTAATTTTAGAAAGCAAACTTCCTACACCAAGTGATGGCTATACACATATTAGAATGAAAGCCAAGAAACAACGGTCTTGTCCTTTAGATGATATTACTGTCTAATATTCCCTGCCCTCTAATTAAATCATGTTCAGTGTCAGAGAAGTTCGTTGTCCGTTATGTTTTTGTATTTTTCTCTCGTCGTGTCTCAAGTACTTTGTTTTGCGCGGGTTCGCGAGTAATAAAGCGTTTATTGTATGATTAGGATGGACATTGTTTGGTTTCTTTCTTAAAGGACTTCCTCTGAACACTAGCACACCAAGACGTACTTGATTCTCCAGGGCACACAGCTTCTGGACACTCTATCTTGATTCTCCAGGGCACACAGCTTCTGGACACTCTATCTGTTCGGAATACAAAGCGTCCCTTTCTCAACAATTAATACGCGTTCTTTTGCTACAAAAATTCCATTAATTAAAGACCTATTTCAGGAACGCAGAAGGGTTTTTCAAACGATTTAGGGTTATTGCAATTGCAGAGATAATACTCACAGCTTCCGTTGATTGTGTACAGTGCCATACTTTTAATGTTTATCGCACACACCGATGGTCATGTTGTTAATTTAATTAAATCTGTCGAGCTGAAAAAACCAAGTCCTGGCCACTAATTTCTAGAGAACCACATGAACAAAAAAGGGTCATAGTGTGTGAGACTTTTTTTTATCAGGTATCATTCGGAGATGAGTAATTTTTCAGTTGATTGCGCTCACACAGATATCAAAAAGACGCGAACTCTACTTGTACCATGCTATCTTCCCCTATTCTACTTTCGACTCGTAGCCGTCAAATTTAGAAACCAGTTAGTGTAGTTTTAATCAGAGATCTTCTTCAAGGATAATCAGAATGGGTTTTTTTGAGAATTGAGATTTAAGAGGACTGCGTACTGACCTACTGATCTAAATAAGCCGAGGGAGTTCGAATGTACAACTAATTCATCTTGAACACCCTTCATTTATTTCCCATGAAGACAGGAGATTAAATAGTGTTATTTCGAAAATCTCGATCACTATTCAGACTAATGATTTTTCATTTTTCCCTGACAGTGGGGAAATTTTATGAAAAATAATTTAATTTAAGAAAAAAACCCTTAAAATAATGGCTGATAATGATTACTTACGTCATAAAGTATTAATCAGAATCTTTAGATATTTGAACTCCGGATTTACAGTTTTCATTGTCTCAAAGAATTATTGCCAATATTTTTTTCTATACTTTTTTCAAATTAAGTTAGAATACCCCATATAACTTGATAAACTATGTTTGATACAAATTAAGCTAAAATCTTATGTATGTATAAAGGTGAAAACTTTTTTCATTTTTATCGTTTTTATCCGTCTATTTCGCATGTTGCGATCTCATCAGCACCGACAGTTTAACGTACGAAATTTCCACCCAATTTATATCACCCCTTTTTTATCTCTGAGGATAGATGATTTTACTTATAGAAATCAACAGTATAAGAGAGGAAAACATTTCTGAAATACCGATGCTCTCGAGCTCTTGGGGTTCTGTTGCACGTGTAAACAGCGCATCAATCTCCCTCTACTGACATAGAATACCAACGAAACATGGCCACAGTCAGAGAGGAAAAAATCAGACTAAATGTTGTTTTATCATTTTAAACTAACGAAGTTTGACATCAGTGTCTTCAGCCGAAGAATTGCTACTAGTGGTATGAGAATCCGCCATGTTCTGGCAATATATTTATACACGAGGAATAAATTCTTAAACCAATTTGTTTATATTTACGGCTGTTAGGCATTCAAAAATAACTCCATGATTCAGCCTGCATGTAAACCGAAACATTTGACCGATTTGCATTTGGGGTGAAATCTGAAAGAAGGCTTCTGGATGACGTTGACTTGAGTTATCGTATTTCCAACAGCTTCCATGGCGTCAAGGGATAGACTTAACAAAAAGATCAAGAAAATTCCGCCAAAATACCCTCTAATTAATTGCTGCAATTAACATTGCCGTGTATCTTAGATCAGTAACAGAAACCATCTTGCTGATGCTAAATTGCCTTGTTTATCTTTAGTACCCCTGAATGCCTTCTCAGGGTTTTAATGATATTTGTATATTCTATTGCAGATCAAAGTGAGCACGAGAAAACTATATCGGTTTTACTGAATGGGGTGGAATCTACCGTCGAGTTTCTTGATGGCATCGATATACAGGTATACAATCAAACGAGGTTCATTTATGAACAGAAATGAATATTATTGAAATAAAAGGAAAGAAAGTAAAAATGTAACAAAATACAGATATAGAATAAATAATAAAGGAGCAGTCTCTTATTACATGTAGGTTCGTTTTCTTTTTAATTCTTTTTGAAAAAAATTATTCATCGGTCAAATGATAGTTTATAGACGCTGCATCTTGATTTAATCGATGATTGTGTCTACATGTAAATATTATCAGCAATAAGTTCAAAATTTCTGTGATAAATTTGAGCATATGTAACTTGTATGCACATGTTTTTTTCTTTTAAAACTTGATTAATAGTTTCCTTATTTCTAAAAATCATTTTCAAAAAGAGTTTTAATTTTTTAAAGATTTGTTTAAGAGTTTGAGAAAATCATTGCTAGCGCTCTCGGGCGCTAGCAACTACGTACGTACGTTAGTCCATATTTCTGGAATACGCATGCTCGACTTCACGGTCGGGGTCGGGCATTCTGTGAAATCTACTGTAGATAGACTGTACGATGTCAATTTCGTTGTATCATAAAAATAGATATGATCCGAATTCTGAAGTTTCTTAATTTATTGTCTAACTTACACATAAAAGTACAAGAAAAACTCAGGTCATATAATTCCAAGATTGTAGAGAACTGGTAAAACGTAGCTTTCCTTACAGTTATACCATCTTCCTAAATGATATTCCGAGAAGCTCAGAAAAAAAAAACAAAAACAAAAAAACCAGGAAATCTTTTCAGAGTTTGTCGGAAAGTCAAGAAGCGATTGATACAATGCAGTACCACACTAATATAATTCTTTAATTTTCATTTTTCCTTTTTTTTTTTTTACGGAAAAGCCCGATTATTATAAACAAAGAAACGACATTCAAGCGAATATATTGTACGGCGAAGTACAAACAAAGATAATTTCTCATTGGTCAATTTGGCTCGAGTCTATCATACGGAAAAATCCGAGCAAAGAAACGACATTCACGCGGGAAATTTGCTTCTGACGCCTATGTATTAAGATTTAATAAGATTTTTTGTTTATACGTTTACTTTAAATCATCGCTCAATCACAGCTATTTTAATATTGCATCAGCTGTGTGGACTATTATATAGTTAACACAAAAATTCTGAGTAAATGACGATTCTTTAAAACTTCAGAGTGCATTGTTACAAAAAAATAATTATACTAACAGATAATAGGCAGTGTACGGTCTATTATTTTAAAATATGATTACGTCTACAATCGTTAACTCGGATGCCATTGTCGATAAAACTGCACCTTCACCCACTCCATATTGCGCCCCCCCCCCCTTCCTCCCGCAGTACTGTCTACTTCTTAAACGTTAAAGAATTCAGCAAAATAACCCAGTTGATCACGAACCTTTCTTTGTGTATAAAAATGGCTGCAGCGCTAGCTCACCTATCTTTTTTAAAAAGATAATCTTGTATTGTATAAAGGTGTTCATACTGAGTTTTTCTATATCACTTTCAACATTAAGTACATGCAATTTTCCCAAGGAAACAAATGCAAAGACATTTATTGATAAAAACGTGGCTAACTTATACATAAAAATGCATGACTGTATTCATTTACTTTTCCTTAGTCTAATGTTGAAATTTGTGTTTGAATTGTTTACAAATTTTCTATTGCATTTTTATATTCATTTAACACCGAGGTTTTTATTTACTTTTTCTTGGTGTAATATAATGTTTAAAATTTATTTTTATATTACCGTTTGTTTTCTTTATTTAACCCCAAAGCGCATAGCAGTCTAGTTTCACAAAAATACCATAAATATATGTATCAGTTGGATGTGCATAATATAAGAGACGGTCCTTAATAACAAAAATATTGAATGAAAGATCTCTTCATTTTCCACACTTTTTGTTTTATGCGACGCTTTCAATATTTACATGCTGCTTTGTTGCAGGGCGATCTAGAGGACATTCGGGCGGACGCCTTTCTGGTGATATTTTCCATTGCACACCGGGATACCTTTGACACTGCCGTCCAGCTACTACAGGAGCTGCGTATGGATCTAGGGACGGACCGGACCACGATTCTTGTGGGAAACAAGTCGGATCTGGTCAGAAAGCGTAAAGTCTCCACAGAAGGTCAGTGTTTGCTGCGCCAATATACCGGTACATGTTAGCACAACACTGTTATACTTTTGTTTCAATATTCGTTGAATACCAATTTTCCTGAGTTTTAATGTTAAGATAATCCACGAAATTGAATGTTCACAGAAGTGCGATATTTAATAACATTTTGTTTTGATAAAATCATTGGTCACGAATTTAAGTATCCTTGTAAATGTCATTTTCACTAAACTCACGAAAATTGTTGCCCACGAATATTAATAATAAAACTACAGAGGTTAATCAAGATGGTTGTTCTTCGATTGAAGCTGGAGTTCGAGTCCTGTTTTCAAAGATGAATTGTAAACTCTCTCACGTAGCTCTGTATTGAGTAAAATATTGTGAAAATAACGAGTTATTTTGGTGAAATCAGTACGTTTATAACCGGACTATGGTTAGGCTAACATAGTTAAACTTTTTAACCGATAACTATGGCAAAACAGAATGACGTGACTTAATCTAAGAAGCAATAACTATCTTAAAACTATAGTGAAGCTTCAGTATAATATTCTAAAAAAATCTTCGTAAGCGATACCGATGGCAAACTTTAAAATGAAATAACATTACTTCCTGGTTAATTCTAGTAATCGATAATTGTGTTAATTTCAATATAATAATGTGACATCTTAGTTAACTTGGTAACCGATAACTATGGAAAATGTAAAATGGTTAACTTTTAAAACTTATATCTATGTTGAATTTTAGAGAAAACCGTGGCAATCGTCAGTCTTAGTAACTGCGGCAAACGATTAATTTCAGTGACTCAGCTATCAATACAAATCCCGGAAATTGAATTTAAACGGCCAGTAACCATGGCAACAACTGTTATGTGGAAGGTCAAACGTCTGCTTGACAGATTCGTAAAAACTACACTTGACTAGTAAAGGATTTTGTATTCACAGGTGATGAATGTTTTCGAAGAATACATAACAACAAGAGTTGCGTAATTCACATTTTTAAATGAATACGTTGCCAAAGTCGAAAAGATAACATCTCTAACCACCTCAAACCAAATCCGTTTTTAAAGAGCAACAACTGAAATTTGGCATGTCATTCAGTCAAATTTTTCATACATTTTAGAATGCTTGCATTGTGTCGTAGCACAAATATGTAAATTTGGCAACTTCTTATTTGATTACACGGAGTAAATACGAAATCACCGAAATAGGATTCTATCATCCAGCATTTTGAGATTGTAAAACTACTGGATTTATCTGGGACTTGTAATGATTATCTCTTGGCTACACATTGGATTCTAACGTCAGAATGGAGAGATAGCAAGCGACGAACACATTAATATAAACTGTTGCGATGCAATTGTGTCTTCTCTATTTGCTGTAGTCGTTGTCCTGGTTGCATCATGTTTCTCTGAGACAGAATCACCAAGACAGCGTTAGCATTCATAGACACAATACATTGCTTAATAATATTCTGCAAGTTTGCATGTATTTGACGGGTCTATTCTTTCGATTGGAAACAAACATAGTGCATGCGGTGTACAACACCGAATGCAAAGTACCTCTCATGTGTAGAGGCATTCCTTATTAAAGAAATGATGGATTGATTTTTCTTTTTCTGAAAAGAGAAGAAACTTCAAGTTAATTTCGAAGTAAATCTCACTATCTGTATGTATCCATTAAGGCCCAGTTTTGTGTTGTTAAAAGCACTGTTTTACCTTTGATTTCAGTATACATGCATGATATATCCTACCAAACCTTCTTTCTTTCTAAATAAACCGTAGGCTTAATATCAAATGTTCCAATCCTTCCGGAACCTGCATCAAATTATTAACTATAAGCAAGCTTGCAGTGAAGAGACCATTACTTCTGATTGAATGTCAGAGCTGGCGTTGTATGTTTCACTCACTGACATCGCTGTCCGTCTGTAAAGGATTTTAACAGGCAAAATCATCTGTTTATCTCTTAAGAATATTGAATGGTACTCCCCTTTGTGACGTCATGCAGACAACTATTATTCTGACACTCCCAACGAAATCTTGATCAAGAAAACGGTTTTTTGCAATCAATTTATAGATTTACTTAATGCATATAATTTTTTTGCACCTAGATTTTATCACGCATGTAATCTGGTGAGCATCAAATAATTTCAAATTTATAACTGCACTTTGTGTTCCACATGAAGAATGCTGGAGTGGATTAGTTAATGTTTTCTTTAGCTGTGGAACTTGATATTGTTGAAGTCTGCTCACGTTCTTTGACAATTGTGCTTTTGCTTACAAATTAAATATTCCGTTTATTTTTGGAAAATTAAACAACAAAAAACACAAACGAGAGCATTTGCTATATTCACGTTACATAGTTATGTTTTAACAAAAATACTTTGGAATTCTGTCAAATGCCTGAACTAATTAACCTAAACATGTTCTTCATTATCGGGCCACATGATGCATTTTTACAGACCGTATCGGCGAGAACAATAGAGTAGTTTTGGCAGAATGTTGTGAAAAATAAAGAATTTCCCGTGGTTTGAATGAAGCTATTTGCCATAAACCCTCAAGATCGATCAATTATTTAACTCTCTAGACAATTATGTTTACTTATGCTGCATTTGAAATTAATTACCGTGAATTTTTTTTTCTTTTGATATTTTCTTTCGCTGTATTTTTAACTTTTTCTCAGAGAGGTAACTTGGATTACCGTTAGAGTTAACAGATTGGTTTGAAAGGAACCCTAACCAATTACAACAACAGTTATCAATAAAAACCTGCCTATCTTTCAACTTGATGTTTATATCGGATGAGGACTTTGATATATTTGATATATGCAGTTGAAATGCCAATTTTCCACCATCTCTCTGAAAGATGATTTACAAAGTGAATAGTTTTTCGTAGAAAGAGGTCGATAGTTTATATTTGAAAACAAACAACATATAACCCCGTCTCTTCTAAAGTTCATCGTTTACGTCACAGAATACTTCTGGGGAACATCGACATTTTCCAGTCTCAATAGTCCCTCTGTAATATTTTTTTCAAAAAACCTTAAGTTAACGTAAGGATTCTGAGAGCAGTCGTGATTTTTCAAGTGTCCGCTAAACCCCGACAAGGCCGCCATTCTTGTCTGTTCTTAACGTCTTGGCAACTTATCGGCCCAGGTGGAGCTCTCAGGTGAAAGTGAGATGTCTACATCAGTAAAATACGTGATGTAAAAATTGAAAGAAAAATAACCATCTTCATCGGTAATTATCCTATAGCAGGTGTTTTGGACATTTTAAAACGCACGTGCCCTGAAATCGTTTATCTTTCGTTTTTCGGCGAGGTGTAATTTGCGTTTATTTCTCTTGTGATACGTTTTCATTAAAAATTTGGCATGTGTATGTTTAGACTCAAAAAAGTTCATAAGCCATGTATTAAAGGAGGAACAATTAGGACAGGAAGCCATTTTTAATATAATGATACAAAAACGTACTTATTACGAATTCAATCATATGCGTGTACATAAAACATTTTTAACGATAGTGTGTACATTCATATGTTATTAGAATCAAGTTCATGATTTATGCTTTATTTGCAGAAGCATTGGAGGTAGCCAATCAGTATGAGGCTAAGTACACTGAAACTTCGGCCGCGCTGAATCACAATGTAGACGAACTATTGGTGGGGACTATAGACCATATCCGGTACAAACTTAATCCATCCTTACCGGAACCGGTTCTGAAATTAGACACCCGGAAGTCACATGCCATGCGTGTTCCATCATTTAAAGGACCAATCGACTTTTTCAGAAGGCTTTTTAGCAGAGGGAACAAGAAGTCACCGAAGCTGTTAAAACTGTAAAAGAGTGAAACGAAAATCAAAAATCATTGAAATCACTTTCAATGGTATTTTAATCTTGTTTTTATTGAAAGCAATTGGATCATTTGCCAAAAGTTTTCCATTTGTATGTATTTGTAAATTATACTCTGTGATATTTATATATCGCCACAAATCAATAATTATTGTGTATTGTTCAATAATAATGAAAACTTTCTCGGCCTTATTCGAGAATAAATAGTATTGTTCTTTAACATGTTGCGATTTAAATGTGTCTATTTTTTATACACTAATTTAATATCAATTGTTAATGTAATTTCTTCTATTTTGTTTCCAACATTCAGATATTACTATTATTAAATCAATAACCTCCGAGTAACTACATTTGTGTAGATAAATGACTCGCATAGAAAATTCAAAATAGATCCGGAATATATGCTATACATACATGGCGCAGATTGTCAACATTATGTCATTTACATTAGAAATTCAGTTTAGAATGTACAAATTTTGTCTTAGTTCTTACATTCTAAATCATTGCCCCTTGTTTACAGTAACAGCACTTATTTTGAAGTTTAACAAAATTGTTTACCAAAACAAAGCTCGTTCATCGGAGAGCGGGGGTTTCTCGACCTTTGTTACCATTGATTGTAGACACATTTTGTGGGAGTACCTCTAATCAAAAGCAATTTCTTGGCTAATGTGTTAATTTATTTTCTCATGAAATGGTCTTGAAAAATAAACATGTTTCGATGTTTTCCTACTTCTTGCTGGTAGAATTAACCTTTATATTTCATTTATCAGTGGAAATGAGTGAAAAACACATTTACCTGAAGCAATGGAAGGGGGCGAAGAACAGGATGTTTTGAAATAAATAGAGAAATACTCTGTACCTGATGACTTCTTAATTAAATCATTCCACTCCTAGCATGTGTCTGATAAGTAGGGTTAGAATGACCGAAGCAAAATTCATTGAATATATATATTTATCTACCTAAGAAATTGTATCAGTTCTGTTAAATACTTACTATTTGCTTATCAAGGAAAAGGTATCAACCAAAGTTCATCCTCGTTAGATTATGGGGAATGGTTTTGTAAATATACGTATGTTTTGATGACTACATGATGAGGATATATCTTTGAAGCGGTAGAGTTTATCGCCTATGTAAAACAATCGTACTGTTGTAAATCTGTATCTTAATTTGTTAACATAATCCACACTAAATTTCATATGGTGCTTTGTACACTTCCTCTTGTGAATCGCAAGTTATTCCGTTTGTTATAATTTTATACGTATTATGTGTATATTTCATACAGATATATATTCTTTATGTATATACATAAATGTATTTAAAAATTCGATGTTTTACTATACGCCATGTTTCATTTTTCTGTCAATAAAATGGCAACTTGATTTTTTTTCAAATTTTACAGGGAAGATCAATGTTAACGGTAACGAGAAAAACATTGACCAGATAGTGCGTACATATGCATGCGTGAATTTCATATCTTTATATGCAGGGATAATTTTTTGATTTGCAACTTTTGTATGGCAGTTCTCCGTTTATTTGCCAAGGAGCAGGTGCTATGTCAATTTCAGAAGGCGCAGTTGCGATCAAGTGTGGTTAACGCCCACGTGACACCGATAAACTCTTAGCGCTTTATCACGTGGATTGCTCTATAAATTAAGACTAATCAAGTAGATACTTAATGGGCAAGTGGGGTATATAACATATTGATAATGTCTGCAAAAATAATCATTTCCCCCTCAATTTTGCTGTTTCGTTATTTATATAGTAAAAAAATGTCATAAATGATTAAACGAAGAAAACGCAAATAATCTTGATAAAAGGTTAAAGCTGAAATCTAGTGTAGAACTTTTACAGATAAATATTTTAATTTAGCAAGAAAGACCATGACACTGTCATCTTATCAAATTGATAGGTAATTCTGGTTCATACCACTAATTCACAATATCTGTATACAGTAGCAATAATCTTGTGCAGAGCTTTTACAGATAGATGCAGTGTAGCAAGATGTCCATGACATTGTCATGTAATCAAATTGATATAGGAAATGCTGGTTCATACGTGGAATTCACAATTTATCTTATATTTTGTTTATAGACTTATACACGTTTGCTGTAAGAAACAAGTTACTGAATTCCGCGTGTTCTCAAAGTAAAAATTCTTTTCAGTTTGTTTCTCAACAACTACTATGAAACAAACTTGAAAAATGCTCTCTCTCTCTCTCTCTCTCTCTCTCTCTCTCTCTCTCTCTCTCTCT
>WFKH01010931.1:55583738-55598760 GCA_016163765.1 Magallana hongkongensis
GCCAACTAAAAAGAAATCTTGATGTTGCAGGACAAAGCAGCGGGTGATGACGAGGCCATGTTTGTGGATGAGAACTTCTGTACGTCCCTTGAGTATGGCCTGCCCCCGACGGCCGGCTGGGGGATGGGGATAGACAGACTGACCATGTTTCTGACAGACTCCAACAATATCAAGGTCAGAGTTAGTTCATGTCCCTAACAACAGAGGTGATGGGGATATAGTTAAGGTTGTAAAGCAATTGTGTTTGTGAAAGTAAACATAAATATGGGTCTTAAGGTGGAATGGGACACCTACATATTGTGACGTACTTCCTATCAAAATAAACAATAAAACTAAGTATAATATTTTAAATGTTTTCTTTCCGAAAATTGTTACCTAACAGCCTAGCACAATGGGTTAGAGCATTAACTACGATTCTGTAAGTCATGAGTTCGAATCCCACTGGGGCTTTTATAATTTTTATATTTCCAACAATATTTAAAACATAATTTTTGGTCAAGTATTGTAAAATTTGAAAACTCTAAACCAGTGAAAGTATTTTTGATTTTAATGTACTTTTATCCACATTAATATCAACAGGTGTCCCATACCACCTTAAAAAGATAACACCAAAGATTTGTTTGAACCATATCGATACTCTAAGTTATACATGTATATGATAAGAGTCCAATTTGGTTTCCATATTTTAATATTTATAGTGTGCTTTAGATTTGTTAGATTGGTTTGTTATATAGAGATGTTTTTATAATTTCATTCTTCACTTATTTGCATTCACTTGCAATTTACAATGTCAGAAAAATGAGTCAAAATACTCATTGTTTATAGGCAAAAAATTTTCTTTGGCAATAAATTTTTAAATATAATGCATCAAGCTTGAAAGGAAAAAAACTCAACTTTTTTTCTCTCTCTCTCTTAAAATTGACATATTGAGTCATTCCCATTTCAATTTTCAAATTTGGCAATATTTTAAATGATGCAGTAGTGCTGGAGAAACTAGACATTGATTTTCTGTTTTTCTTATGGGAAACAAAGAGCCCAACTTTAAAATAAGCATTCTTTTGTGCAGGTTTGGCCAGTATAAAATATATTCTCTTAATAAAAGACAAAGTGATGTGTTATCAGATCATTCTTTTAAACATTTCCATCTTATGTGGAAAATATATAGAATGTTGTAATTGATCCTTTTATATTAGGCATATGTCTATACTAACAGGAAATCAGATAAAATACAAAGTAGTATAGATGATCACTTTTGAAGCAATTATCTCTCTCTGACAAGTGTTTTGTGTATGTATGACAGGAAATAAGCTAAAAGACAAAATAATACAGATTTTGAAATTTTATCATCACTTTGCAAGCAATTACGTTTCTCTGACAAGTGTTGTGTGTCATATCCTGCAATTCATTGTGGGTATGTTACACTAGTCAAGGAAGTTGGAAACACTGATTGTAAGAAAAACAAAAAGACAAAGCTTCTCTATACACGTCAGCAGGAATAGTTATGTCCTTGCATCTCTATTTGTATACATATACAAAACTTTGTGATTAGATTATACGGTACATATCCCAGTACAATGTTCATTCTTCATATGCTTGTACACATTTGAGTAAATATTTGAATTACTGACCCCTGTTTTGGAGCCCATATATCATACTGATCTAATTTTCTCTCAAAAAGTCATTGGATATAAAGCGTTATACTTTATATGCAGTTTATTTTGAGAGAGTCTTGTAACAGGAAGTTAGATAAAACTTAATGGAGTTAATAATCTGTGTTATCTTGTGCTTGAATTATTCACTGCCCCACACCATCATTGAATATAAGAGATCACTGTGCATGTATTAAGTTGAGCCCCTTGAAACTTTACTGCATGCCAGCTGCATGTGTTACCTGTTTTTCTGCAAGTTTCTACATGTAGGTACATTTTACTGGCAATCTAAAAATCATAAAGCTTTTTCGCTATGAATCAACTCTTGATATGAAAATAAAATTTTATGATTTCTTGTATTTCTATTTCTGTGAAATTGCAAGGATAATACTTCAAATTATGACCTTTGACATGTACATGATAGGACTGCATGAGGCTACACATCGTCAATAACAGTCCAATGTCAATGACAAACTAATAAGAGTATATAAATGTCACTGACAGTTCAAACCTTCCTTATAATCCTTGTGCCCATTGTAATCTTTTTATATATATGCATGCATGTACGAACCTTTGTAAGAGACTGGTAGTTACTTCTTTGAATTTGCAATACATTTATTAAATTTTAAGCTGCTACTTGCTAATAGCTTAGGCTTTGGTGAGTATTAGTAACATTGGAAACTACTTATACACTAGTTACTTTGAAGACCATCATTTAGATGTACTTTAAAGACTGAGTTTAATACTCTGACATTATGTATTACAGGAAGTGCTGCTGTTTCCGGCCATGAAGCCTGACATCACCAAGAAGTCGGGTGAGGAGACGGACAAACAGACCTCTTCAACCCCCAGTAGCTGAGTACCCAGGTCTCCACACAACCCCCCATTTTATCTATTTATTGCTGCACACTACATACCTATGACGGGCTTGATGTTACATTAAAAACTTGAAAGGAAACCTTGTGTGACTTCTGTTAAGTGTAGTGTCTGGGTCCCAGAAAATGTTGTGTTGATAGCCTCTTATGGAGGATAATTGACAGTTTGTGTTATCACATCACTTATTAAACAGGATGTGTGTTTCTTTATTTTTTTTTTTATAAAAAATATATGAATAATGTATTCTTTTATTATTTAGAGACTTTTTATACAGCTGTCACCAGTTACCTACAGATTCTTTCAATAAAAATAGATCGTTTGCCAGATATACCACAATTAATATCCGAGATATATTCAGATTCATCCACTTCTTAAAAGATTATTAGTTCACCTGAACCGAAGGTTCAAGTGAGCTTTTCTGATCACTTGTTGTCCGTCGTCCGTCCATCCGTCCGTCCATCTGTCTGTAAACTTTTCACATTTTTGACTTCTTCTCTAGAACCATTGGGCCAAATTTAACCAAACTTGATACAAAGCATCCTTATGAGAAGGGAATTCTAAATTTTTAAAATAGAGGGCAAATCCCTTTTTAAAAGGGAGATAATTGCGAAACAGTGAAAATAGGGTGCATTTCTTAAAAAATCTTCTTAAGAACCACTGCACCAGAAATGCCAATATTTACACCTAAGCTTGTATATATAGTAAAGATTCTAAATTGTAAAAAATCGTGACCCCCGGACCAATACTGGGGCCCCAAGAGGGGTTCAAAGTTAAACATAGAAATATATAGGGAAAATGTTTAAAAATCTTCTACTCAAGAACTACAATGCTCCAATTTGTGATATTACCATGCAAGCATTCTCAAATAATGTAGATTATAAAGACCCCCCAGACGAATACTGGGGCCCCATGAGGGATTCAAAGTTTAACATAGAAATATATAGGGAAAATGTTTAAAAATTGTTCTTCTCAAGAACCACAATGCTCCAATTTGATATTACTATGCAAGCATCCTCAAATAATGTAGATTATAAATTGTAAAAATTGTGATCTCTGGACCAATACTGGGGCCCCAAGAGGGGTTCAAATTTGACATAGAAATATATAGTGAAAATATTCAAAAATCTTTTTTCAATAACCACAATGCTACAATTTGTGATATTACCATGCAAGCATTCTCAATTAATGTAGATTATAAATTGTTTAAATCGTGACCCCCAGACCAATACTGGGGCCCCGTGAGGGGTTCAAAGTTTAACATAGAAATATATAGGGAAAATATTAAATAATCTTTTTCTCAAGAACTACAATGCTCCAATTTGTGATATTACTATGCAAGCATCCTCAAATGATGTAGATTTTAAATTGTTAAAATCGTGACCCCCAGACCAATACTGGGGCCCCAAGAGGGGTTCAAATTTAACATAGAAATATATAGGGAAAATGTTTAAAAATCTTCTTCTCAAGAACTACAATGATACAATTTGTGATATTACCATGCAAGCATTCTCAAATAATGTAGATTATAAATTGTTAAAATCGTGACCCCTGGACCAATACTTGGGCCCCAAGAGGGGTTTAAATTTAACATAGAAATATATAGGGAAAATATTTAAAAAACATTTTTTTTTTAATATTAACCACAATTCTACAATTTGTGAGGTTACTATGCAAGCATCATCATATAATGTAGATTGTAAATTGTTAAAATCGTTACCCAGGACCAATACTGAGGCCCCAAAAGAGGGGTTAAAAGTTAAACATAGAAATAAATAGGGAAAATGTTTTAAAATCTTCTTCTCAAGAACTATGGTGCTCCAATTTGTGATATTACTATGCTATTATCCAGTTGTAATGAGTGTTTAAAAAAAATAATGGCGTCCAAAATCGGAAGTTACTAACCACAAAAAAGATAACTCTGTTGATAGAAAACTATTTAAAAAATGGCGTCTAAAGCAATAGTGGGATCAAAGAACAGCAATTTTCTGTTTAATGATTAAAAATTAAACACATAAATAAATCGTATAGAAATGTATAGGGAAAATGTTTAAAAATCTTCTTAAGAACTACAATGCTACAATTTGTGAAATTACAATTCAAGCATCCTAAGATGATGTAGATTCTAAATTGTTAAAATTGTGACCCATGGACTAATACTGGGGTCCCAAGGGGTGTTTAAAGTTTAACATAGAAATATATTGTTAAAATGTTTAAAAAAACTAATATAAAATGATACAAGGAACTGTTGTTCAGGTGAGCGATGTGGCCCATGGGCCTCTTGTATAGGTATTCGTTTTAATTAATGCATTAGTAATTATTTGCCTTCATTAGGATTTATAAACTAATAGAAACAGTGTTGATGTTTTTTAATCCACAATAACATTATGACAAAAGAATGATCAAATATTCATCAAGTGAGATTGATCTTACACTCGTATTTCACTGACGAGAGAATGTTTGTATACTGTATAAGGACTTGAAAATACATGTATCAGTGCTCTAAGCAGTGGTTGGCACAGTGCATTGATGGACATGGTCTGGACCTATCAGATCCCGACTATTATCCAGTTGGATAGCTCAGCTTCAATATTTAAAATCGGTCCACAACTGCCTGAGGTGCAGTAGTTTCTTCGATCTCCACGGAAGATGGTTGTCTTGTCATTGACCTTTCTGGTCGATGTCTTCTTGATTACTACCACTTGAAGTGAAACAGTATAAAGATTGTGTTTCCTGAGTCCCATTAGTACACGTTCTACTTAACAGTTAATTTGGTTCAATGTAAAACATCTATTAAAAACCAGTCTGTGCAGGCGTTGAAGTCCTTTGGTGGTTTAGTTAAGATTGGAATCTGTACATAAAGTTTTATATCATGCATGTGCCAGGTACGATGTTAGCACTTGGACAAATTACATTTAATGGTATAGGGAGATGGCTAAAAGGATTCTTCTGAAGAGATACTGCAAGTAACGTATTAATTAAATGCATTTCTTCATAGTGTTGGTGAGAGATTATTATTATTCCAAGGGCATAGTCGCAAGCAGTATTCATTGTTTTTAAAATTCATTGTATTTTCCTTTAGTTGTGATTTTAAATCCATTTTCCTATATGTATATTGGCTACAATTGCGCTACAATATGAGTGTATAAATGGGCTCACTTTAACCAGCGTTATACACATGATGTACATAGAAGGAAGCGACAAGTCACTGGTATAGACAACATATGGAGTGTGACAGTAATGCGATAGCATCATTCATCCGTACAACTTCCTCCGGATAGTGTGGTCTGACGTCGAGACTTGGTGGCTGGGGGGTTTCTGTTATAATTCATTGGCCCACTATCTACAAGTATATCAGAATTTATAAAACTTTTTCGCAGAAAATTCCGATATATTTTTTTCTGGAAGTTATGTCCCTTTTACAAATTTGGCTCTAAAAACGACATGTTTAACAACTTATTGAAATTTCATTTTCATAATCTCTGAAACTGCATTTTGAAAAAAATTATTTTCGAGTGAGCGATAGATATGTTCCTTTTGAACCAATAAAATTGTCCTTCGTCGGTCCAGTTTTTGTCAGCACAACTCTGTAACAGAATTTCAATGAACTTAATAAATGTCATATATTGTGTACTGTAGTTGTGCATATTCGCATGAGACTCTGATTCCATTTATTTCCTTTGAAGTTGAAGTGTTGCTCACTGTTTCTTTCATTCTAATCTTTGTCGACGAAAGCGCAGCCCTGCAGCTTGTAGTACATGTATACGGTACATATATAACTTAAAGGCAAGTGGCTGAGGATTCAAATCAGAAATGCAGTTGAAATTTATGACTTATAAACATCTAATTTTACTATAAGTAACGTAACGTTTTACATGTATACATATATAGTAGGTTCCTTTTTGCAAGTTTTTTTTTAAATATAAAGTTACATATTCGATAATTTTTAGGCCTATATAGTTGTTTTTTTTACATAGCGTTGTCAAAACTCAAACAATTTGTAAACGTTTCATTGCAAAATGATATTCATATAATTATTATCTAATTTTTATCATTGATTTTGCATTAGTGTTATGTCCCTTTGTTGAAAATACAGTTGTTTCCCTTTGATGGCGTTTTCAATCAAGCAACAACTTCTAACGTAAGTATGTTAGATCTGTTTTATGATTTAGAAAGTTTCTGTTTGTTTGATAGGGAGACGGTATATGTAATATGTGCTGTGTAAAAGAGACATGTCTTCTTAATTGAAAGTCTGGTATTCAACATCCACACTTTAAAAAAGTTAACGTTATGTCTCTTGGTCGCCATGTTTGGGGGAAAACCCACAGATTTCCCCAGTGACGTATAACTGATTTCCCAAAGTACCCTCTGTAGTTTAAAGTTTTGTAATTTGTCATTTGACATTAAAAATCCGTTTTTGTTGTGTATTTTGATTGCCCCAGGATGGGGCAACCCATAACGTTACATCGAAGGAATAAACTAAATTCAACGAGATTTCGTCACAGAACGCTCATATATTTGGTATATAAAGTTGAATTTTCCCTTTTGACCTTTGGGTTGACCCCGCAAAGGGAAACAACTTTTGCAAAGTGTGGATTGGTCTATTGGGGATGGGGCGTATCTGTATAATTTTCTAGAGACCTTTTTATAGTATACTAAAGTTACACCCAATATCTGACAGATGTTGTCGACCTTTGTAGCGCGTCTTTCTATACAGGACTAAGCCTATATATACTCATCCGAGTGACGGTCATTTTTAATGCAGGATTTTTTTCGGGGTGGGGTGTCCGGTTCTTTTTTTTAAGTTTTGAGGTAGGCATCACATGCACCTGACGTTATATATTTTTGTCATAATAAAAATATATACCGTATATCTATAGGGTATATATTTTTATTTATGAGAAAAAAATATGACGTCAGGTGCCTGTAGGCATGTCCATTTTTGATTATTTAATTTTATGAATTTGGTAGGTCTGAATTCAAGAAGGGGGATGATTCCTGACATCGTCTAGATTGGAAATGGATTATCAATAAAACACTTCATGTTTCCTACTTTATAACGATAAATATCAAATGTTATATCAAAATCTACTGAATATTCATATAAACAATAAGCTACTCCATAAATTAAGTTTATTATTGATTATTTATAATCAATATCTAAATATTCAATAACTTTTCCTATAGTCTGTCCCAATATATTTTTCCCGCATATTTTCTTATATTATTCAATATTTATAAATACCTCATGGTTCAGACGATGTTCATTCAATAGTATGAAAAAATCCCAAGATTTTCCCTCTAGCTTGTCGGGTATCAATACACGGCTAAAAATAAAAAGTCTACGGGGTTTTTCCATTGCTAAGGAGATGAAGACGCCCGGATGATAACGTTGAGAAATTGCGCGAGGTGTCCCGAGTACTTCCGAATGGAGAAAAGATGTCAACATTCCCCATTATAAGGTGATTGTCCATACGTCACAAAACAACGTATGACGTAATTCACGCGTTATTACGTGTTGCCCGTGCTCTATACGCTTAGCAACGAACATTAATAAATTTACCTAAAAATTGTTGTAGAATTAAAATGATACGTTGAAGAAAAATTACTTCATTTCTTAGAACAGTCTTTAAAAACAGTAAAAATAGTTGAATATAGGTTTTGTCTTGAAAGCATATCACGTAATTAGCGTTTTCCGCGTATGTGACTGCAATTTCTAAATACCGATCTCGATCCATAATACTTACCGATATTCAAAAAACCCCATCTTTTGAGATTTATATAATACAGACTGATCTCCGGTTTGTTCAAATAATGTTTTCTATTTAACAAAAAGCTAAATATACTTTTTAGAGAGATGAAATGATAAAACTATGCAAAATTTCCTTTTTACGAAACTTTTTTCAAAATATATATTTTAATGAATTTTACCAAAAATACGCCAATTGTGATCCTAAAAAGGCCGGTCCTTTGGGAAATTTTATTTTCTATTGATTAAGGGCCTTAAGGGGTAAACATTATCACTATTTCAGAGAATTCTGTAGGTAAATAAAATTATAAGAGATTAAATTCTCTTTGAAAATTTGTTTCATTTTATCTCAATTGTAAACAACTTTATCTATTTTTTAATAAATAAGCATGTGTAACATTAAAGTATTTGTTTTAAAAAATAAATTCGTTCATTTTACATAGGATATCAGTCAAAAATGATTTTCTGAAAGTCAAATTTCAGGCTTAGGCCAATATTCTTAATGTATGCAAAAAGCACCATTTTCCGTAATTGGTTCTATTTTTAGCAACGGCCCTAGCTATTATAATACCAATGGACCAGTTAACTGGGTAAAATTTGATAAGGATATATCCCCAAATACATGTTTGAGAAATTTGAAAAAATTCTGTAGGTATTTTATTTATGTAGTAGGGTATGGATCATTACCTTATAAATCTCCGTAGGAAATCTGTTTTCGTTCCTGTGAATTTTTACGAGGGAAAAATGATAATGTGTGAATGAAGTTATCTTGGAAAGTTTCCCTTTCATCGATTTCAATTGCACTTCTTTCACAGGTATGTGTATTTTTATTAAAAATCGTCCAAATGTGCAGCATAAATATCTTGGGACAGACTATAGATATAGAGTAAATACTTCATGTGTTATTACATTAAGTTTGTTAACTACCCACCTGAGTTCGTTTGAACATATTTTATTGTATATATAATATACAAAGGGTTCGAACAAAAGTTCTTGCAACTTGCTAGGTTCTCACCCTAATACAAATAATTTACAATTGACATAAAACATGACATCTCTAAAGAACAAGAATATGAAAACACAATATTATTCTTATGTAAACCTGGAAGAATTGGTTATAAATTTCTGCACAGCAGTGAAAACTCTAACAATTAGTTTCATAATCTAAGTTATCATTACCCCATAGTAAAATATGCGACTTTATAATACCTAATTTTATATGTATCGTACTGAACTCTAGGAGGTATATAACTGTCTTCATAACGAGTACTGTAGCGAGAAGTATCTTTTCTATAAATGTTAGCAATATCACTAAGATATTGTGGTACAAGATTGTAATGAATTTTATACTTAATCGTTAGTTTAGCTATTTCCCTTTTTAATTTTAGCCCGAAGATTCCCACCCTGTTTCAAAATACAATGATTCCCTGGAGGTCAAAATTGGAAGTCCCGTGACAATTTTTGCAGCGTGTAGCTCTACTTTTTCTAAATTTACAATTTCTGCGAAAGAACAACCATCCCATACAACAGAACCATATTCTAATATTGGTCTTACAAAAGTTAAATATAATTTTGATAATTTGTCTCTGCCTAAAGTAAATTTTAGTTTCTTAAGTAGTCCTAATTTTTTGCAAGCGATGTTTAATATATCATTGATATACAAAGACCATTTCAAATCATCAGAAAACGTTAGGCCTAGATGTTTATGAGAAGAAACAATATCTAACTGACAATCTTGAAAAAATAGTTCCGGGACTGCATTACGTTTTGACTTGTTAAAAATTACAACTTTGGTTTTATTAAGATAATATTAAACATTCAACAAATGTTTTAAAATATTAAAAAAAAAACCCGAAGAAATATTGAAACATCTGTAACGCGCCCAGTAGTGTAAACAAAACAAGTGATTTTTTTTTACAAGTTTTAATTTTCAATTTATTTTCAGGAAAAAATATGGGTAAGGATTTATCGTTATCTGTAGGCTGTAAAAGATTTAGTAAGGTTCAAGTGTCCTCTAGAAAAGTCATCATTTCCATCCTGTATGTACACAGCTTATTCCGGTTATTGTCAACCCCTGCTATCTCATTTATTATGTTAATAGGCAGGGTCAGAAAGGGGTGCGTGTACTAATTTTAACTGACTATAATATAATACAATAATTACTTTTAAATTACATATCATGAAAAAGAAAATGATAAGTCGCAATTACTCGGGCACTGTCTCGTCATTGTCCTGACTGTTTCACATTCTGTCAAGGAATCGATTCTCCTCGAACAGAATGATATGCAGGGTATAAACATGTACTATTTGTTGAAGGCATTTAAATAATCCACGTGACGACACTAAGTAAAGCTATTCTCGTTTTGTTTCCCCCTTAGCCATCATTGTGGGTCGAAAGAGAAAATACACGATCAGCGAGAAGGGGGAGTGTGATACACAGCCTATTCTGGCTTGGACTGATCGGAACTAATATTGGATTTTTCGTTCATTCATCAGAACCAGGTCAGCATATAATGCGCGATGTTATTGAGTAATTGAATTATGTGTGGGTCGTGCTGTTGCGAGATTATAGTTGGAGCGTGACCATTTAAAATTTCTCTGCGTACATATTTTTTTCAGTGTACGTGGAATACGGGTGGAACAGTGAGGAGATAGTCAGATTGTAGCAGAGCTCTGTGAGTGAGAGATCGATGGCCTTCATCGACCGCGGCTCGATAGATACAAATGTGTAAAACCGGATATATATACTATATGTAGGAGAATGACTGACGCCGAATGACAGAGGCTTTTGGGCTTGCGAAATGAGGAGAGTTCACCGATGGATATACATTGTAGTGGGAGCATACACGTTCTTTACTTTACTTCTCTGGCGCGCAGAAAATGGAGGCCACATCTATGCACCGATAGAACCAACCGATCATGTGAAGTCACTGCAGGAAATCGAAACCAAGCCTGCGACACCGAAAGTTACCATTGTCACATCGAAATTCCCCAAAACCCAGACCCAAGGAGGCCGGGGGGATAAGTGTCCAGGACTCGACCCCCCGACCAACGTTCTGAAAGACTCTTGGCAGTCTGCAAATGGAAACAAAGTGTATGTGTACTCGGCGTATTTTGAACCCAGTCGGAATCACGTGGTTGTGATAGGGGCCCGGGACAAGCTGTCTGGTCCCGCCCTGTGGTGTCAGCTGTGGGGAGAGGACGGGAGGCTACAGGTCACGAGAGCTGCCCACAGGGACATGCCGGAAGGGAAAGGCAAGAGGTACGTAATCTTCATAAACAGAGCTCTCGGTTTGTTTTAATTCTATTTATAACAATAATTAATAATATTAGTTATCTACCCAGTAGATTATACGCATACATCCATGTTTAGGAAGATCCAGCTTTCATTAAATTGTTGTAAACTTCGCCAACAGTTAATCAGCTCTTGTGACTTCCTTGTTAAATCTTACAAAGAACGTACCGTGTTATGTAAACATAAACATGGGCGTTTTTTTTGTTCACTTTTAAGTCTTAGTGGTCAGTGAACAATGACCGTGTAATTTTCTTTAATTTGTGTGACTGTGGAAGGTAAACGTGTAAAGACTGGTATGGATAAATAACTAAGTAGACGAGTTGTAATCCGCGAGCATGCTATAAACAAAAAGCACAATACAATTTCTTCAATTGCGAAGACAAAATACAAGGAATCGATCTCAGTACACAATGAAGTGCTATGCACGGTACATGATGTAACTGAAGCCCTTAATGGTCCGCGGTATGCATCTTGTGGAATTGTACGTTTCAACGGATCAGCAACGTCATACGACATAGTTAACAGGATAAACAGGGCACTGAATATTGGCATGCAATTAATCTAAATTTAAAAATTAGTTACATGACAAATTATGTCAATGTCCGAATCTATTTATTAGCCTCGTAAACATGAGTATATAGACATGTTACAAACTTCAACAGTCCATAATAAAACCTTCATTGAATTAGCTCTTGATTTCATCGCCATGATCACCAAGTACCCCTCAAGTTTAAATTCCTGTTCGTTTGATCTCTCTCTCTCTCGATCTCTCTCTCTCTGTATATTTTCAAGGATGTTTGTTTTTGGTCTTTCCTCCTACGGGGACTTAATAGAATATGTCTTGAAGTGTCTTGTTTTAACAAAAATAAATGTATTTCGTTACTTTATGCTTATTTTTTTTCAGTAAAAAACTGTATAACGCACTGGCGTCTGTATGACAAGAAAATCTGAACCATCCATAGATGTTCAGTACTTTATATTAGAACACTTAAAAATATATATATTTACATTTTCCAGTGTCATCTCTGTGATAACACTACGAATCGATTTAGTAATGTATAGTCCTATATATTTCATCAATGACTATTTTAATATTTAATCATACAATTGCTGAAAATTATATAAATAAGGAATCATGAATATTATGAGGTGATCAAATACGGTTGGGAGTGATCAAATCTATCATAAAGCCCTTCGGGCTTTATTGGATTTGATCTCTCCTGCCCGTACTTGATCACCTCATAATACTCTCAGATTGATTCCTTATTCCTCAAGTACAAATGTACATCTGCATATTAAATAGGTGCAGATCTGTAGCTCAGTTGACATGCCACGTCAACCCAAATTTTCCCCTAAAGCTACATATCTACAATTATGTACATGTATGTATTACATCTATTATATATATTGAAGTTTACGTGGATTTGATAAAAACAATATAATTCAATATATATAATAAAAATTATGGAATAGCCGTTGTCACATTTTCGGCATATCATATAGTTGGTGAAGCTCAATAGTTAATTGAAGGAAGATTTTAAAGTTTGTTTTCTAAATATTTGATAAAACTTAAAAGTACGAATCACAATGTATATCATCTATACAGAGCCCTAAATATCGGCCAAATATTGACATTGCCAATTTATAAACAGGTGTATATCAAACTCTGCCCTGTTTAAATATTGTCTGTTTCCGGCCTGTTAATGTGTTGATGTGACTTACACGTATTTCAGTGTTTCGCTGACAGATATTTACATACATGTATATACTTTTATTATGTGTCTAATGTCAGCATCGTTTGATCTTTGTAGGGAGAAAAAGTGAACTAAATTTTTTTTTAAATAATTGACATGGTTATTGCTTAAAGACTGAAGGGACTCAGTCTACATTACAAAATCGTTTAATTTCAATAAACAGTTGTAACAACACATCCTGCATGGGTATAATTTGGAAATTCGAATTCTGTATACTTGATTGTAATTTATAAGAAAAATTCTGCGCTTGATGAATGTTCCAACCGCGTTTATACGAGTATAAATTCTGCAGCTATTAAATTTATTCCTATGATAAACTATGAGAAATTATTTGATTTCAATTTAAAAAAAAACACTAATCCACTGATATTAGTACTCTATCATTTGAGAATATGCAGGTACATGAGTTAAAATAAAATTACAATTAACATGATATAGACAATACTTTAAAAATCGAATATCTACTTTTGTAATATTCAAACAAAATCGATCTGGTTTCCGGTAAACTAATTCACGCTATGCAATATTTGATGTTTTCAAAGGGTAGAATGGAGATAAACATCGCAGAAAGGTTTAATAAAGTACATGGATACCGATAGAGGTTCTGTGACGTGATGATGAATAAATCCCCGATGTATATCAACCATGCTTTTAAATTAATGTACAATGAATATTTACACATGCGTCTCAAAAATATATCGCGTCTGACTTCGTAATGTTCAGAATCACTGAGCAAAGAACCTGCAAAAGACTGCATCGGTTTTAGAGCTGATTTGCACCAGAGTCCTTTCGCTCGGTCCTTATTGCGCATTCGACCAAAAGGGATACTGGTTGTACTTTGCAAACTATCATAATCAACTCAACATTTTTATATTCTACGAGATAAAATAACTCGGACACTTTACAGACAATGCAACAAGGCTAGTAGAAACAAGGGTAGGAAGTATTAGATATGTAAATCTTCCTGAATCCAATCAAAAGACGATAATTGATCGGTGGGTCTTACAAGTTGTCAATGAAACATTCATATCTCACACTATCTGAACAGAGAAGTATAAATGCGGTACTGATTTTATGCTTTACCTTCCTAAACGGCCGTCAGAAAGCCCAGAGACCCTGGAATTCAATTGACAGTGGGATAGGTAGATAGACGACTCCACAGCAAACCCGATTACCTGAGACTCGGTCTATTACACGATGTCCGAACGTTTAGAGCTGATATTGCAGCAAGCTAGTTTGTTCTGTTTACTGCTGTGCAGTGCCTTAATGCCCGAGTTTGCACGGTTTCCTTTTTTACCAATCTCGTTGTGGGTAAACCCGTACTTGACTTGAATTAACGGCCATAAAAAATCTGTACACAGCGTTGCGAGGCCGCAATACTTGCGGATCACACGAACTACAACAAGACATGGTCTTGTCAAACTACTTAAACCCGTCAATAGCAATGACCAGAGGGGAGCCCAATAAGCCATATAGCCCTGTTAAATGTATGAAAGATGACGGATGCTGGTATACTAACTTCTAATGAATTTTAAACATATATCTTCAAAACTGAGTTCTAATCATTGAGAGTAGACCACTACATGTGTACTAGTATCTTCTACATACGGATATACTGACGTAAGCATTTATTTGGGTATGGAAGCACCGGAAAAGACAAACACCGAGTTGGAATTTTCTTTATATGATTAATAAAAGAGCT
>WFKH01010931.1:55632481-55645373 GCA_016163765.1 Magallana hongkongensis
AAATCCGACATTAATGTTATTGTTTTAAAAATGTTAAATAATCTCATGAATCTACAGCAATTCTGAATTGCAAAAACATGTGATATTTTCCTACGCCAATGTTCCGCCAAAAATATAGTCCTTGTTAGATTTTAACCTTTGATTACTATTTCTATGCAAAGTTGTATGATTGTAAAAAAGAAAGAAAAATATGATATTTTAATTTCCTTTCATTTTGATTTAATGACCATTTAATCAAATTTACTTTTGACAAGTCGAAAACCAGAAAAGACTCCTTCCTTAAATTATCTACCTAGATTTGAATTTCCCGGTTAGTTGTAATTTTTAAAATTTTTCCCTGGTGTCTTATTCTAAATAAAATACCGTTGTGTCAATTTTCTAAAATTATGAAGGACAGTCCCGGCCGGGATTTAGTAAAATTTAGACAAAGTATCAGGCAATTGCAAAAAGCCAAATTTTAACATAGATTGAAACACCTATAGTCTGTCCCAAGTTATTGCTTCCACCACTTTTTGACGATTTTTAATAAAAATACACATACCTGTGAAAGAAATGCTCTTGAAATCGATAAAAGGGAAAATATCCAAGATATCTTCATTGACAAATTATCATTTTTCACTCATAAAAGTTCACAGGAACGAAAACAAATTTTTTACGGAGATTTATAATGGGAAATGTTTACATCTTTTCTCCATTCGGAAGTTCTCGGGACACCTCGCACAATTTTTCAACGTTATCATCCGGGCTTAATAATGGCTGATGCGATGCTAAATCTCCGTAGACTTTCTATTTTGGGATGTGTATTGAAACCTGAAGCGGTAGAGGGGGCGTTTCAAAACAGATAATCTGGACATTTTTCATATTAGTGGATGAACATAGTTTGAGCACAAAGGTATTTATGATTATCAAAATATTAAGCAAAAAGTGGTGGAGGCTACACTCGGGACAGAGTATAATTCAAACTCATATTTTTTGGAAGCATAATTGAGGAAAACGTGGACAATTACAAATTCAAACTTTCAAGACCCCGTTTTTCAGTACTCTCGGTACTTTGATTTATTATGTTTTTTAATTTTTAAATGAGAAAAAATCAATTAAACAGTATGTATGTATAACAAGGACAAAATTAAAAAAAAAAGACCCCATTCACCCTGATTTCCATGAGTTTATTATTATGAAGTTCACAATCAAGCTACATTGTATGCATGAATCATTATCATGCTTTTTCATTTTGTAAAATAATAGATCTATTACTAATATTGCTCCAAACAATTTAAAAAGTGTTACATTCTATAATACAAACACTTTTCATCCTGTAGCTTTAATAATTGCGCTGCTAATTTCATACACAAATAGGCCTTCATGTTATTTAACAAACTAACGTTATATACACAAGCCTCCATTATTCTGTTATTTTCGACTTCATCGCATCTAAATTTATAATTCTTATGATTCAACTTTACCGTGATAAAAAAAATCAAAAGGCCAATATACAAACTTACCTGTGTATATAAAGAACGACTATTAACAAACTACAGCTATGTATAGGTGTTTCTACTCTAAGTTCTAACACCGTTTTAAATCCACGTCAAAAGATGTAAATGTTATCTTAGAGGGTGTTTTAATTCAATTTAAGTACTTCAGATGTGCTAATAGTTCTTGAAATAATATAATATACTAACCTGACTGTAGATTGCTTTATATATAGATACTCTCATGTAAATATTGTCTTCTTTATACTAGTATTTTTAATGTTTACGATTCCAGAAATATGCATCGAAAGCGAAAGTAGGAATTCCCATTCGAATTATAGTAGTCAGTGATAAAACGGATTGGAATTTCCGGTAGACCAGTTTGACCCCTATAATGCCATTGTCAACTTGAACAGAGTTCGATTATTGACAATGTAGAATGACTGGCAAATATAAAAGATAGAAGTGGGTGTCAATTCTTAAAATTCGACATGCAGTTCCAGTACACAAAATCTTTCTTTGGAAGTAGACTTACATATTATATATACAGTAGCTTGTACGATACAAATAGTTTATGCTTTGCAAAAAGAGCCGGTTTTTCCATTTTAAGTGCAATTACAGATATATGCAGGTCATTTACAGGGTGCTTAAAATATAGCCCATATATTCGACTCTGAACTTGCAAAGTCCATGATAGGGACATACCTTTTTGGGGGGGTTCATGAAGGTAGCGACGATGCAGAAAAATTACATACCGGGTATCGGTGGATATATACTATCTTCATAGTCCGTATGATCCACCAACTCTCTCTCTCTCTCTCTCTCTCTCTCTCTCTCTCTCTCTCTCTCTCCAACTGTCCATATAATATGAATCATTTTGAAGTACCGGTATTTTCCGACATTAAAAAAAATCACTGATATCAATATATAATTCTAATTTTTTACATCAAAAGAGAATTCTTGACATCAACAAACAATTTCTTGACCCTTTTATAGCAGAAAATTTCATCGATCGGTACAACACGAATGAACTACCAATTTCTTCTACATATTTTAAATCAACAAATAATTCTTAATTAAAACTGAACACTGTTTAAAGGCAGTAAAAAGGAATTAGCATTAACATTGAACATTTTTAAAAAGTCATATGGCAAATAAAGAGATTAGCCCTGCAGAAAGAAATCAGATTTTATATTTGGTATGAAATGATTCCACAGACTGTGCTATGAAAATAGAGAAATAATGTTCAAAACTATACATAGCACACGTTTGGTTTTAACTACAGCATTCTAGAAGTGTAGTTCTACAGATATACATTGTTTTAGAAGTGTCTGAAATACTCTTCTTGAATGTAAAATTATATTGATTTACTGGTTGGGTGTCAATAAAACACATTTGCAATATCGTAAATCCACACCGTACATTTAGTATATGATATGATATGACTCTGCAAGTTATAGGCCTCAACATCTTTTGAAAGAACACGACTGATAATAAAGCACAAATGTTCTATATATTTTTCTTGCATTTACTGTTTATATCATTATGAAATTACACAAAAGCAATGTTTTTAGTTTGATTATTTTAACAAACAAAAAGAAAAAAAGACCAAAAAATGTCGGAGTTTTTGGTTGTATGGAAACATTATCTTGAAAAGTTCACCTATTTCAGACTTTGTGAACCGACAATTTTATGATTTGGGTTCGCATACAGAAGTTCGTATCAATATATTTCAAGTATTGAACTTATTCAAAAGCGTAAACATTGACATTGTACTAAATACACACAGCTTAGAACGTGGTTTTTTTTAAAATATATTATTTTGCTATTTTATATATTTCAGTTTTCTTGCCCGTCCTACTATAACATTATTGAGCCTATTGAGAGTTTTGCAGTACCCTGTAAATGCCTAGGTGCTCTCAAGTGTACCTTATAATTTTCCTAAACATTATACAGTAATAAGAAAGAATAAACCCCTTCTTCATTGGTCTGCCTTAACAAACAATTTTAATGTATACATATTATGTATGTTAATAAAAGGATCGTGCATTTCTTAAAAAAAATTAAGTATGTACTAGTTTTTTTCCAAGAAATTCGACTCGGTAATATGATTTCATCAAGGTTACACCTTGCCGTACTTCCACGAAAAAACGGAACTCCCACATTTAAATATGTTTGAATAAAAATAGAATGCGCTGACTTGTTAAAGCTTGGGTTTTAGAAATGAACAAAGATACTACGCAGTTAATCATATTAACATGCATGTCATTTTTGTGTTGCAGAATATAGGTCATTAAATGAACAATGCTAAAACTGCAATACTAATGTTACATTAACTTTATTAAAATTACCTGCGAAAATCAATTTCTGTTGCCATGTCGACGAGGGGTAAAAGTTACAAGAACATACGATCAACTCTTTGAGAGAACAATGTCCTCAGACTGTTGGAAGTTGAGTGTTGGATCGTGTCGAAGATACGAGGCGTCTGGATGCATGATGACTGTCATGCATTGCTAACAAAGGCCATGCAGGAAGTATGCTTCCTACAAGGAGGAAGTATTTCTCTAAAATACCCCTTATTTGACTTTTTAAAAAAAAAAATATCACACCGAATTAGTCGATATATTAAATACCGAGACAATTTGAATTATTTCCTTAATTACTTCGAGGTTTAGACAATAAATGTTGAACATGGTGAGAATAAAGAACACATGCACTTGGTTTTGTAATGAAATTTTATGGAAATTTACCGAATAATAGTTTATAGCTAAACAATTCATATCTACAAGTTTTAGGTAGACCTGATGGTTAATTTGTTTACCATCCAGCCTCCTCAATATACATGTATTGAATAAAACACCACATTCCTTATTGCCTCTCCATGATCCCCAATAATGACCGTAAACATGAAGTTCCTTCAAACACGCTAGCTTTCATTTCAATTTCTTTTTCTTAAAAATATTCTACATGAAGGCATACATGAAGGCATAGCCACCCCCCCCCCCCCCCCCCCCCACCCACACACACTTTTTGTGCAAATTAGACACAATTATAACCATAATTCTTTTTTTTTTTGGCTTGTCAAGATTTCTGAGAAGTCTAGCCCCCCCCCCCCTTTCAATTTGCTTCCGAAGTCACTGGGTTCAATGGTGTAACATATAGAACGTATAGAAAACCCATTTTAGCCACGTCCCCGTGGGTACAAATGTGACCTATCAACCACCTTTGGGTAATTCGTTATACTAGCTAGTCTTCCTTTTTTACTATAATACAAAAGGCATGTTTATGTTGTTTTAAAAAACTTAATTTAAATCATCCCATTTATTTTTCTAACCGATTAATTGACAGCCATTCCTAGGACAGAGATACAAGGACATTTTCTTATATTTTTGAAAGGCAGACGCTTTGGATGGTTTTACTGCAGGTCTTAAACCTACAAGCCTTTAAAAATTGTAATTTTATCATTTCTTAATGATAATCACGAGAAGAAATAACACAAAAGTCTGACTTTGAAGACTTCATTTTTGCCCTACAAAATCTCTGGAATCCCGGTTTTTTGGTTTTTTGGGGGTTTTTTTTGGTTTTTTGGTTTTTTGCTATGCTTTTGGAGCTTCAATGGTTCATGGTTTAAACAAACTGTATTTTGAGTAAATAAGAACACTTACGGTATGGAGAAGATTCGATATAACTAGATATCTTGTTTGGGAGATGATTTTTGTAACATCCCACTCAATTTTCATTATTTCTTAATAATCACCCTTTGGAAGGAGGTGGGGTGTGTCTGGTCCTTCATTTGAATAAACCCTTCACCCAACAATGCTTAGTGCCAAGTTTAAGTTTTCCAGAGGTCCTTGAGAAGATGAGAAATGTTATGAATGATGCTGACACATGCAGGGTAAAGCATAGTACAGCTTTTGGTTCAGGTGAGCTAAAAACACTGTGCATATCAGCACCTTATTTTTGTGTAGGAATTAGTTATATCTGGACAATATTTGGTGTAGGTAGGGTTTGAATATTTTAGAAAAAAGTCATAAATGATAATCTTTGGGAAATGGGAAAGACTTTGCAGATATGAGGCATCTATATGCAGTTACATGTACTGTACAAATTTAACCACACAATATGCAATGACAAAATACTTAGGAGAGGGAATTGGTAATCTGGTCTTGTTATTCTATGATAAAACTAGACATACATCTGCATTATTATTTAATATATATTTTTTTAAAAGCATGTGTTATATAACTGCATGTAGTATTTACTATTATATGTATTTTTATCTTCTGACTTTTTCTCAGAATTACGATTCTATCATTCTAAATATACTCTCAAAAATAAACCCCACCACAAATGGACTTAAAACCATATACATTTGCTGTATTATTTTTATCTCTGCAACATATATAAGAAAAAGTGAAGCACTACATGTGAAAATTTATAAGTTTATCAATCCTCTGAAAAAAAAAATCAGTCAAGTACCGATAGATTTCACCATGATTAGCTATTATATTATAGTAGATAACTAATTACCACTCAATGTGTGCAAAACTGGCATATCTAAACCTAGAGACCTTGTGACACAAAAGAATATATAAATGGAAACCTGCTCTAAAAGTTCTATTTATAGTATGGAAGGGGAGGTTAGAAAAAATCTAACAAATTCTTTGAACATATCAAAATATTCCAATTTGAAATGTTATCAAGAAAAAAACCTTAAGATGTATTCAATATCTATTCAGTGCACAACTAATTACATGATATATTTTATATTCATCATTTTACATTCAAAGTAATCAGAATCTACAGTCATTTTATTAAAATGAAGACCGAGACCCTATTCGCAACATGGAAGTTTACGTATGTTCCATAGTATTCTCTATAATTGTGTTTATTCTGTTGTTTGTGGATATTCTTATGTTCATTTCCAGGATAAATCATGTCTGTAACAGTATCTGTATGTACACCAGTGAATTATCAAATGTTACAGGACCTGGAGAGCTTGTTTGATAGTTAAGGAAGACAAACATCATTTCTTTATTCTTATCCAATTGGTCTCATAAGAGGCACTATAATTTAAAGTCTGAAATTGTGGCTTGTTGCAGGCGTCAGTAGCTATCATCGCCTGTCATATATGACGATGGTTTTGCTCGGGAATCCTTTCATTTCTACAATCAGGTAGACATACTCGCTCTCTTTGTCTGGTTCCTGAAAAAAAAAACCCAGTAAATTTGTATAAACTCAGTTAAACCATTAAAGTGAAAGTTGAAATGCTGGGTAAAGGTATTTTTGACTATGTCTAGTGTACATAAGATCAGGAAATCTTAAGTTCTAAAAATACTTTTCTATGATTAGCACATTGACAATCCAAGTAGATTACTATTCCTTCCAAATGAGTTTTACCACAAACTTTATTCAATTTGCCTTATTGATTTCTTAATCATTCAAGTACTGCTATAAATACATATAGGAATACCTGTAAATCAGGCTAGATGTATTTTCTATGATGTGTTCTTGAATAATAAAATTAGCCACTGTCTCGTTTTAAATAGATCATTTGCAATAGGAACCTCTCAGATGAAGATAATTTCATACACTTGTGTGGTGATTTTTTTTGATACTGAGAAAATTCAATGTACATATGCTCCAACATGTATGCAAATCCAACATTTAACTGATTAAATAAACTGACTAAAATTATTAAGGTTCTTCTAAGTAATAGTTTGATTATATTAAGTAAAATTTACACGATTAAGAAGGGGGCGGAGGGAGCGAAGCAACCGAGCCCCTTCTTAATCGCGCAAAATTTTACTTAATATGATGTAACTTACTTAGAACATAACACACTTTTTCACTGGCTGATCAAAAGTTCTGCGTCAATCAAATATCATCTCTCTTTTTTTTACAGCTCTCTAAGCTGTCAATTGAAATGTGATGTGAACTTATAGAAATTCTTAACGATTAAAAACATCACTTAATAGAATATTTAACGACTGCTGATTGGATGAAAAAGTGGGTTATGTTCTAAATATATATAGAATGTGGCCTTATGGAAAGCTGCTGAATCATCATGTTTTCAAAATTCAAACTAATGTATGACTTTAATTTAATTAAAAGAGCAATATGACATTCTTAGATACTAAAAAGTCATAAAAGTACATCATATAGGTATTATTAATTCCTCACTAATGATATTTTGCAAAAAGGCTACATATACAAATGTGTTTAAAATGGAATAAAAAGAATCATTCATGATATGTGATGTATTGCACACTCTCTCTCACTCTCTCTCTCTCTCTCTCTCTCTTTTCTATAAATAATGAATAGAATCAAGTTGGCAGCATGACAATCAGGATACTTGTATGTGAACAATTGTATATAATACAGATACATGTAGCAAATAGAAGATATCTATATTGAAATGATGTATATATTTGCAAGGCTAGCCTGTATATAATACAGGTACATGTATTACAACAGTAAAACTCGTTTAGTACAAACACAGATATAGCGAAATCTCGGATATAGCAAAGTTTTCTTGAGTCCCTGGTTGAATTCTTAACAAATCTTTGCAAATTTTTACGGTTATAACGAATTCAGATATAATGAATTTACGGATATAGCGAACTGATTTTGAGTCCCGTAGAGGTGAATAATGACGAAATTTAACACTTTTATAACGAATTTCTTTACAGTTTACCATCACTACCATTACGGTAAACATAATAGATTGGATGAATTTATTTTCACATAAATTCTTCAATTTACAATCCGATTATTAAAGGTATCAAAAGAAATTATTTTCATTCTAAGCCTCAATTAGCAAAAACTGTAGTCTTGTGAAAGAAAACATGTATATAGTGAGTTCGCTACAGTTATTATTATGAATTCATTATACAGATATAACGAATTATGGATATAACGAATTAAATCCATTGGTCCCTAGAACTTCGCTATAACCGAGTTTTACTGTACATGTACATGTATCTGTATTATATACAATTGTTCACATACAAGTATCCAGACCATCTACTGGTAAATTCATTTAAATACTAGTATTACAGAAACGGAATTGTGATAGCAATCTTTGAGTTAAATGTATCGGTACAATGTACATCACAGTACATGAAATAAATTCTTCATACAACTTTGCTTCGTTCATTGTCAGACAAATAGAATGAAAGAGATCACTGGATATATGTGTGTAGTGATAACTCTGCCCCAGTAACCAAATAGCAGTGTGTATAGGGAGCTGGTACTGTATACAGGTAACCCTCGATGGCTCGAACTTCGATCGCTCGAAGTTCTTGATCGCTCGAAGTGAGTCTAGGGTCCCGATTTTTTTCCCTATATAACTAAGCAAATTTACTCTTGATTTCTCGAACTCTTGATCTCTCCAAACCCTTGATCCCTCGAAGTCAAACTGCAGTCCCGTTATTCATAATCTATAGTTTTTTACTCTCGATACCTCGAAGTGGCTGTGTATATCCAAGCGTTACCTAATAAACACCTACTTGGTCATTTAAATGGCTCCAGGCGTTAGACGCGGGACCCATGTCACGGGTTGTTTATTCAGGCGACACTTGTCCTGCAAGGTGATAATTGTTTGATGATTGACCATACTGATACCTAATCTATAATTAACACCGACCGTTTTACGATAATTTGGAGACGCAGTGAAAATGAGAAATTAATTGAGACAAAATGATAATTTTGAGCCATGGTCAAAATTTTCGAATTATAAAACTGTAGAAATTATGCTTATCAGCATCATTTTCATTATAATGATTATTGCTGAACAAGTTCTTACAGCTGGTGAAGGATCTGTACAGTGGGAACAATGGGTGATATTTAGTTATCTAATTTACGACTTGTCGTCTCGCAGTCCAGTAGTACTGAGCAATCTGATCATAATATGATGCATAATATAAATACCGGTATTTACAGTGTATCATGAATTTATTCAATATTTGTTTCTATTTAGTTTTTAAAACATCCAGGTCTGTATATTTAACTGAAAAGAAAACGTTGTTAAAGCACGTGCGTAAGGTTAGCACTAAATAAATGGCTTAATCAAAACATCCGGTAAGACTAATTTAAAAACCCGTCAGTCAACCTGGAAAATTCCGAACTCTTGAAAACTCGAACTCTTGATACCTCGAAGTTTTTCCTCGGTCCCATGGACTTCGAGCTATCGAGAGTTGCCTGTATATTCAGCTTAGCCGAGAAATTTCAATGTGACGCTGAGAGAAATGTCAAATCAAAAAGGAGATGATAATAGAATCATGGTAGGAAAATGTTCAAAATGTTGTAAAGTGACTTCTGACAATCAAATTTTGGTCGAACATTAGAAATACCAGCGTTAATTATTGAAAATGCTAAAAATGGTTAAATGAAAGGATGATATCCTTTAACATATGTCAGCAGCCACTTTTTATACAATGAATTATAGAAAATCTACCATAACTTTGATAATTTTTAAATAAGAGTGAAGAAATATGACACATCCTGTTTAGTGCTAATAGCTTCAATAGTTTTCAATTGTCATGAATGACGCATTATCGATGATTTTCTAGACCCAGTAACAGCAAATTTTGTTCCGGTTTGTGACCCTCTCCTTTTAATGACTAAAAATGAATAGCATGGGTGGGATTTAGTACAATAAAGGATATGTAGGGTGAGTTAACCATGCATCGGACACATACCTTGGATCGGACAACTTTGGTTAAAAATATACAAATAAATGTGCATGCGCTCATATGTTGCTTCATATATCCCTGAATTAGAACTAATGAACTTTATCATTATAAAGAATTTGACAGTCACATTGTCAAAGAAATAGCTATATAGGCATCGTAAAATGACGTCAAATACGCCATCATTGAAAATTTAGTTACGAAGATTTTACACAAAAGCATTATTTGAATGTTGTGCATTTGATTGTGAATTAGTGAAAAAGCACTCTCTTCCTAAAAAAATTAGAAAGAAGTAAGTTTTGAAACAAAATTTGATTAAAATAAGTCTTAGAAATTTGAACAATTATTGTCAAGGTCATTTTTGCTCCATATATTCATTTTACCATGGATCGGACACAAATTAACCATGCATCGGACAGTTTTCAATGCATGATTTTTTCTAATAGTTAACATGTTAGTTGCCCATTCCTTGTGATATACTTTAAATGTATAGTAAAATAAAAATTTAAAAATTTTGATACAAACATTTTCCTCAGACCACTTAAAATTCGAGTTTAATGGATACTGCCTTTTTAATCCAAAGTTCTTGTAGGTGCTGGCACGATAAAAAAAACCATCATGATAAATATTCCTTTAAACAGAAGCACTAGTCTAAATTCCTGACTGTAGATTCGAGGATTTACAAAGATATCTGAATAGCAATTGAATACCGGTAAAGTTATTTTTCCGAACCTCTGTATTTTTGCAATAAAACCAGAAAATTTTGTTATTTTTAATCTCTACTGTATAGCTGTCCGATGCTTGGTAAATATTGTTCGATCCATGGTGAAATAGTTCAACACTTCATTAATTTGCTTTATTTTCTACGTTTTTTAACAATTTCACTATTTTTCTCCAATAATTAAGCAAGGGGAAAATCTGTTACTTTTAAAACAAGTTTTATTTATATTTGGACTATAATTGATGCATGATCAAAGAGAAAAATCCAAGGGTGTCCGATGCATGGTGAAATCACCCTATATTGATAAATTTAGCAGGTCTTACAAGTCTCGTTTACATATCATATGACATTGTTTATCGCCAAAATCTTGGCAATTTAGGGAAACCTTGTCGATCAGAAATAACAGCCGTTGAAAACACAAATGACAAATAATGTATTCACATAAATGAAGGTTAATGGCATGAATAGTCACTTCAAACACGCTTACTGATATGGATGTCACGTGACACACATAGTACAGACATGTAACATTATGAAAGGTTAATCGAGTTCACACAAGGTAAACAACATCAGTTTGTAATGGGGAAGACCAACTGAACTTTGACATTTTTAAAAAGTTACATATGAGCGCAGTGAGGTACATTTTTGTCCTATCACATATAGGTAAATATTGATAAAATACATTGACCTGAAAGAGAAAAATGTACCTAATTGTGCTCATGTATTTTAAAGGCTTTTAAGAGTGGGGCATCACTACGATATATAATGATGCATCTCTTCCATGTGGTTGTTTTATCTTGGATAAAAATAAGGATTCTTTGAGGGTACATATATTAAAGATTAAGTACGTGCTAAATGAAACAGAAATTCCAAAATTTATTTTTTTATTAATTTACTGGGGGTCATATTTCACATCCTTTGAAAATTTTGAGCTCAAACCATGACAATGTTGCTTTAAAGGTAGGATAATAAAACCTCTGGTGACACCCAGGCATGGTTGGAAATTAATGGCAAGTCCTTCAGGTAAACAGTAAGACCTAAACAATATAGTCGCTTACCTGCTTAACCTCAGCATATACTGTTGCCATTTTATGAGAACTCTGGAGATAGAACTTCATTCTCATGTGTTTAGCCCCATCAACTATGAACTCTTCGTGGCTGGAAGAAAACAACAGTGATCAATACACCCAAGTTCAGATTACAACAAGCAAATGGCTGATCCGTCTGTGAAAATAAACAAGAGGTTCATGGGCCACATCGCTCACCTGAGGAACAATAGGTATGATAAAATCAGCTTAATGGAGTCATAATACAAACTATCTGGACAATGTAGTATAATACATGTAGATCCTGTATAAATAAAAATCCATTTTTCCCCCTGGATATTCTTATGTTTATTATCATTAGTTCCTTTTCTAACAGGATGATTTTATAGTCATATCACATGTTGAGCATTGCAGTTCTCAAAAAGATCATAAACAATTGTTTATATTTGGGAAATAAACCTTCATCAAACTCTGAACCCCTTTTGAGGCCCAATAATCGTCCAGGGGTCAAAGTCTAAACAATTTTAAAGAATCAGCAATATGTCAAAATGATTGCATATAAGTAAAAATATATATTATAACATTTCAGCTTTTGTGAATATTTAAAATGTTTTTCTTTGTAAAATTGGATCCCAATATGGCCCCACCCTACTCCTCAAGATTTTGATTTGAACACATTTGAATCTACATTATCTGAGGTTGCTTTCACTTAAGTTACAGCTTTTCTAGGCAAATGGTTTTTTAGAAAAACATCTTTAAAGATTTTTCCCTATATATTCCTATATGAATTTTTGTCCCCCCCCCCCACCACGTTGTGACCCCGTCCTACCCCCGGGGGTCATGATTTGAACAAACTTGAATCTACCCTACCTGAGGATACTTAGACACAAGTTTCAGCTTTTCTAGCCAATTGGTTTCTGATAAAAAGATTTTTAAAGATTTACTCTATATATTCCTATG
>WFKH01010931.1:55650373-55663168 GCA_016163765.1 Magallana hongkongensis
TCTTATGATACTGATGCACCTGACAGGCTTGAATGCTGAATCTGAGCAATAGGTTTCGGATGCTGGAGGAGGTTAAGGTTTTTGAGCTGGTTGAAGTTTTTAGAGCAGGTGCCCTTTGATAGACAAATCTTAGTTATTATTGGTTCAATCTTTATCAAATTTGAATAGATGATGCATCTTGTGATTCTAATGCACTTCACAAGCATGGATGCTGAATCAGAGCCATAGGTTTCAGATGCTTGAAGAGGTTTAGTTTTTTGGAACAGGTCACATGTTTAATAGATACCTGGTAATAGTACTATTTCAAACTTGCATGGTTGATTTCGCTATAATATAAATGAATCGCAGAGGTAGCTTCAGATACAGAGCCTGATCTTCATTATCAAGGATGTTAAAAAAAAACTCCTCACTCAAACTTGCTTGATAGGTGTGTTTGTTGTTAAATGATATAACATGATTCCTATGATAAAGTATTGTATGATATGATAGACTATTGTACTATTTTATACAATATTACATCATATAATATTATATTGTAAAAAATTATATTATACAATATAATAGTGTATCAAATTTTTGGTATAGTATAATATGGTATATTATGATATTGTAAAATATGATATTTTATTATATAATATATTATTGTGTCACATGGTATTGTAATATATAATATTATATTATATAATATATTTTTGTATCACATGATTTTGTATCATATGATATAATACAATGGTCTATCAAATTATATTGTATCATATGATACAAATTATCATATTATGTATCATATATTATACAATATCATACAATACAATATCATAATTTATAAAATGATATCATATTATATCATACAATATAATATCATATGTTACAATTATTGTGATGTTTTAAATGATATTGTATTATATGATACTTTATTGTCGTATATTATTTTATGATACTGTATTATGTGATCAAATACAATGATGTATAATACGATACAATATTGTAACATATGATGTACAATATCATTATTTGATACAATGTCATATCATATGTTACAATATCATATTGTATCATTATACATTACAGTATTATATGGTAACATATGATATATTATATGACACAATATTGTATAGTATCATAGGATGTAATATTGTATTTTATATTAGTGTATTGAACAGATAAACATTGTATCTTACAATACTGATGAAATGAACATATGATTATCAAACAATTTTTTAACATATGATATACGATATTGTGTCAAACCACACTACAGTATCCATGAATATCCAAGATCATTAACTATGATTTTCATATAATATGATAAAGGTGGTCTCATACAGGTGATGCCTCGTCTCGGTGAGCTTTGTAGTCTGTGATTACCTATGTTTGTTAGTTTGTCTTCATATTGTTCTTGCTAACTGGAAGACACTGGACTTTGTTCAGTATATATGGCTTTAAAATCAAGTACCAGCAGAGTTCTAGCCCTTACTTGGACTTTGAAAAGTTTAGAAAGTTTCTGAAGTTTAAAGTGCTGTTTTTACACAGTTGATACATAGAGTGAGCTGATTAGATTTCTGTATTCACTTTTGAGGACATATCCCTTTAACACTCTTAAAGCTTATTTTATACAAAGTCAAAGAAAAAATGATATTAAGAGGGCTGGTTGGGTGTGGCCATTTTTAGACTACATTAATCTCCTCGATCAAGAAGAAGAGCTCTGTATAAAGGTATAGCAAAATGTTCAAATTAAAAGGCAAAATATATGGATTTTTTTTCTTTACTGAATGAAAGTTTATAGCTTAACAAATCACATCTAAAAATTTAAAGAGGATCTGATGATTAATTTGTTGACCACCCAGCCTCCTTAAGTTAACAGCTGTGGGTGTTGTATTTGCCTTTAAGGTATGTCTCCAAATCTCCATTTCAAAAAAAAGTGACATGATCAAATTTAGGGTGAAACCGGGGTTGGGGAAGGGGTGAAGATTTGATCTCTACAGCTAGGTTTTATACAGTCTTCCTGCTTTATGAAGTCCACTTAAACAAGGATGTATTCTCCATGCTATATGTTTATCACATTTATAATGCTTACTTTTATTGCAAAAATAAGAAGATGACTGATAAGTTAAGTATGATAATTGCCTTTCATGTTTGGGTCTATAACACTATCTGTTATGTGTATCAAACTGCTTTTTGTTGGGAAAGTTCATTCCTATATAGAATGATAAAAGCAATCCCTTAATAAAAGCAAACAACAATGGAATGTTAATTATTTTTAGTAGTATTATATAAATATACTTTAATGGTCAGTGTACTGATGTAATGAACAATTCAAATTTTAATGATGGTAAATTGAAAAAAAATGTCAAGAAGTGTTTTCATGGAAAATCACAGGAATATAGCACTTGACATTCTAAGTGGTGTACATATACAATGATATTTATTCAGAATACATTGTATATGTATTGAAATTGATACCCCGGCATAAATTTTTTGTTTCCTAACATAATTGAGTTTTTTAAAAATACTTATGTGAAGTTGGGTTCTGACAATCCAATTAAAACCAGGTCCTTAGGTTAGCTTTTACTTAGATCACTGCACTGTGTTATATATAGCTTATGTATGGATTTTCTTTCGATAAGAATGGGGTCTTGAATGTACATGTAGTTCATATTCATGCACATGATGATGAATCGATTTCATATATTTACATCTAACGAGTATTCTCTTTTCTATTTCTTAAGAAAAGCAATTGTGATTCATTAAGCTCTATAGAAACTGACAGGGCTGAAATGTACATGTTCCAGTTCTATGCCGTTTATCGATTGGTCGAAACCTTCAGAAACCTAAAAAAAATTATAGACTGCACGAAATAATCATGATGATATCAGACTCAAATTCCCATACACATGTAAGACAACTTGGCTACTTCTTTTATCCAACGTTCTGATGTACACTGACAAATAATTTAGTTACTTTTACTTACTCTTTCCAATCAATTCATTAATTTGTTGAAAGAAAGATGTAATTATAAACAAGAAAATCCTTCTTTGATGGTTCATGCAGGTTATGAAGGTATCCATTGCAGAAAAAATTACATAACCCGCTAACACGTCGTATCGGGCATGATTCACCACAGAAAGCATTTTAGTGTATAAATATTAAGTCAATTTGATAAAAGGACTTGTTCAAAATGTCGAATAAAAAACTCAAATCAAGTTTATAAATTTTTGAACTCATATTCATCATTTTCTTTATTAAAATTTATTATAAGGATCACAGTAAAAACTTTTTCAGTGTATTAGAAAAAGATGCATTCAGTCTTGCATATATAGTTAACTGATTTCTGTTCCCAAGTTTTTGAGTGAAAAAAGAATTTTATCTCATAATTTGAATAATAAACATGCTTGCTGGGACATAAATTATACATGTCAAAAAAAATCAGTCAATATTCATATTAACAAATACAGTTCCTCAAAACTACCTATATACTAAATGAAACAATGATTGACATGAAAAATATTACAGGTGAAAGGTCACTGCATTGTCGTTATGGTAATGCTTTATGCATATACAATGTAAGGTGGCAGTTTTGTTCCGCCGGCGAAAAAAATGTTGTTAATAAATATCACAGATCCTAGAGACAACTCCTGCCCTCTACAGGGGAAGGATAACAGCACCATTTGTTTTTTAAAATGGACAGTAGAGAGGCTTCATAAATTAAGGTGGCAAGCTTTTATGTTCTTATGAATCATGATTCATGGAACTGATTAAATGGGAATGTTAGCGAAAATGGAAGACAGTCTTGTCAGTAAAATTATGTTCACTACATATTGTTTGATTGACTTATGCTAGGCCATAAAAAGCAAATGTAATGACTGAAAAAGATTATAGTGATGTGATTGTTTGACAAAACTCAAACGTCAAGTTTTGAACTATCTCTTTGGAATTGTCACTAAAATAATCACTGGTAGCGTCCGCTCTTTCCCCTGCAGTGGGGTAATTGTCCATCAGTGAAATGCTAGGATCAAGCTGTGTGTGTTCCCTTTGGATGTCCAAAGAATGACGATGAGGCTTTTCCAATGTATTGGAGGGACTTTCGTCATGGATTTCAAAATATTCATGATTTTTCTGACTAGGTTGTGGGGAGCTAATGCTATTGCTTCTGGGTCGTCCAAGTATGGCCGGCACAAATGTTTTAATTGAATACTTATTTTGAACTTTTCCCCCTTGGCTGGCCCCACTGAGTCTTTTGCCATCATTAGAAGCTGTGGAGAGCCTATTTAACAATGTTGTAAGGTTGAGAGAATGCAGGGATTTTGTGATGGTGTTTTGTTGAGATGAGGTCAAAAGCTCTGTATCATCCGTGTCCTCCACACTTGTAGTTGGAGCATCTAGACAGGGCAACAAGAAGTCTGGATGCTTCAGCAGCTGGTCTATGACTTCACCAGCATCAGGTCTGTCACAAGGCTCATAGGCCAGACAACTGTAAATAAATGTACACAAGTCCTCGGAGCACTGTCGTGGCAGCATCAGGCGAGAACCTGCTTTTACGTACTCCACCACTTGACTGTTAGACAGACCCTGGTAAGGAAAGCTACCAAATGTCACAATCTCAAACAACAGGACTCCATAGCTCCACATGTCAGACTTGGCTGTGAAGAGTCCGTCCGACAAACTCTCGGGAGACATCCATCTCACCGGCAGCATACCTAGGGACAGAATAGAGAGACATACTTTTTATGTAAGTACTCGGGCAGCATACTTAATTACACAAAAGAGATATACTTAACATCTATGTCCTGGCTATGTAAATATAATAGGATCTTCTTTGGTTTAATTTTTATGGAAACAGTTTGGTTCCTTTGTATTACTGTTGTTACCTTTCTTTGTAAATCTGTAGTATTCCGACTCAATAATTGGACGTGTCATCCCAAAATCTCCAATTTTTACACGACCACTGGAGTGGACCATACAATTCCTGCAGGCCAGATCTCTGCAAAATACATGGAAAAATGGGAAATGTTTATTTATCCAACATATTTTCTAAACTGACAATAAAAGTATCAAAATGTCAAATTCTGTTTCAATTAATGTAGAGGCAATCAAGCTAACAAATTTTTAGAGTCTACCTGCAATCAAGTTAACAATTAAAAGTAGAGTGACCACCTGTGTACGTATTTCAAGTCGTGGATATAACGTAATCCACAGGAAATGTCCAGCGCCATCATGGTCAGCCGCTCTGGTCGGATTTCATCCGCCTCCTTACACTCCAGACCGACCAGGTTACGACGAGACAACAGGTATGTCTTCAGGTCACCTGTACACATCAATATAACTACACTCAGAATGCATGTACAAGTTTGTCTTGGAAAATGATAGCAACTATATACCTAGACTTTAAGCTTCATTTATTATTAATATCAGAATATAACTACCGGTATACATAATGTAAAAGCACTGCATAGGAATTGATGGGTTTTGCATTTCAAACATGTTCCAACCAAGGGGATTTGACATAAAAGCATTCTTTTCCTAGCTACTTCATTAAAGAGAACTTCTAGTTTCTACATATGAAATCAACTGCTTGTGTTATCATAAAGTGGCTCTGTAACTCTGTTCTTACCATACAGGTGGAACTCCATGACTGCCATGAAAGGCTCCCCTCTGGTACACACCCCAAGGAGCTGTACAATGTTAGGGTGGTGAAATCTCTTCATAACATCAGCCTCACTGAAGAAGTCAATCTAACGAGAAATGTTTGACAGGATATCAATTAGTGGAGTTCACTTAATAATCATAGCAACAATCCAAAAGAAATGTGTTGAAAGAGGAGTAACATTAGCTACAAACTGTATATAAATGTTCATAAAATGTGTTAAAGGGGGATAACTTTACTTACAAACTGTACATATATAAAGTCATAAAATGTGTTAAAGGGGGGTAACTTTACTTAGAAACTTTATATAAATGGTCATAAATGTGAATTCAATTCATCTTAAAAAAGAATTCAAAAGCTAAATTGGCATCAATATATAATTTGCTTTTAAAAAGAATTTTCAAACATAGATATGAAGAGCCTTTGATTCACTACACATTATGCATGAACACAGTATCATACAAACCTTTTCTTCCAGGCGTGAGTTAGGTTTGAGAGTTTTGACGGCTACAGCCACCCACAGTTCATTATCTTGGTAGGCCTCCCCACCAAACACAGTGCCAAATGCCCCCTCCCCTAGCTTCCTATTCAGCACCACCTTGTCTCTGGGCATCTCCCACTCGTCCAGGGTAAAGCACTTGATAAAGTCTGGCATAAGCCCCAATTCTTTCATTCGGTCATGTGTGCTGCGCATTTTCACGTCATACCTAAAACATCAAGATCAAAGGTAATGAATAATTCTGCTGAAAAAAAGGTTTTGAGTTGAAAAATCTGATGCAATTAAACTTGATCAAATAATTGTGACTATAGTTTAACCTTTTCAATTTTCTCAAACTGAAATTTTGATAAAATATCCTGACCTATCAATAAAAAGAAATGTTTAATATCTGACCTGCATTTGATGAAGATTATAACAATCAAAACCACAAAAAACAGAAAAGCGAAACCAAGCACATTGGCGATCACAATGGCCATCTCACAGTTGACACCGAAGAAATGTCGGAAGTTCTCAATCACACAACGTTTATTCACTGAAACAAAAAAAACAGGATTATTGAGGTCTAATCTAATGTACAACTTAATTACAATTTCGAAAGAAGCCCTTTAGAGAAAAACATCAATTTTTTCTGATAAATTCTGATTTGTCATGAACATAAATATAAAAATTGTACGTTAAATATAATAATAAAAAAAAAACCACATCTGATAAACAGAAATTCACCCGGTCCCAAATTCTATTTTTATTTAAGAAAAAAAAATCAATGGCTTTATAAATGAAGAGTAATAAACTTTGAACTTTACCACCTTTCTGCCCATCATTAGGAGCCTTTCCCCCGGGGGTCAGCCACTTGATTTTTGACCTGTCTAGGATTAGCTGTCCCTGGTTGCCCTTAGTGATAGGGTTGTAAGAGCCGATGACACAGGTGCCATTGTGAAAGAACTGCATCACATCAATGTTGCTGAAGCGGTCAGAGCCTTTAAAGTGAACATCTCCTGATGCTCCTGAGAAGTGAACCCTTCCTATGTTTTCCACTAAATGCCTGTAAAGAATTTAACAAGACTTCCGTTTGTACAGGTACATGTATATTAATATAAAAAATATTTCATGGTAACAATTTTTAAAGAGAAAATCTGTTTGTAATTGATATTAATAAAATTTGTACAACAAAATTTAGCAGAAATTCATTACTTCTTATCTTCAATGATAATTTTGTATAGGAACAATAGAAAAGGTAATTAAAGGTATATTTTAATTTATCCCAGAGAGATACCTTTTTTGTCAGATGGAAATTGTACGTAATTCAACACATCTACACACAGAAGTATTACCACAATGATGAGCTAAATTTGCTGTCATTAACAACACCTAGTACTGTTGAAACTTGTATAATCACCTTCTAGGCTTCTACCATTTTACAAACCTTGTGTTTTCATCCGAGTGCAAGTGTTTGACAGAACTGGGGTCAGACTCCAATAAGGTATTCAAGGCTAAAGCATAGACCCACACAGCATCGTATACAAAGCTTGCAAAAGAACTTGGTGTCGTTTTCTGGGGGAAAAAAAAAAAAAAAAAAAAAGAAAGACTTGTTTTTTAGAAACTGCAGTCAATGGAAAATTAAAAAGTAAATTAAGTTACAATTAAGCCAATCGATTTCATTATATTGAAGTAAAAAAACACCAGTAAACAGATTTTCATTGTCAGTCAAATTAAACAGTGGAATTAACTGCATAAAATTGCGAGAAGCAACCCTCAGATTCTAAAATCTTGCCTTCGTTTTTCTGACAGTTTTGAACTATAAGAAGTTTGGTGCTTGCAATTTCATATTCTACCACTCTGATACAAAAAGAAAGACTCATGATTAATATAAGGAATCTACAGTATCATAGATTTCATGTGCTCTAAACCACTTTGTGTATCATTTGCATCATTTCTTTACCTCCTGGCCGATTTTTTCTGTGTACAGCTGTTTGTATCGGCCTACAGTCAGGTTCCCTATCACCAGAGACTTGATGGAGCCTGAGAACGCCTTAGACAGCATGAAGTGTCCGTCCACAGCGTATTTCAGCATTGCGGTGTCACAGGGAACCAGATCGTGCCGGTTCTCTTGTTTGTTGTGGTGGTCAACGTCCCACCAATCGTGCTCGTACCACCCAGGGAGGAACCAAACATACCCCTCATGAGCAGTCATTCTCTGAAATAACAATTTAAATTGATAAATATAAAAAAGCTATAAGGTAATTTTCACCTTTATTTTGTTTATTCCTTTAACACAATAGTAAAAGATTTCACTCCATTTACCCTAAACATTGTTTAGAGACTTTTAAATAGCATCATTATCTTATTTTATATTTGCCCCTTTTTTCATGAGAGCAAATTGGGCAATAGAATTCCTGAGTAAAGTTCTCTACGTGGCCAATAAAAGAAATATCAGGAAAATATCTCCTACCTGTTTGTATGCTTCACACATGACGACCCTGGCCGTGGAAGGAAAGAAGTCGGCAATGATGATCTTTATATTGGCAGATCGCAAGTCCGCAAACACCTTCAATTTACCGTAAACAAAATTAGATGAGTCCTTAGGTACAATTTTCATGTTTGATATAATGTATTCTTTTACATGTACATGTAACTACACAGACGATACGTGGATTACGTGCCAGTCGTTTATCCGTTGGGTTTTTTGTTTGCAAAATGCAAAAAGTAGATCATCGTAAAAATTATCAAATATACCAGTATGATAGTTCATGTCACAATGAAGAAGGCATTAAGCAAATCTAATATACCAGATACCGTAGTAAAAATAAATTCGGTTAAGCATCTCATCTCTTATTACCTGTGTGAAGTCAGTGTGAGAACTGACAGCTTTGAGGTTTTGTTTCACCAACATGTTGATTCCATGAAGCTTGAGGTAGTCCTGTAAAGTCACATGGTAGGCTGGAAAGTCCTGTGTGTCTTCTGCCAGGGCTCCAACCTGTTCCCAACCCATCTGTGAAAACATCTGCTGGTAGATGTACCTGGACAAAGAGTAACAAAAACACTGATTACCAAGTCAATTTAAACATCTATTTATTGCAAAGATGGTTTTTATCATTTAACTGACTTTCCATAAAGTATTTTTGAATTAAGAGAATAGCAAAATGGATAATTTAAGTAAAACTGAAATAACATTTTTCATTGATTTTTAATATTCCAGTTATAATAATGATATCATTTGTTTTCTTACTTGTGTAGCCCTGCATGTGGAATGGTTCTAAAGAAATAAGGGTAGGTTACTCTGTCGGACAAAGAAGAGGAGTCTGCCCCATAGCTGACTGTCAACATGTTGAAATGCTTGGAGAGTGAAGCTATTGGTTCTGCTTCATCGGAGCAGGCAGGACCTACCGAAGAGGCATAAAAACATTCATATACAGTAATTTGCTAGCTTCATGTAATCTATTAAATCAAGTTTTACAATATTTCAAGAGAAATCAAAAACAGTCAGTGATATATTACCTAAAACTCCAACAATGGGTCCCATTTTGTCATTCTGGACATATTTGATGAACTCCTTCATGGCTACGTCGGCCTTACACTGGCTGTTGATATAGAGGATCTGAAGGTCGTACTTTGGAAGCACTGTTTTATCCTGGTTGACTCTGCTAATGGCCAACTCAGCAGCTATTTACAAACAGAACAAACAATTACTAAGCTAGTTACTGAATTAGTATTGAATATATCAAGCAAGATATCTTCATGGAAGTTTTACACAAAATTGCATGGTCATTTAAATTAACTATCTTATAGATATCATTTCTGACCTACATGTATATCATTGCACTTGCACTTTGTAAATTGTTATTATTTTCCAAAAATACAATTACTAAATCACAAAATCAAGTCAAATATTATTCTGAAAAACCTTCACATCAAATATACATGAATGACTTTAAAGAAGCGAGAATCTCACCTGCTTTAAGTCCAGGTTGATTCCACAGACCATTTTCCAGGGGAAACATTCCCAACAGAAAGATCCGAGGCTTATGGGATAGATCAGGTGGTATCCATGACCTCCAAATGACCTCATTGTCCTTCAACCAATCACAGGCCACTTTTTCTGCATATGGCTTCTTTGAGTAAGCTTGAAGAAGTGCCTGATACTGGTGAGCCGAAAAACTCAACTTGGAGATCACATGGGCTGCCTCGGGAGTGTTCACATTGATTTTGTTCCACACGAATTTCTCGTAGGTCCTCTCCCTGAATTCACAGCCGGTAGTGACTGGGTCCTCCGAGGGGTCGCAGGCCATCAGATGGAGGCTGGTCAGGTTGTAGGTGGCAGTCAGTGGGCTGGGGTCAAAATCAAAGAACAGGACTGGCTGCTGTCTCTGTAGAAGGTCAGAGATGAAGGGGATGAAGTTGTCTCCAATCCAGGCCACTATGAGAGGGAGGTTGAGATTCTCTATCAGAGGCTTCAGGATGTTCCTATCATACTCTGGAAGCATAAAACAAGCTTGATCTCAGAACTTCATATAGGCTTGCTCAAGTCTCAATGTTTTCTGTAATCACCAGTTCTTTATTTTAAACTTTTGATAATCCCAAAAATAAATCCATTCTATGATTGGTAACATTTTAGTAAGGTAAGGTGAAGATTCTTTAAACACAATAAAATATTTACCAAAAAATCCCAAATACCATAAATGAAAGCATAGAGACTTGAGGAAATGTAAACTGCATGATTGTATAATGATTGAAAATATTTGCACAAAATACTTTTATATGTAAGAGGCATTTTTGAATGGTTATTTGAATGGTCATTCAACATCTTATACAAATATTTACCAGGATATGTTGAAAAGAGCACAGAGCAGTTCTGGTGTTGATTGCTGCAGCCTGGTCCATAATACAGTCCACCATGACAGCCCATCTCGCAAAAGTGTTTAGGGTTATCACTGTTGTCACTAGAAAGAGTTAAGTTGACCAGGGTGGAGAATGAGGATTTAAAGGAGAATTTCTCTATAAACTTGGCCAGGAACAATGATCTCCAGTGGTCAGCGATCACTTCCTGTTCCCACAATTCTTCCACTGCATACTGCGGCATGAAAATCCCTAGTCTACAAAACCATTGATCACAAAAGCATTATATTACATGTACCAACTACCAGAGTTTTCTCCCTTTTGCTTTGAATTCCTCAGTCTTCATATGAAATACATATAATGAAATATGAAAAGGTAAAACCTCGATATAAAACTGTTTACCTGGCCGATGGTCCAAGACGACCCAAATCCACTACATAACCTGGGGCAGTCCATTTCCAGGTGTTTAGTTGGGAGGTGACTGGGACCTCAATGTTAACCATGGACTTGGGTACAATCTGGGTCCCTCTACTGGAACAGCTATATGAAGGCAAAACACATGTACCTGTTATACACTAAGTATAATCAATGAAATACTCTGTACCATGCAACAAGCATATTCCCAAATGTACAACTAAATGAAACAAGTTCTGTGTGTATACCCATATGAAACAAACATGCAAAGTATTAACAGTTCTTTTCACCACTCCATAGCAATGCACAGAAACCTTTTAAAGAAAAGAAGCTCCTTTATTGAAAATACTTTAATAATATTTTTAGTAGTTATAAGAAGTGAAGCTATGCTCCAATTTTACCTACACTTTTTGTGTTTGTTAGTGAAACAAGGTATTTCTAACTGTAAATTCTGTAGATAGTTGAGGATGAGTGAGGTGTTTTATGTGGAAAATAACACTTAGATACCATATACACCCTTATAGACAGTTAAGGATGAGTGAGGGATTGTATGCAGTATGTAACACTTACACTGTACAACCCTGTAGGTGGTTTAGGATGATAGAGGTACTGGCATAAATGGTGGTATATAAAAATTCACATGTATCAGGTATATAACACTCTGTACACCACGCCCCTTGTAGATAGTTGAAGATGAGTGAGGTGTTGTATTTAGTGTATAACACTTACTTTGTACACCCCTAAAAACTGTTGAGGAACAGTAAGGTGTTGTATGCTGTATATAAGACTTAATCTGTACAGCCCTGTAAACAAGTTTATGATCAGCTGTTGTATTTAGTATACTGCATTACCTCTATACCACCCTGTAGGATGTTAAGGATCAGTGAGGTGTTGTTTTATGTATATAACACTTACTCTGTAATACCCTGTAGATAGTTGAGGATCAGTGAGGTGTTGTATTTAGTATATGACACTTACTCTGTACAGCCCTTTAGACGGTTGAGGATCAGTGAGGTGTTGTACTACATTGTAGGTTGTATATAACACTTACTCTGTACAACCCAGTAGACAGTTGAGGATCAGTGATGTGATGTATTTAGTATATAACACTTACTCTGTACAACCCTTTACACAGTTGAGGAGCAGTGAAGTGTTGTATTTAGTATAAAACACTTACTCTGTACAACCCTGTAGACAGTTGAGGATCAGTGATGTGTTGTATTTAGTGAACACTTACTCTGTAAAACCCTGTAGACAGTTGAGAATCAGTGAGGTGTTGTATTTAGTATATGAAACTTACTCTGTACAGCCCTGTAGACGGTTGAGGATCAGTGAGGTGTTGTACAGCATTGTAGGTTGTATATAACACTTACTCTGTACAACCCTGTAGACAGTTGAGGATCAGTGA
>WFKH01010931.1:55663178-55702746 GCA_016163765.1 Magallana hongkongensis
ACCCCTGTAGAAGGTTGAGGATTAGTGAGGTGTTGTAGGGGTATATAAAACTTACTCTGTACAGCCCTGTAGACGGTTGAGGATCAGTGAGGTGTTGTAGGTGTGGCCATGCTCCTGTTGTACCTCCACTCTGCTGTAGCCAACCACCTCCTCCAGTAGAATCTTCAGGACGTTGTTAGCGATATCATGAGAAATCCGACCACTGCTCTCCAGCATGATTGTCAGGCTTTTGGCATTGTAGTAAAACTGCCGCTTCTGCACAACTGCTATTTACCACAAGGATAATTTTTTAATAATTATATAAATAAATATATAATTATATAAATAATGAATATTTACAGAATATTAACTTTATGAAACAACATCAGGTATGCCATTATCATTCAGATTTTGAGTTCATGGTTATAGTAAAATCTTAAATATATATATGTCAAGAGGAGCTAGACCTCCTGGGGTCATGATCAGTTTGCAGATCTCCATAAATCAAGACAAGTTTACACCTCCTATCAGTGAGACCTCAGCTGTGTTTTAAAAACTAACAATACATATTGGAACAGGATATATTGATTCACCCCCTCTCAGTTGTATATGCATGGAAATGAAAATATTTTTGGGCAATTTGTTGAACATGTACTTAATATATTCTTTAAAGAATATCTGAACTTAATTTAGCAGTCTCTTTTACAATCTTTTCTTATTTAAGGAAAAAATATTATCAATGGTATTTTTAACCATTTATTGATTGAAGTTATTTTCTGTTTGCTTTTTTGAAAGAATTGTGCATACAATATTCAATGAGACAAAATAAAGATCTGCATACCTGAGGTGTTGAGACATTCCAAGTGTGCTGGGGTGGGGATGCTAATGGCACAAAGAACCACCCACAGACACACGGACAGAACAGGAGCCATCAGTGACCCAGCAGTGCCCTCATCCCGGGGGACATCCCAATCTCCTCAGAGGAGCACGACAGCGACACATCCATACAATGGCTGAAACACAAACAAAGATACAGTTGTGTAATCTACTGTCAACAAGTCTGGCAATGGATTCAAAAAACAAGCTAGCCCTCTTCTAAAATGTCAGTCAGGCTGGGGGCCTTGTTGTGCACTGTATGTACCCTGACAATGAACTCAGTGCCGAGACAATTTGGGGCCAGACTCTCATTCTGTTGCAACACTTCAACATGCAATGTAAATTCACTTGCAGATCAATGTGCATTGAAAAAAAAGGTTTTACCTGGCGCAACCAAATTTAATTTGCTAGCCGTCAATTTAAGTTAAAAAGTGCCATAAAAAGAGTTCTTGCAATCTAGATAAGGATAATTCTCTGTGTGTGTGCACTCGCAGGTGTGTTCAGGGCCTCCCCTCCATTGTGCTGTGCAGGCCTGAGAAACCTTGCCTCATTGATCTGTTACCAAGTCTGGCGCTTGGAGAAATGAAAATGTAGACTTGTTTTTCGGCATAAACAGTCAGTAAGGACTCTTTTAAGTGTTACAGCTTATCATATGCCTATTCACAAAGGAATGATACAAATCTTATGTATTAATCAGAAAATCGCTTGATTTTACCGTTAGCCTTGTCAACTAGGGTTTACCAGTGGGTGTGTTTACACTAGATGTCCCCATTTGATGACAAACCATGATATATTAAGCACAGTTAACTGCCTGATTACTTAATCTGATATGTTTGTTTAAAAACAATGTACGTGTTTGCATAATGGAAAAGAAATCTTAACGGTCCTTCATCAGTGCAATGTGAAACGAGCTCATGTCATGGTAGTGAATAACCATAATGAAAAAGCTCAAATAAAAATCTTTGCAGACTTAAAACTCAGGCCCCACAAAAATAAACACAAGAGCATTAAAGCTTTTTTTCAAACTGTAATAAAAACCTATATACATACACATTCTTACAAGTCCATGGGAAATGTGGCAATGCTTTGACAACATGCCTTTGCACACAAGAGATTCTCCATTTGGAGTGCTCTCTCAGAAAACCATTTCTTTAGAAATAATTAACAAAAAAGCAATATACAGCATAGTTTCCTTCTGACGTTAAACATTTCAATATTTACCCTTTTAGAATAAAAATAAACTTTTTTCCTTTCCTTGTCAACCTTTAATGCCACAATCACGACACCTCAAAAACCATGAGAGCTTTCATGTTGAAGATAACATATCGCTGTCATTTAATACAATCTGTAAAACACCGTTTTTGGATGTATATCAGGCCAGGATACAGACATATCAGAGCAAGCACCTGCTGCATAATGACAATAAAACCCCGCCATGACAACTGCTCTGATGGCTGGCGAATCCTGACATTGACGGGCTCTCACCTTCTATCTCACTGGTCAAGACTGGCTATATTTATCCCTATGGACTTTACACGACAATAGCCATGCAGCGATGACAAATAAATTGTATCTTTGTGTGATTTAATATTAATTAAATAAACAAAGAATGTCAAATTTGTCAAGAGGAAGATATGGTCCTGGTTGTGTTCACACAGAATTTATAAGGCACATTTTCACTGTTTTATTGTACAGGCCCAGTAAAAATTCTTTAATCCTCAGGAATGTGTAAAACCCTCACAAACAAACACACCACCGAGTTGTACTGACTGGTCACAATAACTAGCTCATTTTAGGTATTAACAGTATTAAATACTTGTATGCATATTGGCATACATTTAAATCTCCACTAATATTTCATTTACACCTGTTTATTGAATACTTGATCTACACACAATGAGGCCCTGTGATTAATCTTTGTTTGAAATCAAACTTTTAATAAAAGGTGTACGCACAATACTGAATCATACAACAAAGAATACACCTGAATACACCTGTGCAGGTATGTAAGGTATCATCAGTCACATGTCACAGGCCAAACATGAGGTCCCATCAACAGCCAGGGCACAGTGTTAATTCCCAATCAGAGTAATTAATCCAGTGCAATAAGGTCACTCTACAAAAGCTTTGTGCACCTACCTGAGGAATCTTGATGATAAATGCTTCAAAGCGATGGCTCACAGTTGTGAAAACCCCACTACTGTGTACAAGTATAAATTCCAACAGAGATAAAGCCACCAGATATCATCTGGGATTTAAAAGTCCCTTCGCATTCTCCACTCAGCCAAAGACTGCAATCTTCAATCCATCTTCCCACCTCAATTTTCACATAAAATTCCTCAGAACACAGCAATAAATGTACATAGATCTCTTTTGACCTTATCTGACATGGGCCAGGTCTATAACCATATTCACCACTCGTATATAGCACGGCACTGTTCTCTAGAATTCCAGCAATTTTCCTTTTCCCCTTTCCTTTCAGAAATCAAAAATTCCCACCAGTACACATCAAAGCCTTTTACACAAATAAAATAAATGTAAGGAATAAAAGCCGAGTGCGTGTGTGGGTTAACGGAGAGTAAGAGAAGAGTACGCGGCCGCCTAGAAGTTGGTCTTTGTTGCCTGTTTGGAAGGCCTCCAACCTCAGATTTAAATCTTTCTGTCCCAATCACAAACACCCAATTGTAACAATAACGCCCCTGTCTACCTATCCATAAAAATCTCACAAATTCTGAATTCCAATTTAAATTCATATAGAATGGACCTCATATACAGGTTTAATTGAAGAACACTCTTAATGCCCACTTTAAATGGTGGTATCTTATTTCTGTGAACTGATGAAAGGGAATCGAAAAATCTATTGACTAAAAATGGATTTATATACATTTGATGTCGTCACCACATACAAAATGAAATGTAAACCATTCTTACGCTCAGATATCATCTTGAGAATAGAATCTTTTTACGATGTACCTTATCACAAATATATAATTTATATACATGTATAATACAAATTTTGGTATTTATTACCGGCATTACTTGTGTACATAAAAACAGCTCTTTTATTGCTGTTATGTTACATTCCGTTGATTCATGTATGCATGTAGAAAGGAAGAGGTGAACTTATATTTTTGCAGTACATTTCCTTGACATGTTATTTATAGGTAAAAGATGACTAATAAAAGGCAAATACGCTATCAGTCTTCTTGCCTCAATCAAGGTTACAAGACAAGCTTTACCTTTAATTTCCTTTTTAATGCAGATATCTAACAAGTTCTAAAAGAAGATATATCACTGATATAATACCTGGAATAGTGTATTTTAGCAGGGTACTGAATACATGTATACACTGAAAACAATAGAAAGAAAATAGCAAGAAATAAGATTATTGGAACACACAGCAGTGTGTTTTATATAAAAACATATTAGTGGAACAAAAACTATTTCTATCTGTTAATCCTGTATATTTTGAAAAAAATTTAGCATGGTATCTTTCATTTCTCTTTTCATTTTCAAGTTTTTACAAATTTTTTTAGTTTATTTCCACAAAATTTAAAGGAACAAAATGTTTCTTAAAAAGGTATTTATCTGCAGGTGTAAAATCTTTTGGTTTTAAATTCCACCTCATCTCTTCAGCATGGTAAAATCACCCCTTGTAAAACTTGCATCAGGTCGGAGTAAGATTTTAAAATAATTAAAATCCCTCCTTTTAGAGTAAATCACAAAATCTAATTAAAATTAGATTTGTAAAATCGCTCCTCTACGAGCGTATTGAAGAGGAGCGATTTTACAGGTCTAGTATTAATTAGATTGAATCAAACAGTTTATTATAAGAATGGATAATTGTCGATTGCATTTATTCAAAATACAAAATATAAATAGTATAAATGTTCATTATATATCAATTGAGATGTTATAGGAAATAAAAAGATCAAATTTTTCTTTCCTTGGATCTATGATTTTGATAACTTGCCAAACAAATTACGATTGTTCTAGCTTTTGTAAGCTTTCAAGGTATATCATCTGTTTTTTGTTAAATTATAATATTAAATTTGTTTTTATCTTATTAAATTGTAAGTGTTTTGCTTTTTTTCATTTCCTTTCTCTTAATGACATCTTCATTATTCGTAAAAACAATTAAAACAAGAGGCCCAGGGGTCACTTCGCTCACATGAGCAACAATAGCCATAAGTCTGACCAAAACAGCGTTACGGAATCAATACAAAATATCTTGATAATTTAGAAAATTTTATGAGAATTTCAAAATCTCCACATATTCTAAAGTTAAATAGTTTGCTGTTTCAGTTGTTAAGAATTTTTTTTCTATTTATCCTTATGTAAAAATTCACAAGCACACTCCCCCATTGTGGCCCCTACCTAGTCCCGGGGATCATGATTTTAACAAACGTGAATCTACACTACCTAAGGATGCTTCCACACAAGTTTCAGCCTTTCTGTCCAACTTGTTTTGAGAAGATTTAAAAAAAAATGCCAACAAATTTCAATAATTCTAAATTAACTCCCCTTTAAAATAGATAATGGCCATTTATTTAAAAAAAACTTGAATCTCCTTCACCTATAGTTAAAAATGTTTTGTGCCGAGTTTGGTTGAAATTGGCCCAGCGGTTCTGGTAAAGAAGTAAAAATATTAACAGTTTACAACGACAACGACGCCGACGACGACAGACACCGGACGAATTTTGATCTGGAAAGTCTTGTGAGCCTCTGGCGTAGGTGAGCTAAAATTCAAATATATAAAGCACAGTAAAAAATTATATACATTAATAAATATTAAAAAAATAGATGAGGATATTCAGACTAACCAATTTCAACCCTGTATATTTGTTGAATTGTCTTGTATACTTTAACCTGTGGTATGATCATTTTATACGAATAAAAGAAACATATCATAGTATAATTGTTTTGAAATAGAAGTGGGTGTCAATAGATTGAAGGGAAAAGATAATGACCTTGACCTGACCTTGATACGAATTTAAGATTGCCATAAAAATTGACCAAAAGTGAAACCTGGGACAGAGTATTGGTAAATTAATTTAATTAAAAGTATAAATCAGAATTTGATAAAAAAAAATTCTTTGTGTGTGAAATAAAATTTCACAAATATTTCATTTATTTTAAGAGATATAACATCTAAGACTTTACGTTAAACCATTCTTAAATCCTGTCTTTGATGTGTAATACGAGTATTTCAGAAAAAAATACATATCCTGCTATAGGAAGTTTTGTAATTTTTTTCTGCAATGATCACTATCTTCATACCTCAAATGAGACACCCAAATTAAGCATTTTCAATTTTATGTTTAAATCATTTTATCAATTATCCATAAAAAGTAACTAAAAATGCGTAAAATATAATTAATGTCGATCAGCACGGAAGGAACGGCCAATTCTTCCATATATGTAAAGGTTACCATGGTTACTACAATCTGAGGTCAGCCCGTGCAAGTCCTTGAAGTTCGTGCTCTCATTGTGAAGCTGAAGTTTTGATCGATCAAGGAATAATCAAAGTCAACATCAACAGTACAAAAAGAGTTTATAGTGCTTGATCAGTTCAAAGTTCAAAGGATAAATGTGTAACAGAATCAGAGGAAAAGTTTTACAATTAAGATTATACTGTTTTTATATTTGTCACTATATAGACACAGTATATAGTATAGGAACTGCATTATCTATAGGTATAGGTAGATGAACGCAGTTCAGTACAACTCTTGTTATCACCTGCTGGTGGTCCTTGAATTGGGTAAGGTCCTCATCAGCATTATGTTGTGTTCTTCATCCATCTTTTTCAACCAGTTTTCTAAGCTCTTCACTTTTCATAGAGTTATTCCCATTTGGTTGCTGGACTTTCTGCAGATTTCTAACTCTACGAGAAAATTTCGGGTTTATAAGTGGGAGCCTAATTTTTTTCTGTAGAGCTAGATTGCAGCTATCATACTGACAGGACAGCATATGATACATGTATTTTCAAAAATGCACAATTTTAAAAATTAAAACTCGGGCAAGTCAATCAATTCAATTCAAAGAAAAAAAAAAGAAAGGGGGGGGGGGTTAATTAGACTAGTCAAAATTCTTGCATACGCTTACGGTAGGCTTGTTGTGGGGTTTTACCTTAAAGTTTGATGCTTTCTCTGACTAGCTCAGATAGATGCGGATAATTGTTTCTGTACTGTACTATAACTTGCCTTAACACCCGTTTTATACATATTACTAGTATCTACTGATTTATAGGACCCGATCCAGCCTTTGGAATATCTTATAATTATATCGATTCCGGCGTCTCCAATAAATCTTCCAAGCTCAGTCTCAGACAGAGCTTATATAAATTAAGAAGCCATATTTCTATCAATACGAGGGTTTCCTGGGTTTTTTATGATTAGGATGTTTTTTCGACCACAGTAACTTAAATTAATTTACGTTCTTGGTTGCATTCTCCATATAAAGATTATACACCAGAGTTTTCGATTTTTTGCTCATGAAAATTAAATAACAGTAGATTAATTGTATACCGAAGCCCTGAGTGAAGCCCATAATTGTATGGTGGGAAAGTCTACCGAACAATTCACTGTAAACTAATCTCCCCTCTATAACTTGATTACACGAAGCTCTCTAGCCAAAGCAAGACAGCCTCATTAGAGGTCAACAAGGATCAATGCTGGATGTATGGCTGGGATCTGTCCTCTCGTCACCAGCCCGCTCCCCACATCCCATTATTAGAAGCAGGGCGGTCAGCGGGAACCCTCTAATCCCCGCCATGTTTACCCCCATTACACAACTCTAAAGAAAGGCAAATTGTAATCCTCCCCGGCGAACGCTATAGGGAGCTTGCTACTTATAGTAAAAAGTTTAATCTGTCATTATGATCCCATACCCGTCTGATTAATCCCACCATCCGTTAAAAATCTTCTAGCACAAGTTGTCTCTCTTGGTTTACAACGTAAGACTAGAGGCCCACGGTGCTCTTTTACACAGACAGGAACCACATGAAACATTAAATCTCTTTACATTTATCTGTTGATGGTTCCAGCGACATTCCTGTGGCCGCCGTTGTGGTTTAGTAGTAAATTTATTATTCATCAATAATCCGCCCGTGTGGTTCAAATTTGAAAAATGGAAAGGATACGGAGTAATAATTTACTTTTTTCGGACATAGGGATGAGTATCTTTGTGTCATTACAAGTTCAGATTGTAGGATAATAACGAAAATTGTAAGCCTCATGATAATCAGTAAATATAATTCACGGTCGATAAATATACATAAATAATAGTTCATGTACATCGAAATTCATAAGCATATTTGTTAACACGGTCACCCTTTTAAGTTATTGAAATACAATTTGTATGTTATTGCACTTTCACTACAGGTTATTCGTATTGTTCTATAATCATACACCAATTTCTTAAACAGGGCGTAACGAAATAATTTCAGGATGTCATACATAAAAATATTAGTAATAATCAAAGGAATGAAAAGTACCTACAGGGGATTTCTTCATGTTATGCATCAATCTGTCGAACAGGCATGCATCTATTCTTAAACTTTCATGTTTGCTAGAAAATGCGAAAAAATAGATTTAAGTCCAAAACAAAATATTTTTTTTCTAATTATAGGATATGGTCGAAAGAAAAGGGGCCTATAAGGCGTTAGATATCCTCTCCTTAAACGATGAAGATGAAAAATTTTCAAAGGTAATAAAAATGTTCTCTTTTGGCTTGCATACATTTTTTACAGCAGAGATTTCTTTTGTAATCATGAAAAATATAGACAAATATAAGTAATGTTGAACCTAAACAAGACCGACCATGGTTTAAAGCTACATGTATATGTAAGCGCTTATATAATATTTATCGTAAAGCGCTAGCTGACTTTAACAGAAGTAAACCTGTAGAAAATCATGAATTTTTAAAATCAAGTAAAAGGCAATACAAAATATTTGAACGAAAAACTAAGAGAAAGTATCTTTAAAAAAGTAATTTGCTAGAAACAATAAGGACATCTAATCCTAAATTATTTTTTTCGAAATTCAGTAGGAGAAAAAATAACAAAGTAAATGTCTCACTTGGGGATTTACACGGTCATTTCGAATTCCCTGCTGGTATTGATCACACTTCCTTAGGTAATGATATTATCGAAGATGAAAAAGAGGTACATTTTGAAGAAATAGAAAATGATAAATCTTTAAATGAAATTGAAGATGCTATAAAGACTTTAAAACCAGGAAAGAATAATGGGCTGGATGGTACATAATTAATGAATATTTCATTGAATTTAAGGATATTTTGGTACCATTTATGCGTACAATTTTTAATGCTATGTTCACAACAGGTCATTTCCCATACATATTGTGGGATCCTCCTATTGTACCAATTTATAAAAAGGGTGGAACCACTGATCCTGCCAATTATAGAGGAATTAGTTTAATCTAAACTTTTTACTTCAAATTTGAATAAAAGATTTATGTCAGTAGCCGAAAGCAATGATGTTATCACAGATGCGCAGTTCGGGTTTCGACCACGTCACTGTACTGTTGATGCCACATTTGCCTTGCAATCAATTGTGAACAAATATCTTTCGGAAAATGTAGATTGTATTGCGGCTTCGTAGATTTCAAGCGTGCTTTTAACACTGTGGATAGGGTTAAAATGTTAAACAAAATTTCAAAGTATGGTTGTTTATTATTGGATGGTAAATTATCAGATTTTTTTGTGAATAATCTTGGAGTTTTACAAGGGGATATAATTTTACCTCTCCTTTTTTCCCTCTATGTAAATGATTGCGAAATGGAATTTTTAAGTAACGGAAATACACCAACTTTCCTTATTTTTACTAATGTACGCAGACGGCATGGTATTTTATCTCAGTCTGCTACTTAGAACCATTTTAACAAGACCTTTGACTTTCGGTAGGATGTAACTATCTTTTTCTTGCATCAAAACAAGTTAACGAGAGGCCAATAGGCCTTAACGGTCCCTGAGTACCATAGCCCATACACAAACTTGTCGAGGAGTCTCATATATGCATTTAATTAAGTTTCATTCTGGAGTAAAAAAATTATTAAAGGAATAAGGGATCATTCTTTGAGTATTATGAGGTGATAATTTTGGTTGGGGCGTGATCAAATCCAATAAAGAAGGGCTTTATGATAGATTTGATCACGCCCCGACCGAAATTATCACCTCATAATATTCAAGGAATGATTCCTTATTACTTATATTTATATTATTTTCAGCCATTGTACGGTTAAATGTTTGAATATAAATACGCAAACCCCGCTTGCGCCCTAATTATACGTCATTTGAAGTTATTGGACTGTATAGTACAAAATCGATACGTAGTGTTATCACAGGCAAAGACACTGAAAAATGTAAATATAATATTGTAATGATGACCACCTCCCTGCCTGAAATGTTTTAAAAAGGACTATGAAACCTATAATTTTGATTTAGCGAAAAACTTAAAGATCATAATAGAGTGCATGACCTGATATTGAAATGGTGCAAGACTCTGATAGAAAATAATTTTCCCATATTTTTCAACTTTCAAGATAAGTTTTATGTGTATATGTACGTCTTCATAGATAAACTAAAACAAGGTGGCTAGTAGACATGTTTTATTACAACAACCTCCCATCCCCCATCCCCAGGGCAGACAGAAACTCTCCCTGTGGGCATTTAAACAAACAAAAAAAAGATATAAAAAGCTATATTGTGTTACTCACTTCCACTGTTCCATCTTTTAAGAAATCATTCCACAACATCTGGCATTTATACCAAAATCATTTTACATGTACTGCTTATCGGTGATTTTGGTTAGCCAATTATTACTTTACTCTTCACAAGTCTATTTGTTTATTTAGAAAGTTCAAAAACTGTTTTTGTTCCAAATGATAAATACTTGCATAACTCTTTTGATCAAACAACTTCTTAATTACATTATATTATGATTAATTACTAAATATGAACAAGCTAAGGAAGATAACTCCATTATGAAGAAGCAAGGACTACATTAACTCCCTCTGAACTCTTTCCAAATGGTTACACAATATCTCAACTTTGATAGACAGCTTTGTTACAACGCACTTTGAAAAAAATTTTCAAAGTGCGTTAATTTTGGGACCAAGTCAACGCACTTTGAAATTTTTTTTTTTTGAAAGTGCGTTGATATCGTCGATATTAACGCACTTTGAAAAAAAAGTGTTCAGGGTTTAGTCGAAATAATTGATACTCTTATATACAATAAATGATTGTTTTAACCTTGTTTAGCTCAATGGGATATATTTAAAAAAGAACGCAATGCATTCTAAGCTAACTTGATAAACAGTTTCTCTATTAGAATTTTTTCTTTTCTCATAAATATGTAGTTAGACAATTCACACATAAAGAACAACTCGGGAGATTTTGTTTCACAATGTACAGTACCTAGATGCACTGTAAAATTTGGAAAAATCATGTTCACTTACAATAATAGCACTTATATGGCAATAAGTGATATCCAATAGCATTCTAAAAATAGATGTGTTTTTCCCTAGTAGATAAAAACAAAAACACGTGATTTTAGGCACATTTTTTGCGCTGCATTTCTATGCTTCTGTGTTACATGCAAGCAATAACTATTTGTTTTTTTGAATATCTTAAGTTGTACATATTTTTCAATTCTTTTTTCGATGCACTTGTTTTCACCCTTTTGTTTTCCATTGCACTTTTGTATCACATGTTCTCTCTTTGTAGTAAACATCTACTTTGCGCATTAAATATGCGAGGTATAAATCCTGCTTTTACAAATCAAATAGTGAGGGTTAACTATTGGGTCTTCTTATATGGTAAAACACTGCAAATTATTTTTTTGGTATTATTTACATATCCGGAAATTTATTACCTATGCCAGTTCTGTGCTTATGTTTATATTGTCAACATCCTGTGTATACCCAATTGCTGTGAGCATGGTGAGACTCTGGTGATTTTTTCAATCATAAACATTCGAATTATTTATGATACATATGACTGAGTTGGACAATGTTGTAATAAACCAGAGTCCCCTAAGAGTAAGGTTTAATTCCTTTCGTTTTTCATATACATGTACTTGTATTATAGAAAATATGAAAGCTTGCTTTTACCATGTTTACAATAATGCTCACTTTTATATTTTTGTACTTAGAATTCTACTTATTATGAGTGATTTGGAAACAAATCCAGGACCAATGCCAAATATTTTTAAAACCAAAAATTTAAGTGTAGTCCACAATAATGTATGTAGTCTACCGAACAAAGTTGATGTTATTTATAATGAGTTATCTGAATATGATATTATTGGTATCACTGAAACCCACCTTGACAGCTCAGTATCAAGTGATGATATATTATTCCATGGTTTTCATCCCCCAATAAGAAAAGATCGTAATAGATTTGGGGGAGGAATATTATTCTATATATCTCTAGACTTGCACTTTGTATTGAGAGATGATCTAAATGATAGCAACATAGAACTTATTTGGTGTGAAATCCACATGCAAGACAATAAGAAAATTTTACTAGGTCTGATCTATCGACCACCTAACTCAAATGTTTCTTATTTTGATTGCCTCTCTTACTCATTAGATAAGGCAATTAATGAACCTATGCCTGTGTTCCTGATAGGTGATTTTAATATTGATATGTTGAGTGGTGGAAATAATAATTTTAAACAACTTATGGTTCAAAAAATTTACTGAATATGGTTAATGAACCAACAAACTTTACCACTTTTCCTGGTACTTGTATAGATTTGGTATTCACTAACAATCCCAGTATTGTAGATAAAGTATATGTAGCATCTCCATTCTGCAGTACACATTCACCAGTTAGTTTTGATGTTAAGTACAAAACTTTTAAGCAATATGCATATAAGCGCACTGTAAGAAATTACAACTGTACTAATTTTAAAGATGTAGAATGTGACTTAAACACAATAGATTGGGACACTGAAGTTTTCAATACAGAAAACATTAATGAAATTTATGATAATTTCTTACAAACTTATAACAAAATCTTAGATAAACATATTCCTAGAAAAGTAATCACTATAAGGCCTCGAGATAAACCATTTATGAATAAAAGTATACGACTGAAAATGAGGAAAAGAAACCGCATACATAGAAAAGCAAAACATACAAACTGCCCAAATCACTGGCAACATTATAGAGAGCTAAGAAATGAGGTTATTTCAATGGTCAGAAATGCTAAAGAACACTACAAACAAAAACTCACATCCCAAATTCTTGACAAAGACATCCCACCAGGCAAATGGTGGCGGATAACAAAATCTATCTCCAAACTTTCTAATACACATAAACCTGTACCCCCTCTAAAATCACACGGTCAAATTTTACTTCACCCGTTAGAAAAAGCAGAAGCACTAAACCAATTCTACTCAAATATTTCTAGTATCAATGAGGATAAATCTTTACCTGAACACGGGCCTGGTCCCCCTCTAAATACCATGGGGAATATATTTATTACAGAACAGGACGTGTTAGACCAGTTGAAAAATTTAAATGTTAACAAAACCCCCGGTCCAGATGGTATAACACCAAAAATCCTTAAACTTACATCCTCTTCTATATGCAAACCACTTGCAAAACTTTTTAATAAATCAGTTGAATTAAAATGCCTGCCAAACATATGGAAACAGGCCAATGTTACACCGGTTTACAAAGGCAAAGGTAGTCCTGATCTAGTCAATAATTATAGACCAATATCCCTGACCAGTTCAGTTTGTAAAATCATGGAAAAAATCATTTTTAAATATTTATACAACTTTATCTTAGAAAATGATATCCTAACAAAATATCAATCAGGATTTCAACCCAATGATTCAACTGTCAACCAGTTAGTGGAAATTTATAATACCATAATATATAACTTAGATAAAGGTAAAGATGTCAGGTTTATCTTTTGTGATATTTCAAAGGCCTTTGATAAAGTATGGCACAAAGGCCTTCTCTTTAAGCTAGAGTCTTGTGGGATAAATGGTAATATGTTGAAATGGATTGATAACTATTTGTATGATAGAGTCCAAAGAGTAGTACTAGATGGGTTTCATTCAAATTTTAGACCTATTACTGCAGGAGTCCCACAAGGCTCTGTTTTAGGCCCTTTTTTATTTCTCCTTTATATTAATGACATATCTAATAATCTGGTAAATAATACAAGATTGTTTGCGGATGATACCTCTTTATTTATAGTTGTAGATAATGATGTTAACACAGCAGCATTATCATTAACAGCTGATCTAGATAAAATTGATACATGGGCTTCCACATGGGCTGTGGATTTCAACCCTAACAAAACTTGTAATTTAAATTTTTCAAGAGGGTCAAATATTCATCCTCCTGTTCATTTTGGTTTCAATGGTAGTATTATTAATGAATCTAAAACCCATTGTCATCTTGGTCTTATCTTTCAAAGTGATGCTAGGTGGTCATGTCATATAAATAACATATATGAAAAAGCTTGTTCAAGGTTAAATCTATTAAGAATGCTGAAACATTTACTAGACAGGAGTGCATTAATTAAGATTTATTTTGCTTTCATTCGGCCAATTCTGGAGTATGGTAGTATTGTATGGGATAATTGCTCACAAGAAAATTCAAATCTCTTAGAAAATGTCCAGATAGAAGCAGGTAGAATAATTACAGGTCTGAGGAAAAACTCATCTAGGACTGCTTTGTACTCAGAGTTGGGGTGGGAACCATTATATAAGAGAAGGGAAAGACAAAAACTTCTATTATTCTACAAGATTGTTTATGGCATAGCTCCTGTATATTTACAAGATTTGATCCTGCCTTTCAAACCACCACAGCATGGATATCACCTTCGTAATGTTAATAACTTTAACTTCGTTATACCACAGTCTAGGACAGTTTCATATTATAACAGCTTTTTGCCATCAACTATTCAGCTATGGAATAATTTACCATTGGAAACAAAACGTAATGAGTCCTTTTCATCTTTCAAAAATGTACTTAAAAAGCAATCTGTAGAATTAGCAAAAAATGCCAAAGTTTACAATTATGGAAATCGTAAAGAAAATATTGCTCACTGTCAACTTAGAAATAAATCCAGTAATCTACAAGCTCACCTTTTTAATCAACATTTAAGTGACACTTCAACTTGTATTAATTGTGGTCACACACGTGAAGATAATCTTCATTTTTTCCTTGTTTGTCCAGCTTACAGTAATCACAGAACATTGCTCATTAACAGTATTCAAAATAATTTAAACCTAAACAATCTCAATCATGAGCAAGTATTACATGTTTTACTTTTCGGCGATAGACAACTTCCCTACAAAACCAACTGCTCAATTTTTCAAGCAGTTCAACAATATATCAAGTCAACAAAAAGATTCTAAATAATACCTGTTATTAATAATCTTGTATATCTATACATGCACCCAATATCTTATACCTCTTATTTTTATTATATACTTAATACAAAATATTCACTATCATTATAATTTTTCTTATTTTCAATTGTTTATATGACCCCAAATTTTGTTATTATTTTTTTTCCATTTTTTTGTGTTTGTTTTTTTGGTTTTTTGTTTTGTTTTTTTTGTTTCTTATTTTCTTTCTTTGTTCTTAAACCTACATGAATTCCAACTTCTTAAATGCAATAACATGTTTCATGTTATATTATGAACTTATTATATTCTGTAACTATTATTCTTATATAATCTAAATGTAACTGAAATATCAGTTGTAACTCTGATCCTTGGGGAGAGGACTAAAATAGGCATAGCCTGATGTCCAATCCTATTATGTATTTATTTGCATAATAAAATATTTGTTAAATTAAATTAAATTAACTCGGGAGATTTGAATTATCCAATGCATACACAAAAAAGGAAAAGGCAATTTCTAAGGGATGTAGTTTATGTCAACATTTACTTCTTATCTGGTACATTGGGCTATGCCGGAAACGAAAATGATTTATATATATTGATTATGATTTATATATATTGATAATGGAGATCAATGTATAACATATTTCAACTGGCTTCAATTGTATGTGCTTGTAAACAAACATAATGTGAAAAAAAGGATACGTTAGTTATGTTTATTGAAAACAATGATCTTTTAGAAGATCAGTGCGAAAAAAAACCCACACCATAATGCCTATTTTTAAGTTTATAAAAATTGAATGTTTGTCAATGTATTTTATTTTATAATGAAGTGATTTATTTGAGTGATTAGAATTTGAAAAGAGGGTTTATGTTGAAACTCTTACAGATTCTATAGCATACCATTGGAGAAATTACTGTTTGGCCAGTACGGTTTTTTTCAATATCACTGTAATTAATTTGCAACAAAGCATATTTCTTTTTCCAATCTTAAACGTTTACTCCAAGTTGCTGAATAACATGTTTTGGAAGAAAAATTTAGGGGTAGTGGACCTTCTTCCTGTAATCAATTAAATGATGTACTGGTAATTGACCTGTATCTTTGGTTAACCCCCACCCCAGTCCCCATCCCCGTTCTTAAAGACGGTAAATTCGATTTACTAGTGTTAGCAAATCATCATACTATAAACAAATTTGAAATTCAATTCCAGAATTTGTGATTTATACATATTTTTTCAAAGTGCGTTAAGTGTCTCGATACTAAAAAATGTTGATGTACCTTCATAACGCAATTTTTTTTTAAAGCGGGTTTACTTGGTCCCAAATTTAACGCACTTTGAAAATTTTTTTAAAGTGCGTTGATTTGGTCCCAAATTTAACGCACTTTGAAAAAAGATTTCAAAGTGCGTAATTTTTTCAAAGTGCGTTGCCACACAGCTTCATTCTTTCTCTTTTTTAAATATGTGAACTTACTCATTTCTTTCATTGAAATTCCTGAGCAAAATAAAATAAAAAGATAAATATATACCCCCCCCCCCCATCTCAGCCATAACCCTTGCCTTACATGTAGGTGACATGAAATGTTATTAAAGATGACAGCTTAATGTTTTTTTCTAAATATGCAGTCAGTTTTTATTCTGTGTCAGTAGAAGTTGTTTAAACATTATATAAATTAACACTAAATGACCATTTTGGCCACACCCTGCATTAAGAACCCCTACCCTATACACTATATGAGTGTTTTGGCCCCGCCCTAGATTCAAATCCCTACATTGGGAGACAGATGGCTTTATATTCTTTCTTTATATGCAGTCAGTTTTTATTCAGTATCAGCAGAAGTAAAGAAGACGATTTTTTAAACATTAAATGCATTAACACTATATGATTATTTTGGCCCCGCCCTAGAGTCAGAACCCCTACCTCGGGGGACATGAAATTTATAATTTTAGTCGAGGGCTTCCTGGTCTACAAAATTATGAATTAAGTTTTTCTTACAGGTGTGTGGGAGTAGAGAAGATAATTTTTAAACATTATATGCATTAACACTATACATCCATTTTGGCCCCACCCTAAAGTCAAAACCCAAACTCAAGGGGACATGAAATTTACTATTTTAGTAGAGGACTTCCTGGTTAACATAATTATGAAGTCAGATTTCTTACAGATGTGTGAGAGTAGAGAAGAAGATTTTTAAACATTATATGCATTAACACTATTTAGCCATAATGCCCCCCCCCCCCCCCTTTACGGCCTGCACCCCTGACCCAGGGTTTCACAATTTAGGTAGAGGAGTTCGTGGACATCATAACCATGCATTCAGTTTTTTCCCACATGTGTGGGAGTAAAGAAGATTTAAGATTTAATACATTTTTACTAAATGGCTATATTGGCCCCGCTCTAGAGCCTAAACCCAGGGGTCATGAATTTCACAATTTAGGTAGAGAACTTCATGGACATCATAGCCATGCATTTAGTTTTTCTCAAATATATATGGGAGTAGAGAAGAAGATTTTCTAAGAGTACTATATGGCCATATTGGTTCCCACCCTTGAGCCTGAACCCCTGACCCAGGGGCCATGAATTTCACAATTTTGGTAGAGGGCTTCATGGACATCATAACCATGCATTCAGTTTTTTTTAATATGTGTGGGAGTAGAGAAGAAGATTTTTGAAAATTTGGCCTTTTTTTTGCATATTTGGCAACGCCTGTGGCGCCCTGGGGATGGTAGAGCCATGAATTTCACAATTTAGATTCCTCTTACCATAGAGATGCTTCACACCTAAAAAGGTAATAATTGGCATTGTAGTTTTCAAAAAGAAGTTAAAAATGTAAAATTGTTAACGCACGACGCACGACGACGGACGAAAACAGATAGCAATAGGTCACCTGAGTTAACTCAGGTGACCTAAAAATGACGTTGGTTTCGAGTGAAATATGCAAAGATTGCGTAGTCTTAGCTCAAACGCCAGACAATTCTTGTTGATTTTAAAGAGCCATGGCCTAGTGTCCAGCAATGAAATAGACATGCCTACGTCACATTGCTTTTTGTTACAACAACCGAAAGTCCAAGCTCTTGTTAAAATGGTTCTATAGTTAATGTTGAATACATCAGAAAATTACACAGTTTTACCCAAAAATATTTTGCCATACAGTAGATTATTGCTTTAACCACTTTTGTGATATTATTTAACCATTGCATGCTTATTTTTGGACGTCGTCTGTCCTATAACACAACAGACCGTGCATACACATTGAATACCGCGCGATAGCGCGGTGTGATAATTTGTCTGCACGGCCTGGTGTGTTATAGGACCGACGACATACAAAAATAAGCATTCAATGCTTATATTTATATTCATATTGATGTTTATTTGTATGAAATATTTGTTTATCGTCGCTTCAAAGCCATTACATACGCTCTTAGTCAGGGATATGAAACATAGATGGAACAGCCATATTAACATGTTATTTAGTTCGCTTCTTCTTTTAAAAAAATCTTTTTTATGAACGAATAGATATGATTTAACGATTTTTTTTCATAAGTACATATCAAATTGGTTATGTAAGTTTGAACGTTTCATTTAATCTTACAATAATAAATATATTCAAAACGCGAGATGACGTTTATACTTCTGCTCATGCGCCGTGACAAGGCTAAGTGTGGTTACAGGAAATTGAACGTCGCAGATTTCCAATGCAAACATATTGAGAAATATACACTGAATGTAGATATTATCCCCCCCCCCCCCCAAAAAAACCCCCCAAAAAACATAAGGGTAATTCCTTAAGAAATAGATAATTTCCTAAAGAATATGTAGATTTTCATAGCGGAATTAAATGTGGATTCCTACAATAATCCTAACTCTGATACAATTTGAATGAAAATCCTGTCAGATTCTAAGATTCTGTAGAAAATCGGATTTCCTTCATGGGTACTACAAATTTAAAAAAAAATCGCATCCCTATAGTATATAATTAACAAGGCCTGCATGTTTGTTCCTGATCTCGACCGGAAGTGATTAAAGTTTCAAACTACGCTTGTTTCAAACACTATTTTTTTTTTTTACAAACAGTTTTTATCTCTAAATGAAATGTTATGAAATGTCTAGAAATATGTTTATGATTAGGCATCAAGCAAACTTCCGGCCGAGATAAAACAGATCAAAATGGCGGACGTCAAAGCCTTTTTTGTTTTTAAATTATAGGGATGAACATTTTATAAACACTTATTTAGATTCCTTTAAGATAAATGCTGTCCGAATTAAAATTACTGTAGATTTTCATTCCATAGGAAATGAAATTCCCATACAAAACCTACAAACTCGTAGTAATCAATATCTTCTTGTGGCATCTTAACTTTTGAAAGGTTAATATTTCACTTGTCAGATGAAACTTATTGAAAGTATAATATGGCGCAAATCTATTTTTAGGAAATTGCACGATGGACGGGTAACAAATGGCACTAGCATAATTATCCGTCATTCTCTATATCAAACATTATTTCATGATTTAATTAAATCTAATTAATAAATAATTATTATTAATGAATAATAATTAATAATTAATAAATTAAATTTATGATCAGTACAAACTATCTTATAATAATTTTCATTCAATTTTCATTCGATTTTATGACATTCGAAAATCATTATGATATCAAGTATCAAATGAGTTGCTTTTGAAGAAATCTGGCAAAAAGTAATTTCGGAATTTCTGTTTTTATTTTACAGGTACTTATTCTTTGATATACCGGTATGTACCCTCATAGAATCCCTTTCCTTTTTTAGCTCCGCCCCACATTTGAAAGCCTTTAAAATACACGAGCGCATTAAGCCTTTTAGGTACATTTTTCTCCTTAAGCTGTTCAATGTACATGTATTTTGTCCATATCTACATGTATCTATATATGAAAGGAGAGATATGTACCTCATTGGCTCTTATGTAACTTCTTAAAAAATGCAAAGTCCAGTAATGTTACTCGTTTGTACCACACGTGCCACGTGACATAGATTTCGGTAAGCGTGTTCGACGTGACTTTATTTAAACAATAAAATGCTTTCTTTGGTAGCGACATCGCAGAAAAAAATACATAAACCGCGTTAGCATCAACAGGCTACAAATCAAATGATGTTAAAATGTTTTAAAATATGTATTTTGAAACAAATAAACGGCATCCCTCTGAACCAAAATAAAAAGGCAAGCTTTAAGTTTTTGTGTATATGGTGTCGATTAAAAATGTAATGTGTTTTGGGATCTTTTGTGTTACGTGTCTCTGACTTCATTACTGGTATACACTGTCACAGACACATATGACTATCAAAGTACAGCTGTTGTAAGAGTTAGGTCATCCATTACTAGGAGGCTGGGCGGTCAACAAACTATCCATCAGATCTACCTTAAAATTTTAGATAAGATATTTTTGGCTTTGAAATATGAATAATTTTCTATATCATTATATAGAGCTCTTCTTCTAAAGGAGATTAATAAAGTCTAAAAATGGCCACGACCATCTAGCCTTCCTTTAAAGTCCTCGAATACAAACTGTCTGTGATTTAATAATTGGATCATGTTGTACTGTATAGTAGACGAATGAAAGAGTAAGACTCCTCATATACCAGATACACGAGCAGTGTACTAGGAAATTCAAGTGATCTGTAAATTATCACTATTATAACAATCTTCCTGTGATGATTACCCCAAGACATTTCCTCTCAGTCATAGGAAAGGATGCGTTGACAGCCACCAAGCGCTTCTTACAGAGTCTGAGAGTGCTATAGGGTTATAGTGTAATGATAAAGCGAGAGACTGCAAAGTTCGGATGTAGGAGTACCTTCGGTCGATACAAATACCGCAGCGTCTGAATAAAGAAGCATCTGTCCTTATGACATTTCTAAGTTTATCAGTAAACATATCAATAGATTAACTACTAATGACTATAATTGATTAATGCGGGGGTGGTATTCAGGGGGACACTAGTATAGGTATGTAGCATGGAATTGTGAAATTGATGGGTCTCCGTATAGGTTAACCGACAAAACAACCACAATACGAAACCATGAGCAAATTTTTGAACTTAAAATTATCAATTCTAAATGATTTTCTTTAAATATTTATGCAAAATTGTGTAAACCTATTTTATCTCCCGATAAAAATACAAAGGTTGAACTTAATGTTGATACTAGCTGCAGGTCTGTAGCTCCCAGTCTGAAAAATTCGGATTTGTTCAGACAGTGAGCTACAAACCTGCAGCTAATGTTGACACATGTGCGACAGGGAATGTTTTCCGAATAGGTATTTTCTGTGAAATCAAAAAAACACCTCAATATATTAAGATATCTGTTATTTATAAAACAAAATTGAAAAAGGATAAAAAAAAAATAACACATGGATGGAATATTAATTAAGGTCCTCATTTCTTAATCGCCACTGTGAAATCATTTACTTTAAGCTTGTTTCTTACGAAAGCTTGAGTAAATGAAAGGTCTTCATTAATTTGTTCAGAAATATGTTTGATTATTACAAAATATTGCATATATATTTCTTTTTACACATACATGTATATTGCAATTTTATGTGTTTTTCTGGATTTCTTAATTCCCATGCTTGTCTATGCTTATTTACGTCGTCTTCTATTTGGTCAAAATGACTTGTAAATCATGATTATCAGTAAGCTCTGCTATAAACAGTGCATACAACAAGAAATTGGTTATTTCTCCATAGTAAGATATTGCCACAAAAAACCCAGACAGAAGAAAAGTACGTGATATAGAGGAAAAATGAACTTCATTACCAAGAACATTGTCGGAGAGAATTAGAGTCCAGCGGTCCCGAAAGGTTACAGCGGAATCGTTGAATAATAACTCATATTCTCACGGAATAATTTAATGACAGAGTTTTCATTAAAAATTGATTAATATAGTTTTATATTTCTTGGCGAAAGAAACAGCCAATTAAACCTTTGGTCAACGCTCAAGGTCATGTGAAGGTCACATATGAAAGAGCACGAGTTTTTTGTTGTATTTCGTGAACCGTATGTTAACCAAGAAAAGGGGCTTGAAGATCGAGAAGTTTAAAAAAGAATGGCACCATTCACTTACTAGTTAACTTGTACTACATTTCCCTAAATGATTAAAAAACCTTTTTTTTAATTTCATATTTTATTAACACATATGAATACAAAAAGCAGTCAATGTAAAAACAAAACTTGATAGATCATGATATATCGATATATTTCTCTGAATTATCCCGACTCATCATGATACCTTTTCTCCCTCGCGATGCACATCCAATTTAGGTGAATGTTGATTCAAAGTTACAATATGACACACAATGTATTTTCTGATTAAAGACCGCGTTTGACTTGGTATTACGTTAATTATACACAAGGGCGGCAAAGTAACTTAGGCAAACTGTTACAGATAAGCATGACAAAACGGTGCAAGTCGGTGAGCAATGTTTGATCCACTTGATGATAATGAGAATGGAAGTGAAATACCTTTCTTGAAAGCGACAAATGTTCTTGGCGAAACTTCACGTCAATTGATGCTTGGTATTTTATGTTGTATTTTTACCAAGATGTCTTTATTCAATTAATGAAACACGTATGCGTTATATTTATTTTTGTGAAAATGCAAGAAAATTTTTGAATAAATGTTTTCTCCACAACTGGGACATCAAGTCATCGATTTCAAGCCGAAACTGGAAGCTGGGTTAATATTGATACAGGTCGTGTTTTTGTTGTGAAAAGACGACAGTTTGAAATTGAATTGTTTGCCTGACATTAATTAATTTATCAGTAAAAATGCACTGTCATTAGAGTAACCCCCCCCCCCCCCCCAAAAGCAAATGCTAGAATAAAAGCCTTCATATAAAACGTTTAGCCTGTTGATTTTATCCCCACACTTACAGCCTGTATGGACTAAATATTTATTATTGACATCTTACCCCCATATTTGTTTATCTTCGTTTAAAAGAGTATTTTTTATATGGAGAAAGCATTTAATGTTTCAGATGTTTACAAACCTATAGTCTTCAGATTTCGTTTGATTTCTAAAGCCTCGATATTTTTCATAAACTCACCAATGACTTGCAGAATTAAAGAGTAAAGGTCAGGTGACATTACAGATAAATTTCCAAGAAACAATCATTCGTCAAAGACATAGCTGATTAAATGACAAAGTTGAGGATATTGGGAACACATATTCTAAATGACGTTTCTTAAAGGTCTCAAAATATTAGATACCCTTTATGTTTCAAGATGTCAAACTTTTGAGTTTGGCTAGTTGTATCTCTTGACAGACACACAGTGCAGTACACGTTAAGATGCATCTCTTTTCACAAGTATTTTTTGGTTGATGCAGATGCTTGCAATATATGGCCTAAATTAAAATAATTAGTCGAAGCTTATCAGATAATATAATATCACATAAAAATTTTTAATCAAAGGCATTGGACGAATTTGAATTGCAAATGATCATTTTCTTCACAAATTGCTTGTATAAACCAAAGCTAGAGACAAGTTTATTACTCGTAAGTTCTTGTTGGCACTGTAAAATAAGTAATTCGATTTCAAGATTTGATTGAAATCTAGTGCAAACTCGATTCATTAATTAAGCGAGTCTTTAAAGCTTCATAGCCTTGGATTGAGGTAGATAATCTGTTGAAAGCAGTTGATAGCGTGTGATCTGATTACACCGACAATAGTCGGTTGCTTTTATACACTGCCAACTACATCAGCCACTAGCGCACCGTGCTGTAATATACTAGTACAACCTTGTATACTAATATTACATTTTCCATGAGCAAGATATATATCGGTCATTTTTAATGATTGATTGTTAGACGATGACAAAACGGTCGGAGCAATTGCAACTTCTCTGGCCTATCCGGCAGGGTTTGGAAAAGGCATTGAAACATCACCGGATGTTAAAATTGTGTACAAAATGGTGCTGTTTACTACATGTATCTGCTAGACTCAATTTTAGTGTGATTAATGTTTGTTTTAAGGTTTTTTCTTGCCATTAATAAAGTAGGTTAAAGTTTATAAACTGCCCATACAAATAAAATAAATGGCTTCAATATTTCAAAAAGGACTGTTTTTAGAAGCCTGCGTAACACAATTTCCCCCTTGTCGATCGGAAAAGCCAGAGAAGTTGCGATGGGATCGTGGCTGTGATTCCGAGAAGAACCCGATGTTTACTCGTGGTTGGGACACAGGACTATCGACGTCTTAAAGAACGGACGATAACGGAAAACATTTCAAGTTTTACGCTTCTTTATTCATTTCAGCCATTTGAATCATCAGAAAACAAAACACAAACAGAACATCGGCATCTACCGAAAAAAAAGTCTAGCTAGCGAAGACCCCAAAACGTATTACATTCAATTTGCGAACAACATTGCGACTGAATGCACTAATTTCACGACGTATCAATTATTTTGAGGACTGATATTGTTCGATATAAAGATGTTATTAAGTTAACGTAGATCAATAAGTCTAGCAAGATAGAAAAACCCATTTCGAATATACATGTACCAAAATCCTATATCAAATTTAAAGAAAAAGTACATGGTCTGCTGAATGTAAGTTTGTTGATTGCACTACTGAATTAAAAGGCACGTTTATTGGACATAACATTGCAAATAATACATTTAAGAAGATGCTTAATGCCAAACGAATTCTTCAAATGAAATGACAGGCCATTCACCGAAAGGGTTAATCTCGTCACGCATTGCATTAAGCAAAGTTAAGTCATTGATTGGAATAAAACGACTTTTTCAGGCTTATCTTTATTGTACCAGCTCAAAATGGCACTTAACAACGAACTTTTCAATCAAAATTTCACAGAGAAGCGACTCGGGCAACAATTGGGTGTTTTCCGTACTTGTAAGGCAATTATAATCTTCGGCATAGCGAGCTGTCCCTCCTCGTCAACATCAGAGCAATCTCAGCCGCTCTGGAAATTCTGCTTAACATCTAACGCTCAAAAGTTGTCTAACTACGTGCAATAAGCATGGCGGAATAAACAAGTAATAATGTTATTCAAATTCGTCAAATTCATCCATCTCTAGACAGAAAGTCGGCTTGAACCTTTTACATTATAAGAGATGCGTAGAAACATGCATTTCAGGTTCTGAGATTTTGTCCTCTGTTAAATTGATATTAATCTATCTTTTAATTTGACGTTTGAATCAAACAGGAGATTATTGACCATATTGCTTACAAAGGTATACACTTATTTTGAAAAACAACAAATCGATGAGATACCACTATAATATATGTATCAAAATATGTTATCCAAGAAGTTTCCTCGAATATTAGTATATTACATACATTGTTCATTACATATAGCGTACGATTTAACAATACCAACTGGAACAAATATAAAGGTGGAGAGATATTGGGCATTGAAATTCTTCTTAAAACAGAAACAAACAAGATACTGTTTAGCCTTTGAATTTTGTACCAACAGAACTGATTGCAGAATCATACGATTGCTGGAAAATGACTTACAACTGACAACTTGAGCCTTAATTATATAAATTTACTCTATTACTGCACGTAGACTGTATCATAAACAACATGTGCTTATAAATGTAAGTCAAGGCACACTTATACACATGAACACACCTACAAATAAACAAAACCTAATAATCAATTTTTGGCCATGAACACTGTACGTTTATTTAAGGTAAACTTTCTGTTTTGAGGAAGCCGCCTATTCTCCACGATTGTTGATCTGTTTGTTCCTAACACCCTTGGGGTATATCAACAAATTGTGGTTAATTGTACAGATATCGATCAATCTGAGTGTACGGTTGTATAGATGTAGTAGATGGGAACTGTATATGATTGAGCCCTACATATAAAATATGAAAAAGTTTTGATACGTATAGATTTAATAATCCAATACGAAGATTAACTTTCAGTGATAAAATTGAAATTTCACGCCACAAGTCACAAAGCAATTTTCATTATTCTGGCTCAAAGTGCATTAACTGCGCCTTGTATACTTTCCTGTCGCTTATTTCCTGTCGGAATCAATAAAAATTACAAAACTGTTGTGAGAATGCAACTTGATCCTCAGCAAGTCAATAAGCCGATACAGGAGGCTGGGCGGACTCTGGGCCACAGAACTGTTCAGATCAATATCGACCCCGGTTCAAGTTGGGGATTTATTTCTTTAAAAAAATATGCAACCTGTTACTCTTGCTCTAGAGTCGAAATATTTTGGTTAGTGCGCATGCGCGGATGACAGTTGACATCTGTCAAAAGAGCTGCAAAGTTGTGAAGAAGTTGATACAGGAGATAATCTCAATCATGGCTACATCGGCGGAAGACAAGAGCTCTAATTTTCTGCGTCAGTTCAGAGATTTAAAAACTCGTGAATTTAAACTGTTATCCGCCCAGCAGTTTATGGAAGTTTGGAACCATTACGATACTGATGGTAAGTCACCAACACGAGGACTTGTGGTATAAACTGTTGTATTTGATTTACTGTCCATGGACTATTTTTCCTATACAGGTAATGGATTTATTGAAGGAAGCGAGTTAGACAGTTTCCTTACTCAGCTCGTGACTAGCATTAACTCTCAAGACATAGGACCAGAGGTAAGTGATGGGGCTAGAAGTAGATCTGTTGACGCTCTCTCTCTCTCTCTCTCTCTCTCTGTCTGTCTGTCTCTCTCTCTCTCTCTCTCTCTCTCTCTCTCTCTCTCTCTCTCCGAAGCCTAAAGTCGATAACGTTTAATAATTATGTCGTTTGAATGACACAAAAAGCTAATATTTGCATGTTTGTCTTCTTTACAATCAAAGCAACGTGTAATTGAATAGGCTGCAGTGACTGTGACATTTCAGTGATCACGCTGCAGGCCTTTCACTGTAATCACGACACTACGGTTACAGCAACATTGCATGCTGGAAACAACCATCAACAATAAAAAGCAAAAATTCCTTGAATGTAACACTACGCACATTAACGTTTATAGCCATTATCTTGCAATTCAATGCTTATTACAAGCAACTGTGCTCAAAAACCATATTGAAAAAAAATATCTTTAAGATTTTGTTTTTTACGAAAAGTTTCGCTTTAACGTCCTTTCCAGTCAAACTTTTGCAGAATTACAAACTCAATTGTTGTGTTTTATCTAAACATTTCTATTTCCTGGACCCCAGACAGACTGTAGTATATCTTCAGAACAACAGCTACAATTGTCTGTCATTTGACTAAGGGATATTAGAAAATTGCGAAAACGTGACTTTCATTTCCCTTGTGGTGAATACGATTCTGTTTCGGTCCTATGGTTATATAACACTCGATTAAAAGAGGCTTGAATTGGGAAGTTAGATGACTGCACGGAGGAAATTGGGATGTAATAAGAAATCTAGCCACCTGCCCCAACATTCGGTTTCTGCGTCTTGGAACTTGATTTATCGAAGTCTCAAACTCCTCCACGATGTTACGTTTGAGTATACAGAAGGGGAAACACTACATCATATTTGTTTCCTTTCAAACATTTTCCTTTTTTATGAATAAATTGATTATGAGAAAAATGAAAATGTATTGACTCTCTATGTCAGTGCACGTTTTATTGACGGTGCACTGTTTCTCCTGTGAGGTCTTTTGATAGTAAGATGAATGAACTTCTTCATATCGCTCGGGAACGTTTTGTGGCAAGTCTACGAAAAGAATTCTCCAAAGTAATTAACATTGATGAAAAAGAGGATTGTTTAACGAATTATGTCGCAACAAAATGCCAATTTTGTTTAAGTAAAAACGAAGCCGACACACAATTGGCACTAAATTTTGTTGCATTGACTTGAACATTCGATCAAAAATCCTCGTTGCGACGTAAAACCATTTTATTGCGAAATTTAGACACATCTTGAATTGAGAAGTGTCTTAATCTCGGGGATTCAATTAGTCTGTGTGATTGTTGAATGTAATTTGGTAACGTTACTAGAAAAAGGAGAGAGAGAGAGAGAGAGAGAGAGAGAGAGAGAGAGAGAGAGAGAGAGATTCCGATTTTTTGGTAAACTCCTCCTTGCCATTTGTATAACAACCATTTAACCCATACAAAATAGAAAACATAATCATTATTTACTTATAAAAGTAGCATTAAAATCTCAGGTTAAATCGTGGAATATTCTACATCGCTATATATAATATAAAGATTAAACTCATCCATCTTTAAAAAACGGATGAAAAATAGGTGTTGCTGGCCAGTCCATATAGCTATAGACTCTCAGATTACTGCTTGCATGATAAATAAAGTGCTAAGGCGTATGTAAGGGCCTAGAAACCCCATTCCACTGAACAACAATTCCATAAAATGCTCTTTTTTTACAATTGGTACAGATACATATGATCTATTTTTAAATTTAAGTTTTGTGCAAAAGTTTATTTAGAAATACTTATAAAATCGTAAATAAAGTTTACCTTTTGCCGCAAAACAAATCCGCATATTTTCAATGCAAGTAGTATATCTTCCAGTAATCACTAAAAGCAGACTAATTAAAAAAAACAAGCATTATATTTTTCATCAAGGATATTCATATCAACAACTACTTACAAGAATTTTTGTTTAAAGCTGTTCTATACATTGCAATAAAAAGTAGCAATTTTTTATCTGACGGCATAAAAATTCAGAAGAACATACGTGGCAACTGGGTAAAACCTTATCTGATATAAGCCCTATTATATACAATATAACAATGCAACATACTTGCAACATTTTTAAAATATCGACTGTATCGACTTGAATGAAAAAAATATATACTTAGCATGTTATTATTTATTTATTTTTTTTGCACAACCATTACGATTTGTTTTTCAACAATACAAAACGCTTTAACTATCCTAATTATTAAAGGTAATAAAAATATTCTCTATACAAATACAATCTTAATGCAAAATTTGAAGATAGTATCGCTTCTGAATTTATCAAACTATAACAAAGACGATGAGGTCAAAATGTTAAAATACATTTAGTTTATTGTGTAAATGCAACATTAAGAACTAAATTCAAATGCATGTATCATGTTAATGTTGATCAGCTTAAAATGCTACATCTATTAACGATGAGTTTTGGTATATAAATTGACATTCATCGTTTGTGCTTGTAAAAATATTCAATACTGAAATAAAAAGCTTTTCAGGCCTTCATGTTGCCAAAAATATGTACGGCAATTACTTGAAACTTTTTAACAAAATCTCTGGTAGTTCGAACCCTTTGAATTTCTGTACAAATGGGTGATATCATAATAATGACGCCAAGATACTAGTATTGAAAGTGCAACCATTCATATATTACATGCAGCATACATGTACATCGCAGCCGTTTAAATCGATTCATTGTTATTGGGTGCTTCACCTACAACGTTGGTCTATATGAACCTCTGCAAATGAACACTTCTAACCTAAAAATAAGTTTTTAAAAAATGGATTTAGTGCCAAACTCCTCGAAAAGTAAATATTTTATATGTCAACAAAATTGAAAACGTTTTGAAGCCGTGTAGGTTTTCTGTATCTTACGGTTTAAGATAAGCAAGTGCTTGTCTTTTATTTTTATTCACTTTTAGACTGCAAACACGCTTTTTATATACTTTATACACACTATGTACAGTGGCTTTTAAAACGGTCAATTATTTGGTCACTATTTTATAAAGAATACGTTGAATTACTCGAATATTTCATTCAAACTTGTTTATTTTACTCTATAATGCATATATTACATCAGATAAATCTATTTACGGTTTTTAGTTTATTAAGGGGAAATCGATCGACCACAACCACTTCACAGGGGAAAAAAAATCACACGTATTATATATGTAGGTACATATTGATAAATTTATAAAGCCAAAGAAGGTCCCGATAGACCGAGTGTAATGTAAAAAGAATTTTCGTTCTTTTAATATTGATTATAGAATTGTAAACACTTCACTCTAATTAAAAAAATCTAATTTACTGACTAACGAGGGGCAATATTGTTTACTTAAACATGAAACATTCTTTGTGGTTACAACAGGGCAAATACAAGAAATATTCGTTTCGATGCAAGTTCAAATAATCGCTTTCTTTTGATTTAGATTGAACAAAGGAACAAATAAATTCTTTATAAAAACTCCGTAATTTTAAAATTTTTTTTTCGGCCAAATCGTATTTCCGACTATTGCTTAAAAAAGAGAAGCTCATAATTTCAGAACAAATATTTTGAAAACATCTGCGTCATATGTTTTTTTTTTTAAATCACGAGCCACGGCAAAAATTTAGTTTTTTGTTGGTACTGGTAAAAACCCTTACACTTTCATAGCGTTGAGGAAAATTGCGAAAATTTCTTTTCATTCTAAAAATTTATGTTTGAAAAATGAAGATTTGTACCTCATGCAATATCACTATATATATATATATATATATATAGAAACGTGTATTTTGCAATATGCATATATTAAAGATATAGTCAATTAACAATCATAATTCGTCAGACTTTTTTATTTATTTATTCTTTCATGAAAGAAAGTTTAACAAACTTCTTATCTTTAAAGAAATAAAATATTCATAGCTCGTTGACTGATATTATCTTTGTTAAACGTATCCCTCAGAAAAACATCTTTCTTGATTTCACAAAGGCGATTACTAAATAAACTGTTGAAGTGCCGCAGTGCAATTAATTGAAGCACACATTATTAATAACCAGGTTTTCTTTGATTTTCAATCAAAGAGAAGTTTAATTAGGAAGAACAAAAGTCTTTTTTTCAATACATAGATAACCAAAATTAAAATACTAATATTAAGAACCCCCAAAAAGGTTCTACAGAAAGCTATATTATAATTAAGATTTTTCTTACTCATATCTATTACCTTGCATGACACCAAGATACTTCATGTTAGTATACAAAAAAACCTGTTAATAGTGAGCTAAATGAAATAAATCCTGCATCGCTTATTCTGCTGCGTGAACACGCATTTCATTACAAACTACCTTTTGCCCAATATCTGCTTTGCATCTTTTTTTTTGTGATGAAAGGAGCCTGTAATTTGTAACTTCTCGGGAATTTATTGATTTTCAGGAAGGACAATTTTTAGAGTAGATGAGTTTGTGTAAATTTGACACTCACCATCCCCACTTCATTTCTATATATCACAGACATCACGGTGGTAAGCCTTGTCTAGCTAGGAATCAATACATCGGCGGGGTCTTATTCAGAGCTGTCACGATTTTGAACGAATCACAAAGAACTGTTTTGTTCTTAATATCATTATTAACCTTGATTTCTTGACTATTTGCTTAGTATTTTAAATGTTAAAACAACATTGCATCTGTCCTTCATTAAAGTGGAAACTTACAGATTTCATGTCCTCAAAACATAACTATTAAAATAAAACAAGTATCAAAGGAACATTTGCTAGGAACATAACTAAAGCACTAGTACTGGTGGTCACAGTCGCAGTACTAGTATGGAATACAGCAAGCGGTCGGACGTTTGAAGACAAAAATCGTTGTTTACACCTTTGACTAAAAATCACTATGTGTGATATCAAAAACTTTTCTTTGTTTCACGTTTATTGCGTAAACGATGGAACATACCTCGTCATTATTTCGGAATTCTAGAATTAGGCATATTAAATTAAATGATTACCAACCATGCAGGGATTCATAGCTTTTCTTAATCAGAGCAACCTAAAGAAAATTATGGTCGCCCATTTTCCCGTCCAATATTTGGTTGCATATAGTTATAAAATATATATTAGGTTCAAAACATAGATATAAAACATAATAAAACTAGACAACATTGAGATGGTGACCATCTCAAAGGGCCCCGCTTAAATAATGGACAATAGGATGAAAAGCATTTCAGAGAATTTAGCTTTGACCTTGACCTATAACTTAGAAATTTTCCATCTGGCATAGAAATTTTAATTCAATCTCATTACCCCTTACACACAGGCATTTTTGTTCAACCTGAGCAAGATTAAGCAAATGGGAAATAATATACGGTCTAAAACTGATTATAAAGAGATGTGCTATGACCTTCACATTGACTTGGTTCAAAGTCACTGCAAACCATTAACCCAAAAGCTCTGTTTATGTGAAGTATGAGCCAAATAGGGCTAAGTGGAGAATATATATGTTCTTAAAAAAAGGATTTTTGTGTGATCCGATATGACCTTGACACTTGACCTACAAACATCATTCAAGGTTACTGCATACCCTTTGATCAAAGGCACCCTGTGGGTGAAGTATGAGCCAGTTTGGTCCAAAGGGAAAGAAGATATGCTCCAGACAAGGATTTGTCATATAATTCTGCTATGACCTTCACATTCGACCTCGAAACTTGGTTCAAGGTTCCTGCACACCCATTACTCAAAAGCTCTGTTAACTTGAAGTATGAGCCAAATAGGGCTAAGTGGAGAGTATATATGCTCTGAAAAAAAAGAATTTTTGCGTGGTCCGATATGACCTTGACCCTTGACCTACAAACTTCATTCAAGGTCACTGAACATTCTTTGACCATAGGCGCTCTGTGAGTGAAGTATGAGCCAGATTGGACCAAGGGGAGAGAAGATATGCTCAGGACAAGGATTTTTATATAATTCTGCTATGACCTTAACCTTAGACCTAGAAACATGGTTTAAGGTCACTGCACACCCTTTACCCAAAGACACTCTGTGGGTGAAGTATTAGCCAGATTGGGCCAAGGGGATAGAAGATATGCTCCGGACAAGAGATCTCGGACGGACAGGCGGACGGACGGACGGACGGACAGATTGATCACAATAGGGCGCCCGCAGAGCGGGGCCCTAATTAATTTTGCACAATTTTGCTTATTCTGTTGCGTGAACATGCATTTCAGCAAAAAGTTACCTTTTGCTCAAGATCTACTATGCATTGGTTGTTGTTGTTTGTAATGAGAGGAGCCTGTAATTTGTAAATTCTCGGGAATTTATTGATTTTCAGGATGGACAATTTTGCATGTACATGTAGATATAAGATATATAGTAGGTATAAAACATGAAAATAACACACATTCCATACACACGCTCTGAACCCAATGATCTAGACTATATTGACGTCATTTTTACCAAGATAAAATCCTAAGAGACATTGTCAATGATTAATTAAAAGTTCAGTGATTTCAAAAGAATATCATGGAATTTTTACTCAAAGAAAGCACATGAATGGCTAGCTTTCGGGGAGCAATAAAAGTCTTATGTTAACCGCTATACTCGTATGCTAAAGTGCGGAAGCGCAGGAAGCGTTTGCTGAATTGGTGCTTTTTAACCTATTTTGTGTTGTTAAATTTGATAATAGAAATACAAAAATTGTGCTAATAACTAATAACATGACATATTTATGCAGTCATTTCTAAAGATATGTTTAATTTTGGTAGAAGATCCAACATAAGTACGTATTTCAAGTTTGTTTACCAATATTGGAATTTCATTTACGCCCTAATCTTATTGGTTTCCTAGAATAACAATAACAGCAAGATAATTAAAGAAGAATTAGTCATACTAGTGACACTGCTTCACGGATTAAAACCATTAAAAGACGCGTAAAAGACAATGCTATGGCCATAAATTTTTGGATCGCAAAACGGGACACAGAATGATCCAATTAAAAGACACTGAATTACATTTTGAAAATCACTTTCCAGGTTTTAAACTATCTGGGTTTGTTATCTTTAAGCTTCCTTTTAACAAAATATACAACCAAAAGAAATAAATAGATAAAAACATATAAGGGAATCCATATCGACGACTTTTAAAACTAGAGATTCGAAGGATTGACTTTGGTAAATGCAGACATAGTGGAATTTTCCAGATGTCGATTTGTTCGAATCAAACTGCTCTTAGAGTTCGTCATCCATTCCTAAGCCCATCAATATGATTTGACAATGAAAAACCGGCTTTCTATCAGAATAAAAGAAAATTATAAAGACTTTTATACTTGTCCTTAAAATACGTGTGTTTAACACGAGTGTTGCATAACTAGGTGTAGAATGAATATCATCGTTCGAAATTTTGAAAATATTGTGCCGATTTTTTTGTATCGCTGTCGATTTTAATACATTGCTCTTATTTTCCTGTTGAATTACCATATATACATTAATATGCATGTAAAAAATGTTACCCCCCCCCCCCCCCTTCACCGTTCCCGAAAAAAAGCTTCTCCAGAAGCATTCTCGAAAACAAATTATTTATAAGATAAACCATAATATAATAAAGATGAATAAAAATATAACTAAAGATGAAAAACTGTAATGAAACTATAGCCAAAACTTTAAATCAGATGAATGAATCGAGGAATCTTAAAGAACATCTTGGACAATAAAGTCTAATAAAGAGTCTACACAACGTCTGTACGTGAACATTATTACGTATCGACCATATGATGTCGAGAAGGGTAATCCCGTGGTACTCTCCCTGTAATCCGATATCTTGATTGCTCTGGGTTCTCCGTATGTTTCATGGTGCTGAGATATAAAGGTACAATATGATACGAAATGAAGAGGAGATCGAGTCTGGCAAACTGTGGGACGTTTATTCATTCAAAACTTCGTGAATAATTAACAACAGATGCATCTTTGAACCATCGTTATGAAATAAGAGACATCAAAGACACCGTTGACATATTACATGTTGGTGCAAATCTATTATTTATTATTATTTCATTTCATTTCTTTTTTTCTTATTTTCGCATTTTAAAATCAAAGTCTCTATGTTTAAGTTAATTGCTAGGTTTGATTAACGAAAAGGCATAAATTCATATTGCTATTATATATGACAAACATGGAATACTCTCTGTTTAAAACAGGACGACAGTACTGTTGTAATGATTTGCTTTGTTGTATTTTTCACTTAAGTGACAAGTAGAGCAACGGTGTTATGTATATGATGAAAAAAAGCTATAACAACATTCGCCATTAATGCGTAATCACTCACAAACATTGATTTCATTTCGTATATGACACGGCTATTGTAATATGCCGTGTAAACATTAATTATAAACATGAATCATACCGGCCTCTGTGTTGATTCAGCTGAGGCCAACGGGGTTTATTGATGCTGGATGAATAATCAAGTCATTTCATTAGGCTGGCGACCGTCCCACACAACAAGGTGTCAGATGAAAGAGAAAAATGTGAGCTCTTGTCATTAAAGCTCATCCGATGTCTCTCTGTGTCCTGTCTCTTGTAATGCGACGCTTACCATCTTCAAATACTATTTTAGAATTATCATTAACCTCAATGAATTGTAGATTACTTGTTTCTTTTTGTTTGGTTTCTTAATATACGAACCTTAAGGAGGCTGGGTGGTCTGCAAAATTAACCAGCAGATCCACCTCAAAATTTTAAGAATGATTTGTTAAGCTAAAAACTATTATTTAGTAAAGAAAATATTCATAAATTTTAACTTTAAAGTTTGAATGTTTTCCTATATATTTATACAGAGCTCTTCTTTTAAAGAAGATTTATACGGTCTAAAAATGGCCACGACCATCCAGCCCTTTTAAACTTGTTTAAGAATAAGTATTTTTTAAAATAAAGATTGACTGCGGTTGTCCTTGCTCAGAGACGTCAATAACTTGAATGGAATGAAATCCTGGATATGCGTCTGCACATCCCACAGAAAATATAAGTGCAAATCATGGCTCTCTGTTTATTGCGTCTGTATCAGATACAGTAGATAACCACTCTCATGAAAATCAAGATTAACGAAATACATTGAAAACAGTCAGTGCTTTCTCATTTTTAATGACGTTTGAAAGAAAATCTTGCTTTTCATATTGATTATGAAGGAGGAAAGACCATTGAAGTATTTTTTTTATAACGGCATGTTTTCAAAGTTATTCCCGGTATTTCCCGATAAATATTTCATAATATGCTTCAAGATTTTGCTGATGGCAATCGTTTATCATAGATAATGTTACATAAAATCGTTCATGGGCTGTTGTAAAGAATTCACACCGAGCGGAAGTAGAGTTTGACAAACATTTATCACACATAGTTAAGACAAATCTTAGTCCAGGCCGCAATTTGTTGGCTACAATAACTCATGCCGCGTTTATGTAAGGTTTTATTGCAACATTGCTTTATTTTCAAAGGACCATTCGAATTATGTAATGGTTTCTGGCGAGGAATAAAAAAGCTCGAAGCAGTCATAAATGTATGAAACGGACGAAACCGATATTGACATATTAATTTCCTCTGAGAATTCAAATTCATTAAACAGACTGATTTCTTGATGAAACATTAATTTAACTTGACAGTGTTCGGACTTGAATTTTAATCTTGACTTGCTCCACAGTCCGACGCAAATTTGCTATTGTAAATATTGTATAAATGACATACATGTACATGTATATAGCTGATACACAACAATATTAAGTCCTTTTCTTATTATATTATACAGACTCTATATTAATTTTGTAATGAGAGAGAGAGATTGAAAGATTGGTAGACAGTGTTCTGCGGTGTGCATCAATCCTATATGGCACTGAATAACACCATCTCGTGCCTGTCGTCTCCACAGAGCGCGATTCCAATCACCCATCCCTTTAATCTCCCATTTAGTTACGGCCTTACAACTATATTCAAGTATTGATGTGGCAGGACTTTTATCAGCGCCCGAACTCTACCGCCCAGACTGTTTGAACCATCATTCCGATTCCACGTTCCAATGCCGCTGGCTTCACAAGTTTCTTCCAAATTAAGAGCAATTACATGATCAATCTAACTAGCTCTGAATGGAGGCTGTACCTAAAAGCTAGCCTATTTGAAAAAGAAAGGGCGGGGTCGCTAGATATCCCCATTACTACCTGCACTATTTGACCTAGTGTGTAACTTCATTATCAGTTCCATTCGATTTATCAAAAAGTACTTTAGAAAAGTTTACTTTCCTATAATGATGAGGCTTAGACTGATAAATAGCCCTTTGACCGACCCGAAACTATTGATAGCACCCTCGGGCGGTCACATCGACGTTGGTTCGCCTTATACTGTTATTAGACATTTTTTAGACCATCCCCAAATTATATTAGTATATGCTACATGATCATGACTAAATCATCATATTGGCATGTCTGGACAAAGCTCCCGACCCCAGTTTATTTTCTGGTAGGAATAAGAAACACACAAACACACTTTTAATGTATTTTGATATCTGTGGTACACAGCCATTTGTGCCTCACGTGAAATTCACGTGAAAAGAGCTTCACGTGAACTTCACATTAAAGTTCACGTGAATTTCATGTGAACTTCACATGAATTTCACGTTAAGTGAAGTTCACGTGAATTTGTTCATGTGAGTTTCTCGTGAATGTGTTTCACGTGAATATCACGTGAAAATTTCACACATTTTCCACTAAAATTTCATGTGAAACACATTCACATGAATTTCACGAAAAACAATTTCTCGTGAAATTTTCACGTGAAATTCATGTGAATTTAACGTGAATTTCATGTGAGGCACAATTGCCTGTGTAGATCAACAGTCCAATATGATTGTTGATATCGACTGGAATAATGCATCAATTGCGACGTATGAACCCTATAATTCAATTCACTAGTGCCGTTTCACTTTAAATATGTTTTAATTTGTTAAATTTGTTACTTACTAGCAACTTACCCGTCTACCTGACCGCTAAAATGCACTTTTGTAGACATGACAATCTTTCTCTCGACCCGACATTTTCCATTTATTTCTTGTGCTGATTTTACAAAAATCTGTTACTTGTCCCTGCATGGTAGTTTTGACTTTTGTCCTTAAACAATGTATGTTTACCTGTATAACATTGGTTGTGTTTTGTATCTCTTTAAGGTGGTGTCCCCAACGGCTCTAATGGATGCTAAAACATTACTGATGAACGCCTTTGACGAAAACAGCGATGGCAAAATTGATATCGCAGAAGTAAGCTCTAGTTCTCGCTTGTTGATAATGGTAGCCGAAATTGCGATTCCAACTCTACAATGCTTGGTTAGGCGGAGTACTCAGTTTAAGACAAAGAGTAACACGTACAGATTAATGGTTTTTTTCTGAATCAAAATTCATTTTAGATTGTTTCTGATTGTAAAAAAAAAAAATCAATTTAATCCTTTGTAATTTCATATGAGTCTATATTTATCACAGTCAAGCTCATACCGCCTATACATTTACTTCGAATAATCTTTACAATTTTTTTATGTACTGTTTCAACTTTTATCATGTCCATATTTAGAATTCTTGCAAGAGCACCAATTTAATGGGGGATTAAATACTGTATGATATAACATGTGATATATATAAATGTAGTTTGGTAGAGTCCATTATACGAGCAATTATCTACATTACACCCTTACAAACTAAAACAAAAACAAACAAACACAAACAAAAACAAAGCTTTATGTATACATTTTCACCTACATTAATTGGTTTTATTTAAATTCAATTTTTACTAATATTCTGTTACTTAATCTAAAGTTTATATGTGTAAACTGAAATTACACAAAATAGCGTTGTAGTTACAATAGTTCTCACTGTAGTAAATGTATCCCTGAAAATGGTAAACTGTTTTAAAGGATAATTTTTAGCAAGGAAAAAACTTAATTGGTCTTTACGTTGAAATTTATGTAATATTTCAATAAAAATATTCATGCAAATATAATTTTTGTTTGAGAGGCCTAGTGGTAAACGCAGTGCTATTTCTGATTTTGAAAGCCTGTTACAATTCATCTAAAAATCATACTTTTTAGCTCACCTGAGCTGAAAGCTCAAGTGAGCTTTTCTGATCAAAATTTGTCCGTTGTCTGTCGTCGTTGGCGTTGTCGTTGTCGGCGTCGGCGTTGGCGTTGTCGTTGTAAACTTTTCACATTTTCATCTTCTTCTCCAGAACCACTGGGCAGATTTCAACCAAACTTGGCACAAAGCATAACTGGGTGAAGGGGATTCAAGTTTGTTCAAATGAAGGGTCACGCCCTCTTTAAAGGGGAGATAATTTAGAATTATTAAAAAATTGTAGGTATTTTTCAAAAATCTTCTTCTCAAAAAACTATTAGGCCAGAAAAGCTGTAACTTGTATGGAAGCATCCTCAGGTAGTGTAGATTCAAGTTTGTTCAAATCATGCTCCCCGGGGGTAGAGTGGGGCCACAATGGGGGGATGAATTTTTACATAGGAATATATAGAGAAAATCTTAAAAAATCTTCTTCTCAAAAACTATTAGGCCAGAAAAGCTCAAATTGGAGTGGAAGCATTCTCAGATAGTGAAGATTCAAGTTTGTTTCAATCATGCTCCCCGGGGTAAGGATGGGGCCCCAATGGGGGGGGGGGGGGG
>WFKH01010931.1:55705982-55723306 GCA_016163765.1 Magallana hongkongensis
GAGAGAGAGAGAGAGAGAGAGAGAGAGAGAGAGAGAGAGAGAGAGAGTGCAATCTAGAGCGAGGGAAACATACTTAGTGGATATGAATTTATATACATGTAGTTAACATGTGAACTATTAAATTGACTTCATTGATATGAGCTCTTAATTGAAAAAATGCCTAAATGAATTTTCCTGATTGCATATGTGTTTTCTGTGTAGAACTTTTTGCTACATTTGCTGAAGCAGTCCAAAAGAGATAATGACGTCTCGGAAGAACAACTCATTACATACACAGACACCGTGGTATGTTTAGCTCACCATACGGACCTACGTGTGTAGGCAATCTACTTAACTTGATCTTTACAAAGAAAATTAACTTTAATGTCTAGTACTGATTAACGAACCTCTGCCTGATAACTGACATAAACTTTAGAATAGTACATTACCATATAAACTACATAAACATGAAAACATATCTATCTCTCTTTGTAGCTACAACTTTTTGACAGAAATAAAGATGGGAAATTACAACTGAGCGAAATGGCAAAGTAAGATTACCAACTTGTAACTGTAATATATTATACAACTGAACATCTTGTACAATGATACTTTTGTTTGCTATGGATTCATTTAAGGACAACCTTTTATTAATGTAAACTAAATTGATATAGATACATTTATATATATGTTAAAAGAAGTGATAATCATTTTTAATAACCATAATGATCATGCCATTTTATCTACGGTATAATACAAGCACATGTATGTTGTAAATACCTGGTATGTATCTATATGTTGTTCTAATTAAGTAAATGCAGTATAACAAAATAATGTGAGGAACAAATTATTAAGTCTGTGATAGCATGTTTCCTATTTAATTTTTGTCCATAAGTGTACCGATAAAATTATACAGCTTTTCACCTCCCCTATCCCAATGGACAATTGATGTTTGCTCATAGATTTTAACAAGGCGCTCAGAGATAGCAATATAAAATTTTTGAATATAAACTCAAGTTCAATATTTGCTATTCTGTTTGACTTGAGTTTTTATACCGTACCTCATAATTGATGAGTCACTATAATTCTTGCAATTTCTTAATTCAAAGAATAGTTTTGACGTTCTAAATCAAATATAAACTGCGCATATTACTTTTGTACCTAGGAATTTTACATTAGAGACAAATTGCAACAAATTGCGATCTTTTGTGTGATTCTACGTTTTACAGTTTAGCAATTTTAGGGACCTAATAGTTTCTAGACAGTGTGGTGTAAGGCTGTTGAATATGAATGGTGAAGTTTTCTGCGACTCTGCGACATTATCGATTAGAGACAATTAGATTCAGGTTACGTCCATCACTATGCTTTATAAAGGTCAATTGGTCTAGAAAACAGGCGTAGATTGTTTAGATTACTGTCATGCAAAATACTTTTTATAGTAAAATATTTAATGCGATATTTCAGGCTTCTTCCAGTGAAAGAGAATTTCCTGTGCCGCCCAGTATTTAAGGTATTTGATTATCTTGTATTTCAAATAAATCAATGTTGTCTGGTCGAACTATGCAAGGAGATATTTTATTGATATTAAATGTAAAACCACATGCCGGGATAATGATAAGGCAACATTATAGCATTCAAATGCATTTGCACTGAACGGTACAAGAAGATGTAATTATAGACAAGTAAAGTCAATGTCAGTAACTTACTGAAACATTCTTGCTACTGCAATATCTTCTACTTCACACTTTTTTTCTTAGACTGAAATGCTTTTCAAACACTTTCACGCTGAAAGTTTTTCTTGTCTTGTTTTGTTAACTTCTATAAAATAGCAAACAATTTAATAACTATGAATACAAAATTCTTTCTTTGTAGTGCATGCATGATTAGATGATTCATACAATATATACATGTACACAATACTAAATATACAATTCATACATGTACATAATACTAAATATATACACATAAAAAATGTAACTAAACTTCTCAAATTGCAAACACAAATATTATTTTGTACAATCAAAATTTTCTGGTAAATTGACTCATCATAAACAGCGTCCTTTTAAAATTTCTTTTCAAAGTGAAATTACAAATTTTAATAGTACAAATTTTATTAGCAATCAGAAATTAAATTAAACAGAGGCTTTTTGTTGCGAATCATTTCCTGAAAGGTAATCTACATTGTATATTCATATATACAAAAACCCAATAAGCAGATGCTCTATCCTGTCTCACATTACCTTACACAATATCTCACCCATTTCTTGATAAAACGTCAATTTGTTACATGACACTCTTTTCAGAGACAGTTCAGAAAGAACAGTTCTGTGTTTGGTGTAAGTCTTTGTATATCTTTACCTACCGTTTCTTCACCCTCACCCTCTGCAGTTATTGCATTGCTTCTCGTCACGTTCGCCACGGGAAATCTATTTGTTCGTTTTTATGATTGACAATTTTAAATTTAAAACAAAAGATTATCTAGTGTCTAGAGACTTAAGCCAAAATCTAAATTGCTCTTAGAAAGTTTTTTTTTATATATTAAACTTTGAAATGATGTAAATCTATGATTTAATAATAATCAAATGATATTTGGAAATGTTAGCAATTGCTGTAAAAAAAATTGTTATTGGCCGTGGATAATTAAATACAAAACATAAAGAAATAAGATAGACATTCTATTCTATTTTTTTCAAAACCACCAATTGGGAAATCTTCTACTGGCTTTGATACTGCGTGTACTAATTTGAAAAGTTAATCATATTTTTTTTCAAAATTTTGTTTCTTATGACTTATATATATTTTCAATCATCATCAATTATAATAATATTTCTCAAACCTAATCATATTTGGAGTCATTTTTAGCACTTAAAAATGATTGACCCTTTATCCTTCAATACGTTTGATATAAAAAAACCCACAACAAAACATCAGCCTATTAAATGCATACCAATATTAATTGTCGCTATTATTTATTGATGAATAAGCTGGTAACGGTGAAAATTGGAATGTTTTCCTTTTGCGAACGAGATGAATTGTTTTCTTAGCATATATATTCTGTTATTTCTTACTGAAGCAAACACATCACTCTGCACACAACCCATTTTAGAATAAAATATTTATATATTCACGTATCTTAAAATATATATATTATTTTATTTCATATTCTGAAGCTTTTTTCTACTCACCCTTTTTAATCTATTTTTTGGCAAATTTTACAATTTTTTCTTGACCTTTCGCTGCATTTGAGGGGTTAAATCTGGTATTGATATGGACTTTCACTGTGTGATGCCAGACTTGCGCATATTACTGGAAGAACTGTTGTTATCTGCTGTGGGTGTTGATGAAACTGCATTTTTGATTTATAATCAGAACTTGGTCGTCTATCACACTGAATTGATGGCGATGCTGACAGAGATACATTTATTGTACTAAGATATTTTTGCAGAGTGCAAGCAAGCTGACAAAAGATGACATTGATAAAGTATTCCGTTTGTATGATAGAGTAAGTCGATTTTTAAAATCATTTATTACCTGGGCTTTTTTCTCACGCTTACATTGGCTAAGACGTAGTCAAATTTAAAATTATATTTAGCATCTGAATTTGCTTTTTAAAAGAGCAAGTCTTGTACTTACTATTGTTTTTTTAAGTCGCTTAAATACTTCATTCCTTGCAACTATTTGATTTTGTTTTAATACAACCACAGGATAATAGTCATTATATTGAAAACGAAGAACTAAACGGATTTCTGAAGGATCTAATGGACCTTGTTGAAGAAGTAAGAAACAATGTTGTAATTGCTGTAAGCGTGAAAACGTTTGTAACATTATGGTAGACATATCCAGTCGCCAGCAATTACATATCACACCTCGTGAAACAATTTCATAGCTGCTGTTTGAATTACCTAAATCACATGTGTACCTGACCTGTTTTATTTCCAAAGGACTATGATGAAGCGGACCTGATCCAGTGCAGAGAAGCATTGTTAAGAGACTGCGACCAAAACCACGACGGCAAAATCGACTACAACGAACTCCGAATGCTGCTGATGTCCTATAACCAGGTCTCCATCGATAACCCAGGCTTCGAGCAGGAAGACTCCTCCTAGGTTATATAGGCTGATGTGTATCCTATAGGACTGTAGCTATTTATATATCCCCTCATAACTTACTGGAGGTTTGGGTCTCTTAAAATTCCGCTGATTTATTGTTAATGATTTCGTATTTTAAATTTTCGGTGTCTTAAAGTGTATTTTTATTATTTTTAATTGTATGCACCAAAAACTGCATTAAAGAATTTTAGATATTTAAATGTGGTAAGCAAAAGCTTTCAATGTGATGTTATTAATCAAAATATTAATTATAGGGCCTGTTATTGTGTCATTCTTTGAAATACTCTGTACATGGAACTGCTGGTCACTGCCTGATAGTTTGTTACAAATTCTAGCCCGCCAAGCTGTGTAACAGAGATCATCATCAAAAGTAGTGTATAAACAGAGAAAAGTTTAACACTGTTTAATAGTGTCAACAATTGTAAAGAAATAATTTACCTGTTGTTATTTTGGGTCTATTATATCTTGCAGATCGCTGTATCAGAAGTTTCAGTTTTGTTAGTTTGATAAAAACAATAGTTTTTGTATTTCCCCCCCCCCCCTCCTTTGATGTAGCAATTGCGTAATAGCATTCTGCTGTTGAAAACAGTAACTTTATCATGCTTTTTATTCAATTCTATAACATACCCAAATATCGCCATATTGCACGAGCAATTTAACTCGTTTATAAATATGCTAGTACCTTTTGCACGTTTATAAGTATAGTGTATTGTATCAATTAGAATTAACAATGTACATATTTCGTTTTGTAGTTTGCAATTGGAAGTTGTACGCACAAAATATGTTAAGAATAATGTAATCTCATTAATACTGACCGTTTGACGCAAATTCTTTGAATCATGAATTATGAGCATTTATACCAAGTAAATAGCGTTGATTGTTATGAGATCTTTCTTTATTAATGACTTAAGCTAATGTATGATGGTGTTGTCAATAATAAAATAATATAATTATTAAAGCTTAGCCAAAATGATTAGATTATTATATAGTTGTGTTTTGAAACAATATAACCCGATTTTATTCATAGCCTAAATATCTACTTCTTAATTCTATGAAAAGTATTGATTTACTGTACAGAATTGTATAAAATTAAGAACATGTAGCCGAGTTGAAAAATTACAAAGGCATACTAGTACAATGTACAAGTTACAGAAGACTATGTTACATGTATTCTATTTCAGTATTTCATTACAGTTTATGTAGTACTATACATGTACTTTATTTCTGGCTCCTTGCCAATGCTCCCACAACGATATTAGAAAGTAATCAATTTTCACCTTTTTAAAACTTTTTTTTGTTATTGTGTAAATATCAAAATACGACTTAAGATATTTTGTAAAAGTCAAATTAGACTTGATATTTAGTTTAGATAAAATAGAATAGTAAACTTTCTTATTTTCTAGTCATAAAAATACGAGATACTCATTTGTTTATGTCATTTATAAAAAATAATAGCAAAATCGCATGGATGTTACAATGTAACTCGGGTTGCTTTTGATCGTCGTTTCTTCAATATTTCCTTGATATTTTTTGTAAAGCTATTGTATATTATTGTATTGTTTTCTCAATTTGTCATAGTTCATATAAAACGAATTTTTAGTAAATAGCAAAATTGTTATCTAAGATGTGATGACAAATATTGTTTTGCATATTGTTTATTTTGTAGTTTTTTGTGGTAGTTTTTTGAAAGATTAATAAACATGCCCTCTTACATATAATGATAATAGATTTTCTTGGGCTTATATTAAACCTCGGCTGTGGGTTTGTTTTATACGTTAGTCCCTCCGTCGTGTATTTTGTATTGCGAACTTTGTTTTATTTACTGACAACATAAAGATGAATGACAACGCCAATACCAAGCTGAATTTAATGGATTAGAGAAGGGGGATTTTAGTCGTTATGTTAATTATACACAGCAATGAACTACACAGATGAAGATTATACAGTTTACCCCCCAAAAATGATTGTATTAGGTCTATGCCATTCATATCCATTTTGTTATTACTGGGGTCCCACTATGCAATGCGGCTCTACTGTCTCCCTGTAGTGACCAATCTGTCCCTCGCCCGTCCGTCACTTGTCCGGCCCATATTTTCCCCCCTTAACCAATCTGACTCATACTACACCTATAGAGTACTTTTGAGTAAAAGGTGTGAATTGATCTTGAACAAAGTTTCTAGGTCAAATGGAGAGGTCATAACAAACCTACGTGTAAAATATTTGTATACCCCCTTTCTCCCCTTAATCCAACCTGACTCATACTTCATCCAAATAATACCGTCTTTGAGTAAAGGGTGTTCAGTGACTAAGTGTTTTAAGACTGATTTTGAACGAAGTCTTTAGGTGTTAGTTCAAAATCATAGCACACATCTGTAAAAAAAAAAAATCCTTGCACGGACAAAATGTTCTCTCCCCTTGGCCTTAACTGGCCCATAAAGTGTGCTAGTGGGAAAATGGCTGAAACTGAAATTTATTTTCATATCTGGTAAATAAACATGCATTTATTCATACTATCTTCAATTCAAGGCTCATTGTTCCATTCCTAGAAATTGTGAAGACCGCAACCAATAGTATTGATATCGTAAAATGTTTCCACAAGTGACAAATTCAGCGTTAGAATAGAACCTTAAATTGCACAGGAATAGAGACTTGGTCTAGGTTAATGCCTTCGCAGAAAAAATAAGTCGATGTTTGTTGAATCTTGAACTTTCCCGAAATACTTTGTCTGTAGCGTGCAATCTGTCCAAAACACCGAGTACTCCATAGTTACCCGTGAATCTACAATGTAAGTAACCATGTATATATTTCGTCGTCCTTATTCATTTCCGGTAATTGTTGGAAACCATGACAAATCGTTTGCAAAGCATACTTTATTAACGCAACGATGATTGCGAATTTTATAAAATTTACTTACTTCAGGTGGTGAAAGTCGTGAAACTCCGGCGATGGTAAAAGTGGTAGATGGTAGCCACTATGGTGAATAATGGTAACACTAAATGCGATCGCAAACCACCACAAGGTTGTCACGAGGTTGCTTCCGAAAATCAATGGTCCGCATAAAAACGGAATCAGGTTGGAGAGCAGCATTTCTACAGGATGGGCGTACACTGCGGTCAGTCCTATTGGCGCCGTCCATTCGTGGTGTTTTTTGTGTATCCGTTTGTATAAAAACGAGGTATGTAGAAGCCTATAAAAGTATGCATTTTGAAGACATGAAACAAACTGCGAACTCTTGTCATCTACGGCGCTGGTAATTTGTAGGGGAAAGTTGCAGCAGTCCTTAGACGGAATTTTAAATGTTGCCAACAATAATGGTAGAATCATTTTAACAAGACCTTGGACTTTAGGCAGGACGTAACTATCTATTTCTTGCATCAAAACAAGTTAAAAATGACGCTGGTTTCGAATGAAATATGCATTGATTGCTTAGTCTTAGTTCAAAAGCAAGACAAATCTTGTTGATTTCAAAGAGCCATGGCGGAGTGGCCAACAATGAAAAGGACAGGCCTACTAGACATTGCCGTTTGACACAACTACCCAAAGTCCAAGCTTTACTTTGTATAGAAACAGAATTCTTATGCCCACGTTTTGGCAAAATTATTTCTATGAAGTATACCTATTTTACAATATCAAATACTTGATGTACCAAAACAATTCTGCAAGTTTTAAAAATCATGAACATAGTTAAAGTTTAAACACTGCCGGATAATTATGCCAGTGCCAAGGTGGCATTTTTGCACCCGCTTAAGATGCAGTTTGATAAAAATCCATTTATACCAAATGATAGACCATTGACTAGAGAGTATATAACCACTTTTGCTTTAAGTGTATCTCACCTGACAGGTGAAATATTTACCTTTAAAAATTAATATTCAATAGGAAAATAAAAATTCCCATAGGAAAAATAATTTTAAAAATCCTACAGGAATAATATTTCCTAAGGAAGAAAAGTATTTCCGAACGGAATTTAATTTTGACAGGCAGTTTTCGTATAGGAAATTGAGAATTAAAATCCTATGAGAGTTTTGATCAAATGCTATCGGAATTTAAATTCCTATAGGAAGTTCTTTTATTCCGGTAGGAATTTCCAAATATCCTATAGGAAAATTGTTTTTTCCTATGGAAAAAATTATTTTCCTGTAGGAATTTATTTTTTAAAGGTAAAAATCTCACCTGACAGGTGAGATACATCAATAAGGAAAGTGTTTATAAACTCTCTAGGCAATGGTCTATATATGGCACATTTGAATTTTTCGATACATGCACCTTAGACGGGTGCAAAAATGCCACCATGGCACTGGCATAATTATCCGGCACAGTGCTTTTAACAGTTCGACAAAGTGCTCATTTAATAGATGAACATATGATCAAACCTGTGTGCGTAGTAAAAACCAATTTCTTCAATTGCAACAAATCCAAGCATATGGATGAGGAATACAGTCGTCGTTGGAGGTGTGAACGAGAGATCGGAACCCCGCCATTTTAATAGCAAATAAAACACTACCGCTCCCGGAAGTAGAACGACGGTGCTATTCAACAAGATGTTGTTTATTAGACTCCAAAGTCGACTCTTCTCTATCTGATGAAAAATATAATTAATATTTTTATCTTTTTGTTTATCTAAGCATTCAAGGAAGTATAGGACACACACCTATGAATTGTGACTTAGTTTCGTAACAAAACATTAAACTTAAACTATATTCTTACATACTTTTTACCATCACACTTTTATTGTCTAATAATGCAATAGGAATATGTATCGGCTACTGATCTTAAAGTCATGTGTTCGAAATAAAAAAAAAATTGAAATACATTATATGGTGAAATATTGCATAAAACTAGTAAAAATAGTTTTGATTATGATGTTCTTTCATTCAGCTCGTTGGCCTTCGAACAAGAAACATTCCATTTTGGCGCAGTGGCATAAACAAATGAGAAAAAAATCAGAATGATGTTAAAATATAAGAATTTCACGAATTACAAAAAGTTTGATAGAAAACCAAACCATAAGATTTTTGCCCTTTTGGATCTTGTATTTTAGGACCCATCTTGGTCTGTGATAGATGTCCACCAGAAGAAATCCACCCCCGACGACCGTCAGGACAGACAGGTACACAGAGAAAGTAGCTGTAAAAGACAGACAGGGCTGGTAGTAATAATATAAAGTCAGTCTAACAAGAGCAGGCGCTCGCAAAACTAGGAGATACTGTACATGTACAACATGTTCTTATTCCTCTTAAATATAATAAACATTTCATTTGAATTTTTCCTCGGGGTGTATTGCGACTTATGTAAATAATCGATCATCAAGTTTAATCCTTTTAAAGAATAAATAAACAATAAACTGTATACATATTTTAGGTCTTTATGAGGTGGCATTTAATCTTGGGAAATTATTGTCAGACCTCGGGCTTCGTCTTCGGTTGATATTAAGTTTGCTTCTCTAATAGCTCCAACTTAAATTTACTTTAGGCAGAGACAAATTATCAAGTGGGTGCGGGAGGGGTCGCAAAGGGGAGGGGGGTAAGGGACCTCCCCCTAGAAAATTTTTACAAAAAGGACGCAAAATTACCACTTATGAGAGCAGACATTTGTTAGTTTTAACAAATTGGTTATGTATGTTTTAAAGGACCATTATGTAAATCTAAAATAATTTATTTCCTTTCATTAGTCTATTCATTTCGTAATAATCAAATAGAGTCTATGTTTCGTTAATGAAATTTAAGAGAAATCATTCATACACTGTATCCATAACCTACGCTGCATGTATTCTGTTAACAAAACCAACAACCGTACGCCACAGTTGTAGCGCACCCATTCTGCAGTTAAGCAAAAGGTGCATGTTTTGCAGTATAAGACTATAAAATTTTATCGTTTCGATTATCTCTTCTAATCTGGGTAGTTTATCTAAAGGAATGGTGAGGGTAGCAGCTTGACAGTTGAGAGTTGGTGGGTTTAATATGGATCAAGATTAAACATTATGTTTTCATCTTCAAGATATTATAATATTTTCTGTAATTTAATTTTTTTCATAACTGGAAATTTGGCGAGTTCACTCTGACATTAAAAAAAATGATAAAAAATTGATCGTCGTTTCAGATATGAGGCATATGCCTCATTTGCCTCTATTGCGCTACGGCTGTGTTAACGTACAGTGTACTTCCAAATCAAGTTCTTTTTCATAATTGATACGCCACATTTACATGTTTTCAGCCCCTTAATCGAAAAAATTAGTTTTTTATTGCACAGGCATGACAACGTTAAAATCAAGAAACCAGACCAAATGATATTTATTGTTCAGATAGTTGCCTTGTCATAAAATTCAGTACAATCGCAAAAGTAATCGTTTTAACTTAACTGTCGAATATATATTAATAAATTGCCAAAAGTTTTAGGTTTATAGTGAAAAAAACCCCTTCAGATTCAGCTTTTCGTGGATTAGAGTTAACACTTTCGCAATGCAATCGCATGTCTACTGTAATATTAATCGACGCTTTTTTTTCTTTTTTCTTTTGCTTCTACATTGTACAAAGGATCTGATGGCTTCTTTGTAAATGAACCGGAAAGTTTTGTAAACAGGCCAGAGTTAAAGTGAACTTTGTTATAGATTTAAAATCTACACAAATTTTAAATTTTGCCTTACAAAATTATGTGTAGGCATTTGCCTTTTTGCCTTAATGGACGCTACGCCACTGACTTGGGTTCAAACCCACTGTATATCATATATACAATAAAATATGTTCAAACCATAGCTCCAATCTCGTACAATCTTGTCCTTCCTTAGTCGTTTTACGTCAGATAATGATAACTTTAAGGTCTTTCGATTGTCGCGTGACGTCATTGTGAGCATTCCGGAATATTTTACCGTTATCGGTTATAATATTAGTGTTATTTGATGCAATGTTTTGCCACTATTTCTTGATTTATAATTGTGTTTAACACATTTAAAGCCATGTAAAGTGAAATGACACTAATGTTTAACAATTTATAGAGAATAGTCTGAGTTTAAATTGCTGAATTCTATGAAAAACCGATATAACCGTACATAGACAAACTTGACAGTGACAACAATTCATAATTTTTACCTGGCAAGGTTAACATTTCTTTGCAGATTTCGATAGGATATATAATGATTTACAAATGTTCCAATTTTCAGTGAGTTTAAACCATTATTTTAAAAGTTACAGATGTTTTATGTTGCTAAACTGTACTTATTCATGGTTGAAAAATGGTATCAAAATGCACTGTAAATGTGATAGCTTTCATACTGGCAAGTTTAAATGGCCTTAAAATGTTAAAATATATAAAATAAAGGATTGCGATTAATTTCTTTAAAAAATTGCTTTATTATATAGAAATCAGTAAAATAACAATGTGATGTTTGATTGGAGAGTAGTCATCGCTATAATTGTCCTGATAGTGTACCTGTGTAAGCTCCTACAGAATGAAAAATATATTTGCAACATACCAATATTTAAGTTCAATTTGAATGTTTACATATTAATCTTCAAATTTAAACAAAAATTACATGGATTAAACCATAAAAACATCAAGGGTGGAGAAACCTTAAATAACATTGTGCCGTCATTCCTAACATTACACTCGCGTAATATTTGTTATAACAATTGACTAAAATGTACTCACTCCATACAACTCGAAAGAGCTCCTGTAAATTCAGGGTCTGCAGTGAAGTCCCTTCCATTGTGATGTAGTCATCATATAGAATAAATAAACCCGGGGTACATACATGTATAGATAGATGTCTTTATTTGGACAGCCTAATCAGATAACAGTACTCGGCAGTTATCTGTACTTTCGTTGCAGGTCGGAAATTTTGCGTATATTTAAAACCGCTTTCATGGGTAAAATTTCTAACACTTTAAATTCTCTATGATCATTTGATACAATCACTGTAATTACATGTAACACAAGTGTTATCATTACTGTACTGATTAGAAAGATTGGAATTATTAAAAGCATTATTTTATATTACTTTTTAACGGTGATCTTCTAAAGGAAAGATAACTCTTACTAACATGAATGACTATTATCTCTTTTACATTTGTTGCATTTTATATATTTGGATTGACTAGACTACCATTACCGTTACAACTTGTCACAGATCAATAAAATATCTGGTTACCGGTAATTCTAATCTATGATGAATGCTAAAATTATGTATATTTCGATTTTTACTTTAAGAAAAATTACTATCACTTAGGATAGTGTTCAGAGAAACTTTTCAGCCATGCATATTTAGAGTAAAATAAATTTAAGACGCTTTATTAAGTTCGGTTGATGCAAACTGGTGTAAGCGAACCAAAATCTTCATAAAGTATCACTTTAAACGATGCCTATTATTTTATAGAGTGGGCCTGCGTTCCATTTTTTTTTATCATGATCTTATCTAGGTATAATGAAATAACGAAAATTGGATTGATGACATACATTACATTTAAAATTTAATTTTGCAACGCAGCATTTAATAAAAGTTTTAGAAAAATAAGTCCACTTTTGAACATAGTATTATACAGCATGAAATACCTATCAGGAGGCTGGGTGGTCAACAACTTACCCATCAGATCTACCTCAAATTTGAAAATATGATTTGTTTCGCTATAAACTATATCTATATAGCTATATATTTTTTTGGTAAAAAAAAATTTCATTATGTTTTACCTTTTAAATTTGGATATTTTCCTTTATTTTTATATAGATCTCTCCTTATAAAGGAGATCAATACAGTGTAAAAATGGTCACGACCATCGAGCCCTGTTAAGTTTTATTGTGTTGTAATTTGAATGGCTCAGTGCACCAGACATAAAAGAGACTAAACGATTTGAGTTTTTTAGTGAAAGGTTCAACACCACCAAAATATTCGACAATTATTTTATTTTTTCCGTGTTTGTTAAATTATAATCAAAACGACTATTGTTGATATTTTGTATTTGTGTGATTTTATTATGGTATAATTAAAGCTGTACTGCAGTAAATTTAAATAGATATATTTAAAAAATGTGTAGTTCACGATTTAATAAACCAGTATATAGACATTTTCGGCATCTTTTACGTTCATATTCCTACAATCACAGTTGCTGTGTTATAAAACTCCTAAATATTACTGCAAGTAAAAGCACCATAACACGATTGACGACGGAAAAATGTGGTCCTTGCATAAAAATTCAGAGATTTAAGAATCGCAAATGACTTCCTGTTTTGACTGTCGGAGATGGCTCAAATATTTTCAGAGATAACCACTGATAAGTGGACAGTCGGACAGTTTACATGTCAAAGAAAACACACACATGATAAACAGCGACCTCTGCTTCATTGAAACAACGAACGAAAGAGAACAAAATGGCGGATCAAAACCCTGTTCAAATTCAGACTGAGGAAATTCGAATGAAGAAGAGTATGAACTTATTGCATTGTGTGGCTGTGCTGGTAGCTGTAACTGGACATATTTCTATATTCATTTCCCCCAGTGTAATATTTTCAGCTGCCGGATCCATCGGATTGACGATAATCGAGTGGATTTGTGCTGGCTTGTTAAACATTGGGGTTTGCTTATGCTTCATTGAGCTTGCAACCGTATTCCCATCTGCAGGTGGTCCGTATGCTTATGTAACTAATGTTTTTGGTGGTCTATCGGGCTTTATCATCATGTGGGGGTATATCATTTTGACTATCGGGCCATTCTGGGCTTATCTCTCATACACAGCATCAGTGTATATTCTGGAGCCGTTTTTCCCCATTGATTGCGACCCTCCAGCTCTTGCAGTTAAGTTCCTGGGAGCTTGGATATTAAGTAAGCATCAACATCAATCGTTTGTTTTAATATATATTGATTAATTTATTTTTCATGATAAATGCAAAAGTAACCACATTAGTTATTAATGACTTTAACATTGCATGCAAATGCGAATATTACGAAACAGAAACTTGTTGCTCATCTAATCAAGAAGTATTACAGTAATGTTTAAGAATAAGAAATGACAAAATCGCCTGTCAACATGTGTGTTTTACTTTTATCTTGTAACATTACCTACATCCTAAATCTCTCAATTCAATTTTATATTCTCTCAAAGTTTTAAGGATCATTACGCTTGGTATCATTTAAAGGGGCATGGTCACGATTTTTTTTTCAAATTTTACTTTTCAATTTTTAATGTTTATAATGCTTAACTAAGGTTATTCTAATAGTCAGCCAAACTTTTACCGTCAGTTTTTAAGTTATAAGCGAGATACACAGCTCCTATTTCGTTGTTTTGTAAACAAAGCTCATGCCTTGTTTTTGTACCGACAAAAGCTTCATTTTTCTTAGATTTTTTTCTATCTGCGAGTTTTATATGACCATATTATAACAATTTATAGTGTTGTCACTTCTTATTCTGTTTTAAATAATGCATTTTCTCTCCAACCACCTATGTGTAAACAAAAACATGGCATGAGCCTTTTTTAAATAGCAAAGAATTGTGAGCTCTGTATTTCGCTTATAAATTGTCAACTGGTGTTAAAATTTTGTCTGATCATTGAAAATACCTTAGTTAAGCATTGTTAATGTTAAAATTAGAAAAGTAAAATTTAAAGAAAAAAAAATCGTGACCATGCCTCTTTAAATTGACAGCTGAGTATCATCATTATGGTTCTAATTTACAGCTACCTTGGTGGTATTGAATTGTATCTACATGAAGTATGTGACCAAGGTACAGACGGCTCTTACAGCTAGTAAGGTGGCGTGTCTGATACTAATCATAACGCTGGGAGCTGTGGTACTTGGCAGAGGTATTTATTTTTGTTTAAGCTGGCTTGTATTGTTTCTTAAGAAAAATAAATAGAGCCATATTAAGAAAATAAATTTTATCCTAACCTGATTGGAAAATTTTTCATGATTTTCATGAACCGGATTGGAAAAATTTCGCGATTGCAACCTTACCAAGTACCTCCATGTCTAAGGTACATTGAACACTTGGAAAGTCAACATGCTTGTTGACATGTAGAGAAACTATGCCTATATTGTTGATGACCGTGGATTTCTGTGAGATTGCATCCTTCGTAGGAATATACAGTTTTATAAGGGTATTGACAAATGCATTTAAAATGATCTTTGAATTTCATCACGATATGTGATATATGAATATAACGAACGGGTATCGTGCACTTTTTCTCTACCAAAATAATAGATCAGTGACTTCCTGTGGTAAATAAACAAATCTTTGTCCAAAAAAAATAATTATAATAATAAAACCGTATTGAATCTGTGACAATTAGATTTTAGAGTATCTCAGAGCATCTCGTTTCTCCTTCACAACTCTGAAAAGTTTCAATAATAACCATGGTAACTTTTTCCGTATATATGCGGAATATCTATATATTAAAGTTTATAACGAGATTTTTCTCTCATAAATATGAAATAAATTAAGTTCCCTATATGGCATTGTATCAACGCTAACTTTATCCAACTCTTTTAAATCACCATCGTATAATTATAAAAGGGAATTGTTAGACTAGTACTTTCATGCATTAATTTTTTAAAAATATTGTGAATTTATCATATTTAATTTTCAAATTTGATTTTTATACCGATTTTAGTTTTAGAATCGTAGGCTTTTTGTACATACGTAATTATGCTATATCGAATAATTTTGCTTGCAGAATATCTTGCCATATAATAAGACAACTGCGTGTAGGAAACGGAATTAATCATGCTGGTGTGCTTGAGTTTATAATTACTTTACTAACAACCTTGCATGTAAACTAACAACCCAGTCAACGCGGGAAACCCACGGCGGTCTTGGATACGCCCGCTCGGGGAACTGACACTTTGTCATTAGGAGTCCATGTATGCGAGACTGACCGCGTGTTTCCCACGACTAACGATATTTGTTTTAGTACTAGTAATCAGAGAGAGACATTGTAACCATTTTCTTTTTAAAAATATTCTTATGATACCATTTTGATACTGGAAATTGCTCGGGGAAATGAATTAACAAGAACGATCTTTTTTCCTGGTTAACGGCACAATATTCTAAGAAATTAATGTGCAAACAACCACATTTTTTATTCAGTGTCTAATTTATAACTGCCTTGCTGTGTAATATTTGTTGCCATGTATATGTGTATTTCTTACTTCAGATATTGTTCAAAGGAAGGATTATTTAATGGAGAGAACTAATATAGGCTATATTTTGCCTGCTGTTCAATCCATATTCATTTATATAATTCTGTGTATATTTCTGAATAAAATACTTCTTAAACTAAAGGAAGGATTATTAATAATCTTAAGGAAACATACGTACTCTGTAGAACATTTTTCAAGTTTTGATCGATATGAACAATTAAAATTTCGATACCTTGCTTATCAAATTGTTGTTACTTTATATCCTTATTTACATGTATTTAAAGTTTTGATTAACAAATTGTTTGTATCATAACAACGATTGGGTGTACTGTAATAAAACAAATTCAAATAAAAATTCTGGCTGTAAAGGTCTTGTCATTGATGACATTTTTGAAAACCCAATTCAAGAATAAAATATATACGGATTCATAAGTCAATGAGGTTGCTCGCGGTCAGATTGGTTTCAGATAACATACTAGAATTTGTTTGTTGATCCGTTTGAAAAGTACATGTAGTTAAGCTTACAATGCAAACAATCACATGCTTGTTCGTAAAAAAAAATATAAGCAGGAAACTGTCTCTATAAATCAGATTATTTAAAATAATAAGCTTTTGGAAATATTTTTATTTAAAAATTCAAATCCATTTTCAAAAATAATTTAATATTACATGCTTTAATTAAACTCTATCTTCTGTTCAACCTTTGTATCAACGAAAATAGATTTAATAGACATTTCTTTGAAGGACATGAAACAAAGAGCAACTTTGAGAACGTGTTCGAGAATACCCCGTCGGAGGCCGGTCCTGTAGCTTTGGGGATCTTCTACTCTCTCTTTGTCTATGGTGGCTGGTAATTAGGAAACAACTTAAATTTTTGACTTTCCTTTCGTGTTAATATTCCTCTCTGGTGTTTAAATCTAAATCTGTTATGATGTGGTTCCGAATCGTTCTCATTTATTGTAAACATCCACTAATTCCAGGCAGATTGTGTGTGGGCTGATGGAGGAGGTCAAAGAGCCGGCCAGGTAATTGTATATAAAATTAGTCAGGGTAAAAAAGCGTAAGGGTTGGGCGGGGGGGGGGGGGGGGGGGGGGGGGGGGGGGGGGGGGAGGGG
>WFKH01010931.1:55723406-55751070 GCA_016163765.1 Magallana hongkongensis
TGGTATTCTGGGTTGAGGGATGATATTCCATGAGTAGAAATATTGATTTTTATTCAGGTTGTCTTTAAGATTCCTCTTGTCAAATCCTTATCATGTATAATTCATAAGAATAATATTATTATATTGTTTAAGGTACCTCACTAAATCAAGACTTATACTTTTTAAGACCCTACGTCACAAGATGGCGATTTGTTGAACTGTTTGTATCAATCGATTTGGTTGTATATCATCACAGTTCAGTGGTTAAAGTATCGGACTTATGAACGGCAAATCATGAGTTCGAATTCGCCTGGGTCTTTTGTCAATATTTACTGAATTAAATTTTTGAAAATCATAATTTTTATCAAAACTTGCATATTTTTTTCGTCTATTTATATACTTCTTATACATCTATCATAATCAAGTAATTTTCTGCTGAATTGAGAAACTATTTCAAGGTATAGTGAGCCACCTTAAATATTAGATACTAGTATCGATAATTTTACAAGTATAGAAAGCTTGTGTAAATTTTCGTGGTAACTCTCATAATATCCTCGAGTATTAGATACCCTCATGAAAGCTAATAGGCGATTCACGCTACTTCAGTAAAACTTATAACTTTTAAAAATTCCTGATCCTTTAAATACGGTTTAGATTCGGTCTTTTTTAAGTTTTTCCTTTAGAATTAATAGAGATTTTGCTCCCGTTCTTTTTTGAGAGAGTAAAATGGGAAATTCAATGTAAATAATGCGGTTTAAAATTGTTCATGTAAATTGTAAATATTAATTTAAATTTATTATTTTTATATTCAGTTTTTCTTTTGTTTTGTCATTTTGTTCGAATGAGTATGCAAGTCATGCAATCATTATCATCTATTTCACTGTTTTAGAGATATTCCACGTGCTGTGTACATCTCTTTCACAATTGTCATTATCCAATATGTTCTCGTCAACATCTCGTACTTTCTCGTTCTTACTCCTGCTCAATTCGTATCATCAAACGCCGTAGCTATTGTAAGTATAGAAACACGTTTTGAGAACATTATAAAATTTTGATAGTGTTTAATTAAGGTATACGTTTACTCAGAATGAAAAAAAATTCCACTGATGATAGTGAAAAACCATCTATTGTGTGTTATAGACCTTTCATGGTAGTGTTATTTTTCACTTTCAAAAAAGTAGGTCAATGAACTACTTTTTGAGTTAATGGCCATAGAATATTTTTTGAAAAATTAAGAAAAATCCCTAAAAATGTTACACTATGATTGAGATTTTCTCAATTGTGAAAATAATACATATTGCTAAACTCTTTTAAAAATGAAAAACAATTTATGAATGGCAAGTACACTAAATTGATACAAAGCATTAAGTTTTCATTCACAATTTTTATAAATATTCCAATTCGAATTTCCTCTATCAGTTTTCAAATCCCTACCCATTTTTGATTCAATTTATCAAAAAACTGAATGATGATAATGCTAAAACATTTATAGTATTAAACTAAGTATATTGACCTTACTTTGCTGGCATAAAATTTATATGGGGTCAATGATCAAAATTTTGAGGTATGGTGTCTATTATCGTTTTTAAGCATTTTTCAATATTTTTTGTAGTGTGTGCCATACGATTATATAAATGAAAAAGTAAGATAAAACCAACAAAAAGTATGCAAAATTACGTTGACTAACAAATAAAATCTTAAATTTGAATATTACAGAACTACCAAAAATATTTAAGTGAAAAACAAATATTGAAAAATTTAGTCCGAATTTCCTCTGTTTTGCTAAAAGTCCACCTTTGTTTTAGCCTAATTCCATAATATAGTAAAAATATCGAATGATTTGTCGATAATAATTCATTTCATAAATACCTTTTGTGTTTAGAACAAATTTAATTCATGACATTGAACTTTATAACAATCCGAATTTGAGAACTCTGCCAAACGCAAACCCAGAGTAAACAACGTCCTTAAAGTATTTTTGAAAAATAATTCAGAAAAAGTTATTTAATGGTAAACTTTTGAAAAAATGTTTATTTTTAAAATTAACTTTAGATAAAGCGTTTGGTTTTATCTTAAATGTTTATTTTTAAAATTAACTTTAGATAAAGAGTTTGGTTTTATCTTACTTTAGATTTTTACACAAGTGCACTTTCCTTACCTTACCCCTGTGATGTCTATTTTGGTCGGGATGTCAGTGGTCGGAGTCCTGAACGCTTCCATAATGGGACACTCTCGACTTATATTCGCTGGTGCTAGGAACGGGCACGCCCCGCCCATATTTGGAATGCTCCACGTGCGATATTTAACTCCGTGGCCAGCTATTATCATAAAGGTAAAGTTATTTTCGAGATGTAATGTATCAAACAATGTGGTTTTAGAATCAGTTTGGTTCTTTATAATCAGTTTTTGTAAACTAACTTTTTTTATCAACGACTTTTTTTCGGGATTCATTAATGACAAACTTGTTCGCGGCGACTAATTTTCACGACCGAGCCTTTATCATACAAAAACAATATTTGCGATAGAGATGTTCTCGCAAACTTTATTTAATTTATTTTCATTAAAATTAAAGGCATTATGGAGTGCAGTGATGCTTTTCTCAGGCAGCGTTAAAATCTTCATGCAGTTTATCCAGGCGTTCACCTGTGTGATGACCCTCTTTGTAGTCTCAGCTCTGCTATATCTTCGATGGAGTCAACCACAGCTAAAAAGGCCCTACAAGGTATGTTACTTTTAAAATCATGATCTCTCCAAATATTGAGAATTATATAATGTAACAAATAAAAAGAAAATGTTTTTTGTATTTTTAATGAATATAGAAAAATGTTCTAGCACTTGAAGCTGGATGATGTTTTGGACATTAAAGGGTTCTAAACACGTTTGGGAAACGTTTTTCAGATCAAAAAAAGTTTCAATCTTTAAATACATAGCGATTCTACAAATCTTGCTTGAAGGTATACACTACGGCCGATATAGCATTTCATTTCTACATGACAAGATTTCTACATAAACGTCATGAATCCTGGAACTGTGGCTCACTGAATGTCCAAAAGCTTTATTCACACAGCTACGAAATTATATCGATAAAAGCGTTTTCTCTAAACATTTATCTCTATATGTTGCGACGCACATCCATAAGAATAGAAGTACATGTAATGGTGTGTAGAGGCGCCATAAAATACTGTATGAAGTTCAAACAGTGTATGATGACGCAAAATTGAGCTCGAGAATAGCAGAATCTCTACATAATTCATTATAATTTATTATGGAAAATAAAAACTTTATTAAAAAATGAGATTAAAAGGCAAATTTTTAAATATTTGTCAGGTTCAACTCAAAATTATTTATCGTCTATATCTCTTCATGCACACAGGTACGCAAAGGACTGTAAAGATTAGTGAAAACTACTTTTAACCTTAGTTTGTATTTTCAACATACATGTATTACCGTTTTGAGTTGCAGCGTGGTGCCTAATGTGATATAGTAGTTTGGATTGAAAATAAGAAGTTTTGTTGCATTTTATTTCCAGACACATCTGTTGAATGCTGTGTTTGTCTGTATCTATCAGACCGTGGTCCTACTGTTTGCTCTATACCAGGAACCACAGAGGATAGGTCTAGCTCTGCTAATCATAGCGGCTGGCATTCCCGTATACTGGGTCGGAGTTTTGTGGAACTCCAAACCCGAGGCATATAAACTGATGACCAGTAAGTTCCGTCGTTATTTCGAATTTTAAGTCATTGACTACAGTATCTTATTTGACATAATTTTAAGTGACTTTTACTTTGTATTTTTTTTTTCAGAGAAAGTAACACTAGGTCTGCAGAAGAGTTTTCTTCTCAGCAAAACATCATAATTATAGCAAACAAGGGATATAAGTGCTTCCAGACACCATGAAGATATTCTCCACCAGAATTCATCATGATGTATTTGATATTTATCTTATAATGTGTGCTGTACATGCTTTGCTATATTCGCTTGGTATAATCAAAGCGTTCAGTCAGAAAAAACACATTAAAAGGTTGTATAGTAGAAGGTACAATATCGGTGAAATTTATAGGGAACCAGTGCACATTCCTCCGTAGAAATCTCTCCAAATGCGCTTGGCTTGTTGACTTTAACCAGTTTTAACCGGGTATATTAAAAAGGAAACAACCATATTTCTATATAGGAGAAATACTCGATGTTCAAGCAATGTATCAGGGTGAAGTGTTTTTGTATCTCCAAAGGCCCTTTCATAATTGGAGCACGAGCAGAAACGACAAAATATTCGTGCGACCAAAAAATTTAGATTTGGATCGTAAAGTGTTGCCGGAATAATCGCATATGAAAAAGTATTCATACGAAATTCGCACGATCTAAAGCGACCGTTGTGCGATGCAAACGCATTAAATCTTGCGATATATCTTGCGTCTATATGCGACTGTTGTACAATGAAAGTGAGTGTTGTAAGATAATGCGATAGGATCGCGCGAGTGATCAGGTGATCAGACGGTTGAACGTGCGCCAATGCGATTGGACGTGCGGCGTTCGTGCGATCATGCGTTCCATGGTACTAATGCTCGTGCGAGTCAGAGGGGGTATATATACCGCCCGTTTCTGACGCTTTTCAGTAGACACAGTTGAATGCGAGAGAATATGCCGCCCAAGAAAATGACCAAGCAACAGCCAAAGCCAATGGTGAAACAGAGATGCTTATACAGGGTATATACACTACGGCCAACGCGGATCCCGTATTTTTCCGCGACACCGTGACGGTGTTTTAATCCTTTCCGCGATACACCGTCGCGGTATTGTCATCGCGGTGATCGCGGGGCCACGATTTTACCGCGATGGTTTAAGACACCGTACCAGGTGTGTGTTCGGTATCAGGGATTAAACCGAGAAGAAGAAAAAAGCGCTGTTTAATTATTGTTAGAATTTAGATATAGATATTATTAGAAGAAAAATTCATTATTTTCTTTGAATTGTTTTTAACAAAAATTTCTAGAAAACTATTGCTACATGTATTTTGTTAATATTGTACAAGAGCCCCAAACATAGCAATGTATTACGCAAATCATGCATATACGTGTACTTGAAAATTAGTAATATTTTAAAGTATTATTTTTTTGCAGATATGCCACAGATTTTAAGAAGACAAATATTACGCGATGTACTATTATGTATACTAGTGGCAAAGCATGGCAAATCGTGCCTGATAAATCGTGCAATGATAGTAAAACGTTGCAAGATTACATGAGACACGTTGAGCAACAGTCTCAAGGTCGCAAAACACGCATGGACAGCTGCGATTCAGCTAACGACATTTAAAAATAGTTTATCACTCTTGCGAGTAGACAAAACGTTGTAAGACCTTCGTACTAATGTTTGTGCGTTGCATTACGATAATTTGGATCGCATTTGGTCGCGTCTGAATAGTGCGCTGCATGTCCACTATTTTGAGGAGACTTGATGCGACCACTAAAACGCATGTAACAAATGGGAGACGTCGTGCAACGTATGCGAAAGCTTGTGCGAAGCTAAAAAATTCCGATCGCAAAGTATTGTTAAGTGCTCGTGCGCCAATTGTGAAAGGGCCTTAAAGAATTCACGTTATCCGTCATGATCATTATTATTGACATATCATTCTTAACCTCTAACTGTTTAATGAAATCCGTGTTAAACGTTAGTCCTTTTGTTTAAATTTTAAATTAGTAAATTGAATAGTATTTACTATTCAGTCATATACAAAACACGACAATAGTTTTTGGACCGTATTTCTTTTAAATTTTAGATCTGCACATGTTTGATGAACATGTAAGAACTGCAATTTTGCTTTTTATAAATTAAAGTAATAGTAATTTTTTAAATAACGTCTTTTAAATGAATATCTTTATATTCCAATTCATTTATACTTTGACTTGCATGTACAATTGAATACAGTGTCAATTCTAATGCCATCTTTGAACCACAGTTAAATTTTTTTTTATCTTTTCTCCCTCCAAAACAACTAATTTAGATATGATTTAAAGAATATTGATTTCGTAAATGAAGAAAAAAAGTAATAGAGAAGTGTTAGATAAACATTAGGATAATACTAAATATGTCTTATATAGATAGGCAGCTAAGTCTTTCAAATATACATCAATAAGTCATATAAGACTAATATACATGTATATTGTTTTGTATTCTGCAGTTGTGAATGTAATGTTTTGAAATGCTTTTTGCTCTTTTTGAATAGATTAAATGTGATAATAATGTATACTCATTTTTTAACAAAAAAGCACTATTATATTTTATGAACATTTTTACCCCATCATGACAAAAATACATTTATTTTATACCTGCTTCCTTTAGTGTTTAATGTTTGAACGGATTTTGTTTTTGAATCTGTACTAGCAGTTACTTAAGTTATAAACTTAAGTTGTCAACATTTTTTCTCGTCATCTGTACCTCGCTGATACTTGCTTTTAAGTGAAAACTTGTCATTTTATTTGTTGTGTTTGAAATACTGAGGATGCGATACAACACCGATACCTAATGAGGCTAGGTGGTCGTCACAATTCTGTGGTATTTTTTCTACCTCCAAACAGACGAGAGTAGGATGAATTTTAACTACTAGTAATTCATGTGGATTTCAATCTAAACAGTCATTTTACAGAATACGGGTGTTATAATAATAAATAGTTGTGATTTCTGAAGTAAATTGAAAATTAAAGGTTTAAGGGTCCCCTTCACCTTTGAGAAAAGTTTCGCAAACCAGTCTAAACTTAGTATTTTAAATAGCATGCGTTCGACATGAAATCGACCTTTTTAACTCAGGACCTGCGTGCAGGTCAGTAGGTCGAAGCTATACCCACTGCGCTACAAATATATACACTCAATTATTTTCACAATGGATTGAAATCGCCATGTTGTGACGTAATGTCATTTTTTAAAAAGTATAAGTCACGCGGTGTGGTGGACCCTTAAAGATGAATGCATGAACCTGATGGTTGATCACCCAGCCTCATTCATTTAAATTATACGACATGTTTACTGTTTTGAATCGATTTTACAATGTATATAAAATTATATCAATCATGTTAATACTTATTATTTTGCCAATTACTGTTACCGGTAATATCTCAAAGAGCTTTGTTGAATATAAAATGAATTAAATCTTGCACTTGCTTTAAATTACTTTTTGGAGAAGGGGGAAGGGGGTCAGGTTTCACTCACTCAGGTTTTAAATCATTTATTTTGAAAATAGTTACTTTGCTATTCAACTGCAAATAAATGAATGTAAACTTAACCAGGGCAATGATTTTGTATTCCTTGCCAATAAATATGGGTCATAGTCCTGTTTGTTCAAGTAATTGATACTTCATTGTTTATAAAAAAGAATCAGTGTACTTTATTTTGGACATCATCGACAACATTTTTTTTTTTTTAAATCCATAAAGTTTGATGTCTTGCTTCAGTTCCATATTTTCGATGCTATTAAGATGTATTACAAGAGCACGGAAGCGGAACAACCTGCATTTTTGAACATAATATTCTATCTTGACAAATTTTCTTTAGGAAATCTATGAATGCACACGTCTTATGAAACAAAATTTTTTTTCCGACTGCCCCTGCAGTACAACTTAAGCTGCGTTCATAAGTTATACAAAGACGTTTAAGCTTTATTCCAGTTTGCGTACAATATTCAATAAAACGCCCCGCAAGCGTATTTACTGTACTCTGTACATTCCTTATCCCGGAGATGTTGCGTGTCGTGGAAGTGAGTACACTCCTTCATTGACGAAGTGGGGAACTCCTCATCCCACACAGCCGGGGCGATCGTTTCGTTAGTGACCATCCACCGGTACTGACCATCGACCAGCCTCCCTCCCACGTGTAGTTCGTCCCGCTCGTCTACATTAGCTAGGCCTGAAACAGTTAAACGTCTTCAAAACGACCGTTCTCCTAATATGTTTCCATTTGAATTATGTGATTATGTTACTCATCTTTGATTGGTTGATAGAAATGTGAAGGACATCGACGTTTTATTGCTTTTTTAGGGGTGGGTAGTGACGCTTATTGCATAGTACTTACTTTGTAAATACTCTTTGAGGATGGTTACTTGGGACGGGGTGTTGATATTGATCAATCGCTGTGAGTAGTTTTTACACACATTGTCGGCGTCATCCCAGGTGGCGAGAACATCGAACACACGGATACACAGACCCTTTATTAAGTCGTGGTGAAAAGACGCCGGACAGTCATCTGAAAGGGGAAAACATTATTCAATACCTAAATACATATACATACAAACTGGGTTATTTTTAGTCTGCTATTCCAAACAATTTACATGTAGTTTTAGGGCTAGGATCCACTTGTTTTACTTGCAATGTTGAATAGTGCTTCACAAATTCAGTGCTACTAAAACTTTCAAATCTAGATGTCAACAAGGAACCACAAGTTTTGGTAACTATTTTCGACATCACGCCGTTATTCTTTGCATCAAACAAAGAAATAACAACGCATGAGGTGTTTTATTTCATTGAAGAAAGAAAACACGGATTTCTATTCAAAATTCAATGAACGGTTATGAATTTTAAAAAAAATGTTTAATTCATTCTGATTCAATAAAATTGTTTTAAAATCATATGTCTATTGACTCTATTTCCCTCATGGTAAGGTTATTGTCGTTAAAGATATGCATGGAATTACTGTAAAACTGAACACTTACGAATACATGTAGTGTTTATGGCAGACCACTGTCCGTCCTCCTGACACGTAATGGTGTTGTCTGGTGTAGACAACAGGAACCCTGAATTACAGGTAATGTTACGGACGGCATTCTGGTAGTCGAACCCAGGTCCCACGGCGCCGTTAGGTACAGAGGGTACACTGTCACACACTGTATGGTGTATAATGATTGTATGACTTATTAATTATCCCCAAAATTACATTGCAAAATCCGAATTATTTTATTTAGTTTGATAAATATTTTATTTAGAGAAAAAAAGAAATGTGATTGAGCTCCAGGTAAAGCCTTGTCTGTTTTCTCTCTGATCACAGCCATTAGTAATGGAAGTATTTATATAATGAAATACAAAAAATGGTAAAAAAAAGAGAAAAGCTTAAAAAACAACAAAAAGGGGAAAAAAAGAGAGAAATATTTTTTTAAGAATTAGCTTTACCTTTGCAATATCCTGTAATGTTTGACCAGACCCCGTTCGATTGACACACAGAGGTTAAATTACCGACAGGCGTTCCAACGCTGTCACATTGATACAATAGGACTGTACCAACTGATCGCAAACTTGACAGAGAACTTGATATAGTATTGGAGACAGTATGCGGCTCGCCGCATTCTAGAATCATATGGAATTATATGTAAGATAAGCAAAAAATACATTAACAAGTATTTTTGTATATAGGCAATAAAGTCTGGAAGAAAAACGTAACTTTTACGAACTGATCAGAGTACAACCTTACTTATTTATACCCAGTCTGAGTACGAGCTCACTAATTCAATATATGTGTAGATGGCACTGCACCGGAAATCGATGCAAGGTTGCAAAGTGCTACTTTATAACAAAAAATTAAGTGTATATGAAAAACAACCAAAAAATATTTGAGTATTTCATATTGATTAATTAGGAAAGGTGTTTTAATAGAGTAATTTCTTTTGAATATAAGATCTATATGTAATTTAGATTCTAACATCAACGCGTAGAAAAACAAGCCGCAATAATGGTAAATTGAACAAAAACGAGACCAACGAGTCTATGTACAACAGTCATATACTTTCTAAGTAACATGAATTTCCCGTAAAAAAAAAAACCCACCAAAACCTAGTATATTTATCATAATTATTAATTATAATTAAATTTCGATTTGTCTAGTAACAAGTAAATCACCTGTAATAATGCAAAGGATTCCATTGGTTGAATTGATGCATTTCATATTTGGCCCACATAGAACACCATTGCAAGGATCCGAAAACTCCTACGAATACAGTTAAAAATGTAATCGGTGTATCACTTATAAAGATTGATCTAAATGTGGAATTATTCCTGCCAGTAATATATAGTACATGTACTAGTAGTTAAAGACAAATATATGACCAAGTTATACAATATAAACATATACAAAACAGATTAATTTTTTCAAAGTTCATGTAAAGGAAAGCTTCGGCGAAAGATGAATGTTGTATTCTTTTTTTCAAAATAGTTAGTAGTATTTTCCGGAGCTCGCGGCGTATCATGAGTCCCAGACACTATATAAATTTACATCAAGGACTAACATTGAGGAGAATCCTGTAAAGATTGATAGCCCAGATTAAGTCTAATCAACTCTCGTTCAATAGCTTCTCTATCGCTTCTTTTAAACGAAATTCGCAGAGTAAAAAAATATTAATTTCTATGAGGCTTTTAGAAAACCCACAGTTACCGATCTCTTTCTAATCAAATTCATTTGATTGATTCAATGTTCATATTTACACTCAATCAATGGATTCAAAAATTAAAAAAAAATAACACTGTCTGCAACATGAACAACTAAATCTTACTTGGTAATCCAACAAAATCATTACTTAATTAAAATATGCAATGTTCATCGGATCTATTTTGAACCGATTGAGTAAACTATCATGTAGACATGTAAATTAAAAGTTTTTGGTAAAGACTGATGACAATTCGACATTAATTCTCCCCACCTGTTTGATATTGTCCATAGAGAAAAAGTGATAGAACTCAAAGGCGTTCGATTCGTTATAGGAGGATTCATTATACGAACTGAGCTCACACTCAAAATTGTACAAGTCATAGTTAACAGAGGCACATTCTGTCGAAGAATAACACTCCAGCTTACATGCACACGGGCCTATGTCGCTTATGACTCTAATGACAAAGTTATCCAGGTGAGCGAAGGAAACGGTACAGAATATTGCAAGAAGTGAACGAACACTTCCAGTGCATTCGAACATTTTAACAGAATCGTCATGTGGCGTTTAAAATCGGATAAATGGCAAGTCATCTAAAATATCCGGCATAAGTTTTCATTTATTGTCTCTACATTTTTCTTTGTTTACCCAACTAATGGTGATTGAATTATCGGTCTAACTCTCTTTCTCTCCTTTTTTTTTTGGGGGGGGGGGGTACATTTACATTGCCTGTTCTGTTGCATGATAAAATGAAAAGATTTTTTACTTTTTTTTCGAAAATACTAAGAAATATTAAAGAATGTTTTATTTTGATCGGTCACATGGCTATTTCTTCTGTTAAATCACTCATCAATAAGTCTCATACAATTGTTTTACAAAATAAGAATAATAAATGTGTATGAATTTCGCTTTTAAAAATAGTCCTGCAATCGTCTTCTTTGTTTGTCAGAAGCACACCGATGACTGAGAATCCAGTCATTTGAAGCCTTGTCTACTCAAACAAAGCATCAGTTTTAGTACTGGCCACCTTGAAAAACTGCTCTATTTCTATTTATTTTTGTAATGTTTCAATATAGCAAACAGTTACACTGTCTAACTATAACAAAGTTGTTTGGCGACTTTTTCGATACATATTGAAGAATACAAATATCTAAAGGCAAAGAAAAAATTACATTAAAAAGTTAACATTGTTGCTATTGATTCATCACTTTCAACAAAAATAATGACACACTTCACAATTTTTTTTTTCAGGCCCGCGAATGGAGCTTGACTTTTCAAAAATAGGTTCATATAAGGGAAACATGTTAAGTACCATAAGGCCAAACCTGTTGATCTAATTCACACTTTTCATCTAATAACAAAATCGATTTGAAGTAGAATACATACATTCTTTGCCCAAAGTAAATGCAAAACTCAAACGAAAAAAGTATATTTTGATTGGTTTCATTTACGTCATGCAGGGATTTTGCCGCTTCCGGTTCATTCAAGTGTTATCTGCGGTCATATTTCATATCAATGCTCGTATTTACAAAATGAGAATTCGTTGCAAATTTTTTTTCTGTTCTATTTTTTTTCAACAAATTTAATCTGGTACCCGTTCCTCCTACCAATTCACCGAATAATTCATTTCATAGAAAAAGCTAGGTGATCAAGTTGGTTGCTCAGAAAACAAAACACCAGCTGATGAATTAGCTGCCTGTTGGTATATAATGCACACAATTTGTAAATAATGCATGGCAATGACTAAACCTGAAGACAACGAGCGTGCTCAAATATTAAGAAAGCCGTTATTGTGTTTCAAATTCAATATAGCACAAAATATTAACAGAGATGTGTCATTTCCTGCCCTGCGTTTCAGCTGTCCAATTCTATGACTGGAATTCTCATGGAAATGGGTCCCGTTTCTCAAGCTGCTTTACAAACATTCAAATGTTGTTTGAAATACATTTTCTTTGAATGTACCTAATTGGTATCTTCTTGTCATTGCTCAGAGGGGAGAGATCTCCGCGCGCTATCGATCGGCGCGCGTAACGAGCCCTCCAATTTGACCAAACTTCTTATTCCTAGTACGTGTCATGACTCAAGATGTGGAGGGCTTATAGAGTTTGGAATCTAATCATAATTATCATTGGATACCATGGTAAGTAGAGAGCTTTAAATTATCTAAAAAGTTTGATGTATTGATTTTTATTTTTACTTTGGACTACCTTTAAGAAATAATAAGAAGGATATTAATTCAATAAAAATGCGATTCAGTTAGAAATCAGTGTTAACATGTTATATTTTGTCCTCGATTGATTGGATCTAAAATGATTAATCATCATTCAGTTAAACATTATATATTTAATTGAACTAGATTTCAAAGAATTATTACGGAACACTACGGTATATTTTATTTAAAAAAACCACATTAATTTAATGCTCTGTAATTTAAGTTAGCTTCTTGATATTGTTTTTTTTTTAATTTGGTAATTTTTCTCGCTGTTGTGAAGCTATAAAAAACGATATTAACATACTTTTATTTCGATATATATCTCGATATCTATATACATGTACATGTATCTTGATATCATCTATGAATAATTGAGAGTATGTGTTAAAAGGATTTTTAATATAGTCAGACCGAAAGCAATCTAAAAATAAAAAAACGACAACAAGAAACAAAACCATAATTAGAGATTGGTGTTTTCTCTCAGCCTCGACACTTTGCCTCCACCTGCCCCCAACGGCCCTCAGCAATTAACTTAAATCGTTTCTCCATTAGTGTTCATTATCAAAGAGCGCTAAAACTGAAATAGAATCAAATTAAAAAATTTGCAGTTCCTCCGTCTATTTCTGTTGTTTTGTGTCTTTTCAGTCCTTTGGTGTTCGGGTTCCTCTTCTGATGACATTGTCAATCTTCACGACTCTCTGTTCAAGAATTACAAAAACAACGTCAGACCCGTGAGAAACCAACATCACGCTGTCCACGTCAACATCTCATTCAACATCATCATGATACACGATCTGGTAAGGACTTAAATCGTACAAACACGCAATAAATGATTTATCAATACATGATACATGTTATATAGCATCATTGCACAGGCACCTGAAGTTATATATTTTTCTTATAATAAAAATAAATACCCTATATCTAATAATACACAAGGTACCCATCGCCGCCATCTTGCATTTATTTCATACCGTCACATCAGGTGAAATTTTTGCTTAAAACTCATCGATAAAATTATTTAGCAATCCTCTCCGTCTCCCGATCGGTCATTCAACATCTACACTCGCTTACAACCCATTCAACCAAAACGGTGCATTACACCTGTCATTAAATAAAAATTATCCCTCAATCTGCATCTACTGCATTAGATATGCGACAAATGGCTAAAGGGTATACGGAATACGAAGAGGATCGCTAAATAATTTTACCGATGTGTTTTAAGTGAAAATTTCACCTGATGTGACAGTTTGAAATAAATCCAAGATGGCGGCGATTGGTACCTTGTGTATTATTAGGTATAAGGTATTTATTTTTATTATGATAAAAATTAATAACGTCAGGTGCCTGTGCATCATTGAACCATTTTCATACATACCAAAGGAGGAAATGGATATACGAAGAGTAAAATATGCTGAATCGCTGAATTAAGCTGTTTTGGATCTACTTATATATGTCCATCGGGGTATTCTCGGGATATTTAGGAGATCCCAGTGGTTTCTAAACATTGTATACATACAAATTTCTTTCTTATACTGGTTCACATCAAAATCAAGCAACCCAATGGGACAAGCAATGCAATCATACTGCATATGGCTTACCGTTTATGTGACGAAAATGTCACTTCTTAGTATATCGTGTCTTTCGTTGGCAAATGTAAAAGATGTCTGTAAAATACATTTCGAAATAAGTGCATGGTATTATGTTGTGAGAGATGCTATCATATTGAATAATAATAATAATAATGAGTAATAGTAAGCATTAGGTGTCAAAGTTAGTTAATGATTAAGGGAATTTAGAAATATTAATACAATTTAAACAATTTTAAAAAGGAAGAGAAAAAACATTAAGAAAGAACTATATATGATATGAGTCAAATTTGGCCCCCATAATTCGCAATTTTTAGAAGTGTTTCGGTTACATCAAATTGTTATCTTATTTTTTAAGGTAGTTTATATAATATATGTTTTTTCACCTATTGATTTGAATTATTTGCATTCACTGGCGGTATATGACGTCGGAAGTGACGCTATTTTTGTAATTCAATCAAAATCGGTCAAAAATTGATATTTTTCTTATCTTTTTTTTGGAATTGGAAATATTGAGCGACGCTTTGAACAAGAACAAACTTTTTGTCGCTTATGAGTCTTGGATAGATACATCTTTAATGAAAATATTTTGTTTGTTCAAGCAATCGCTCAATGTTTTTTGAAAGAAAAACTGCTTGAAAACAAGCGAAAATGGCCGAAAATTGTTAATTTTTATGTCATATTTCAAAATTGTGGGCATTTTGATCAAAATGAAATTATGAAAAAAATTCACATTTATATCCGTACAAAGGAAGCAATGAATTACAGTAAATTGATGATGTTCATTTTAGGGGGCCATATTAGGCCCTTATCATATATAGTCCTTTTTGTCTTTAAAGATTTTCCTTGATTAAAATGACACGTGCCCTAAGTTGAAACTCAAGATACACACTATTATACAATAATATATTTTTCCAAACTACAGATTAAGTTAATTGTATCCTTTATGACGTTTCAAAAGAGTCTGGTTTCAGTACTTCCAGTACTTTGATTAAGATTTGCTTTGATGAACGGGTCATTCAATCATAGTTGTAGCTGTCTGTACTGTACTATATATAGACAGCTTAAGATTTGTTTCAGCCAGAAACAATCATTCTAATGAAATATTATTTCTCAACCAGTTAACTTGAGGACACCAATCTCTTACACTGCAGAAGCGAAATTATTCTATAAAATGATATTCAAGATTTTTTGGGTATATTTTGTTAGTTCAATTCCATTACATGTTGTTATTGCATTTGTTCATTCCTATACTTTGATCATATCGCAATTTGATCAGGATTTATGTTGTATTAGATGAAGGGGTGGAAAAAACTTGCTAGAACTTTCTATCATTTATTGTTTTATGTGTCTAGATTTCTTTCATCTTGTTATTTTTACCCTATTCCTCACTCTCAAATTCAGTAAATATAATGTAAAAGCTGGTCATTCAAATTTAGACAAAATCGGTTTTTGAAGAATTCAGACTTAGTCTGGTCACATTTATTTTAATAGTGAAATAAAAAATCAAACTGATAAAATATTTAATGCCTATTTGTTAATATAATGATGTACGCTTAGTTAATGGTCAAAGAATAAAGGTGTTAGACATGTATAAGGAATAACGAATCTTATTGCAACTTTTCTAAATTAGAGATGAAACTGTCATTTTGGTTGATCGGTAATTTTGACCCCAAAAATCTATTTAAAAAAATACCAGTTTATGTTATTTTTCAGACCCATTTTCTCTGAGCATTACAAAAAATACGTAGGAATTTAGATGTTTTGTAAGCTCCTTTTCTGCTGGGAGATATTTCAGAGAGAGAGAGAGAGAGAGAGAGAGAGAGAGAGAGAGATTAGTTACTTAATGAAAATTATTGACCTCATTTTATAAGAGTCAGTATTTAGGTTTATTATCAAAACTGTCAATAAATCTGATGTTTTAGTACATTGCGTGCATGTTCTATCATTCGAAGTAAAAACTGGTACCTATTACTGATTATTTGAATATAAAGCTGACATTAGTGAACATTACTACCATTCTCCCAAAGTTTTTAACTCAAGATAATGGATAAAGGCCTCATTTTTTGTCGATATCACCAATAACATCATTTTGATTTTTCTGTTTTTTCAAGATTTATTTTTGTAGCTACAGATTTATGTAATAAGCAGGCATTTTTTTGTCATGCACAATTGATGGTATACTCTGTATCAGATTGTCATCAGAGATAACACCATATGAATATCATATCTCGCAAATATCCTGGAATAATGAATAGAGATCATGTTTGAATGAGATTAATCTCTGGCTATCACAGAAAGTTTCATTTTATTTTCTTTTTTTTCATAAATCTTGGCCAATATTTATGTCTTTTTGTTTTAAATCCATGACGCTACATCTCGACAATATCAAAAACAGTAAACCACGCTTATGGATTTTTTTTTTTTTGATTTGTTATAAACGTATAATTCATTAATAACAGATGAGTTAGACAGGTGGTAAAGGAACGTACCTCGCTCTAAACATGAATTCATTAAAAGTGTTCTCGCTGTAACAATCTTTTACTGAATTTTAACATATTATATTTCTTATATGTACATTTCTATTTGTATACATATATATGTACATTTCTATTTGTATACATGTATATTTGTATACATGTATATTTGTATACATGTATATGACAAATCACGCTAGCTTTACATACCTTTTTATCATCCTATTCTTAAAACAAACCAAATATTAGTTCTAAGGAGGAAATGTTGAAAATTCCCCGATGCTTGTATTTTTGTTTTACGTATATAACTTGTTACTGATCGCTAGGTGTCATTCATTTAACTTTGACGTCGATTTGATTGCATTTCGTTATGATGTGTTCAATCTATGCTATATTTTTGCGTTTCTACAATATACTGTAAGTGTTGAAGAGAAAAAGAAACCCATTCGCTAAAAGCTTATATATGTTTAAAAATTTTTGACAATTTAATGTTTTAAATTTGAATTCATAATAGTATTGTTTCTGTCAAATGACACGTTACGTCACTCGTAACGACTTCCCGATACTTTGTGTGGTAAATGTTAGCATGAACAAGTCTCATTTCGTTCTATGAAATCTCTACAACACTGTTTGGTGTAATGTCTTTCTCACGCGTTGCATCAAATCTGTTTGTAGCCATCTTCCCAAACCTTAAGAGATCAATTGAAGAGGAGTTTGCAACTAATAACCCTATAGAAGCTTTGCATGGAATGTATATTAGCGAGCAGTCCCCTTGGCCCAATACAGACAAGCCTATCTATTCCCCTTTCATTGTTTGACAGCAAAAAATCTTTTTCTTTATGACTGAGGAGCTATGATTAAGGATGTAATTGCATTAACCTCGCCGCTCTCATTCATAGCCGGTAACCCTCGGCGACCATCTTCTGGACTCGAGAACTTGAATGGCGACATGCTTGATATTTCCTTTATTGCTTTTATTTTCAGGATCTGAAGAATCAAGTATTGACGACAAACGCCTGGTTACGAATTGTACGTAAGATTGTTTTGTTCTTAATCATTTGTACACCCATTTTTGGAAATGGGGAGGGGGATAAAATATTATCAGAAAAATCCTCTCAACACGCATACAATTGAGGGGTTCACTGAACTCTTTTATGTTAGTAGTAGATCTAAGATAATTCAAAAGTCAGGTTTGAAATAATTACTGGTTTTATTACATGAAAAATAAATTGCATTATTTTTATTTATATAGCAAATAACTGTAAGTATCAAATAAACACGTAGAATAGAACTCTTCTGTGTGCAGTTTATTGAACATCCTTAAAGACAATGTTTGTTATATGACTAGTTAGAATTATATATAAATAAGCCCTCGAGAAATAAATTGCATTACTTTTATTTATGTAGCAAATAACTGCAAGAATCAAATATACACGTAAAATAGAACTCTTCTGTGTGCAGTGTATTGAACATCCTTAAAGACAATGTTTGTTATATGACTAGTTAGAACTATATATAAATAAGCCCTCGAGAAATATATGGCATTGCGAGCTGCTTCCACAATGTCCCAAGCATCACATATAAAGACAGAGGCATTTTTTTCCCTAGACATGCGAGAAAACGACCCTAATTTCAAAAAGTCACATTTTTGTTTTCGATCAGATATTGCATTATTTTCTCAACGGAGGAAATACCAACTAGACTTTACATCTGTTGACCTGAAATGTCATTACATTACGAAAGATATTACCTTCTTCTACATATACTAGACTTTCGTTAGAAAAAGATATATGAAGTCTAGAGGGCTAAAGGGTCTGGGAATAAAAAAGAAATAAATGCTGAAAACAACAGATGCTTTGGTTCAATTACTTGTATGTTAAATCAAAAAGTGTGCACAGAATAGAGCAAAAATGGTTTTAAAAGGTTATTGCCCGTCAACCAAGACTTGCTAATTTGGTCATTTCTAGTACACAATATCCCAAAAATGAAAATTCCTGGATCGAATAATGCTTCTCAGTTTTACAATTATAGTATTGCAATATCTCTTTCAGTCGTGGAGAGATGAATTCCTGACTTGGAATGCCTCTGATTTCCATAATGTCACAGAAATTCTGGTGTCCAGGGGTGAAGTCTGGACTCCCGACCTTCTCGTGGAAAACACGTGAGTATCAGCATCAGCAAACTCATAAAAACAAACACATTGAATGTTTACCACTCTCCGTGTTTTAATGTTAAGATTTCTTGATCATAACAATATTGGTTATTTCATAGGGTTGTACAGTTGAAGCAAAACAAAAAACACCCCCTCCCCCCCCAAAAAAAACAAACAAAAACAAAAACTAATTCTATCTACTTTACCCCCTCTTCAAGTAATCAAATAAAATACAGCAAACAAAAACAAAGCCTTTTTTTCAAGTATACAAAAAATAAATTCTGTCTAACCAATATCTCGTGGATATGAAGTGATGAGTTAACCACTCCAAGACGTTGGCTTTTTGATACTTTTTGGAATGTTCCCAAAAATGGTATGAATTATTTATCGACCTTAGAAATACAGTACACACAATTGACATAGCATTGCCATCAATGATCCTTGAATTCTGTTCTATATCAGAATCTGGGTCGTATATCTCTCTGATTTATCTGGCCGCGATGATGCGCGTTTGAGTTATATAGCCATTATCAATTCAATGTAGGATTATTTATCTTATTGGTTTCATTAATGTTCATTATTGTCTTAGATTCTTATTTTCGGTTGACAACAACGATTGCTATCGTCGTTTTGTTAATCCTACAGATAACTGGTAGAGCTAGAAAAAATTCCATTTCGTGATCTCTCATTCTTATCACTAATTCTACATCATAATAATTAAAATTGCTATATTGTAAATCCTAGATCGCCGGTGAATAATCACGGGCAGATCCCACTGTTCTAAGAGAAAAACAAGATCGTTTCTCTTTCTCCAATTGCCTCTTGTATGCGAGAGATCACGAATCTTTTTAAAGCTGCTTGGTCCGATTTTTTGGTTATTACAGTATCAAATAATTTTCTATACAAAGCAAACATCTAAGAAAGTTATGGACTTTCTCCTATTTACACCAGCAGAATCGGTCTCCTTTCAAAGTTAGAAATATTCAAAGTAAATAAAAATAATTTTTCTTTGGGCAAACGAAAAAACAAACCAAAATGCATCACGGGAATGTTTAGAAACGGAACCGTTTGGTTTCGTCCCCCAAATGATTGGGTTTATTCACCCCGCATGTTATGCATCAATTGTAAACAAAGCAAACTTCAGAAATATTATCAAAAAAATATACACAGGTTATTTTTAATTTGCCTGAACATTATGACCTGTATTTATAGCGATGTCAAAGTCGTAATACAACCATACCGGTCTCGACGTCAGGGGCAAATTTTAACATGAAGCGAAATAACGTGATACCCTTTTATGTCGTTTGTTTTGTTAACAAATTTTGTGCATAATTTTTTTCTTTGAAATTTGGCTTAATTGACCGGGCAAACTACTGCAATGTCCATTATTATACATATACTTAGCATAACCATCGTTGAAAAGCGTACACAAAATTTGATATAAAATCGGACCAAGCAGCTTTAATTAAAGGTTAGGCACACAAACGTATTCAGTGACAAAGCCGCACGACCATTGTTTACATCTAATAAGTAACCCATGTTCTGTGTTGGCGTACTAACGATGGCAGTGAGGCGCAATTCTATTAGGTTTCTTTTCACGCATGAGTGACGCCCCCTGATTCGTCGTGTTCGACTCGTTACCCTATCCCTAGCGCTATAATAACTAATAACTCGACTTCACTCAATTCAAGACCGGGAACATCGACAATTTCAGGGGAAATAGGAAAAATCAGTGGGTATCGCGTGACCAATGATTCCTTTCTTTGTTCAGAGCCGATAATTACAGTGTATCACAGAAATATCAGTGATTTCATTTATATGCATGGCTGGGCATGTCTTGTACATAGAGATAGTTGTGTGGCAGGTCATTTAAGGATTCCATCTTAATATGTCTAGAAAAAAAGACAAAGATGATTTCTATACATGTATGTGTCTTTTTTTAAAGCATGTATTCAGAATGTACAACTGCGAGTTCAAATAAACGTTAAAATTGACTCGTTAAAAAAAATAACCACGCCTACACGTACACTACAACAACGAAACATTGTTTCTTACTCTAATCTTTATAATTTGTGTTCCGGCTAAAATCAAAGCTTAATTCAAACTTTGTAAATATAAGTAATCCCTATATGAATTAGACAATATAAAAATCTATAGTTATTTAAACAAATATTGCGAATGAAAGAATTGTGAACTGGTAGAATTGATTTTCACTTTTTATTCTAAAAATACCATTTACCATAATCGGGTCATCAATATGAATGCATGGAATGGTAAACACTATACGATATGAAGAGCGTTTTTAATTGATATACTAGTATACAATTTGCAATTTCAATCATCTTTAAAATTGTAATAGTTTTGAAATGAAAAAAACAATGAAGAATAAATTCTAATGATCTTGTTTGAAATTCTTTTTATCAGATTTGTGTCTTACAACTTTGTAATATGAGGATACATGTGAAAAGTGAGAAAGGTGTTTAACAAACTTACTGCTGTATTTTAAAAAAGATGATGCATGTTACATGTATGTATATGGGTTCAACTAATTAAATAAAACGCTTAATTAACGGGCCGTGTTACATATGTATACTAGAAATAAACCCCAACAAAATAGTAATGCGTTAGTCGTCAAATGCTATCTAGGTCTCACCGAGTTACTAGTTACACTAAACTTTCATTTCAACAAATCGTGAAAAAATGGCAAAATATATCAGAATGTGATACAAATTATAGTACAAATGTACTAGGTTAGGTTTCACAGCTTCACAATATTTTTGTCTGCAATTGAGCTCCATACAGTTACCATATTCATATTATAAAAGAAGTTCGCGTAAACATTATTTTTCTAACTTGTTGAAATAGCTAATTTTGAAAAATTGTTCATAGGATTGGAGTCTTTCAGGATAAAACTTCGTGATCGATGATATATTTTATTTCTTATAGCAACCCTCGTCACGTTTTGTAAAATCATTTTCAGTTTTCCATTAGAGTATGACCGTAGAGTGTGCTAAAACGCTAAAAGCATTGCTGTTTTCTCTACGAAAGCAAAACTGTTTACTTACAGGATGCCAACAGAAACTTTTTAATGAAGTAAACTCGAGCTCCAAATTAAACAATAAAGTTAATGTGAAACGTACTTTTCAGTATAGACTATCGTATTGTGCTATTTCCGTGTTTTTAAAAGCATGCATTTGTTAAATGGTCTTTTAGAACTCTATTTCAGAGAGAGATGAAGATGACTTGTCAGCAAGTATTTGTTATGTAATACAGTATACTGTTTTCAATTTTAAAAAGGTTGAATATGATGAAGATCTGGCTTTATGATATTACAACACGTTACATGCATCATCATCAAGTCGCTACTATACAATGTTTTTTTTTTAAATTAAAGTATAAAGCGGCAATATATTCCATCTTAGAAGAGTAAGTAAGTAAGTAAGTAATTTATTTTTATAGTGACATGTGTATTTACAGTACATTGTAAAATTGACAAAAAGAAAAACTCGAAAAGGTCAACACCCGGCCCGTCGGGCCTATATGTCACTTTAAACACAATAATGTACACAATAATGTACAGAATACATAAAGAAAGAACGCAATGCAAGATGGGGGAAAAAAACCCAAAAGGACAAAAAAGCAAAAAATACATGTTTAAATACATAATACAACAAATAAAAATAGAAGAATAGTCACTATTGCGACACCGTGCTTTTGTAAGAAGGGATAGCCTATTATGAGTGTTGATGGTGGTTTTTGTGCTCGTACAGTATAGCAAGGTTTCCAATTTGATATTAAAATCAAAAATAAACAAAATTAAAATAGAATAGTTTTGTTTATTAAAACAATTTCTGTTTCTCTAAAGCACTTAAAATCGGGTGCTTGCATATCCATCTCGGTTTTTATTTATTACGGTATATTGACAATGTTTTACAAACGCGAAACGACCACTAATTGAAATGCCCGAGCTGTGCCCTTTTATTGACTTTACAAATAGTTATAAGTCCAGTCTGATATAGGTCAGGTGGATATGATTTTTATTCTTGATGATAACAGTCAATATATATATCTTTCATTTGTTTATTAAATAAAATGTATACTTAATATTTTAAAGTGGTCACCATGGCTTGCTATGTCTTTAATTCTAGATTATAATTGCAATACACAGTCTTTCAAATTCACATGGCTATCTATATTATTGGTCAATTGCAGGTATAATTTGAAAGAGACTAATAAGGTTTGCTCTATCTTTTTACATTATAAATTGAAGGAATACATTTCTAGAGTTGTTGAAAGAGGTTAAAAAGGTTTGTACAATCTTGATTTTAGAGGTCAACTTGCCCTGTCTAAAAGTGTATGGTCACGTCAATCACTCAATTCTATATTAAATGGGTTTTTTAAAACCCCTGTCCTCGGTGTCATAAGATTTTCAATTATGGTATAGCTCCCTGATAATCATTAGTATATACACGTATACTCAATATGTATGGTAGATGTCTAGAGTAGGGGAGATTTTGGGAACTTTTTATTGTATATGCATGTGACCAATAAAACCCCGCCCTAATCCCAAAACCCCTGACCCTTGGATCGTCAAGAAATTTACAATTTTAATTTACGGCCCTTCAGGGGTGAAGATCATGACATTTTCAACCTATGCCTCTTTCCTTGCAGATTGGATCTTGGTGGGGTTTTTTTAAAGAAGAATGTAATCTACATCATAATTGACAAAAAAAAAATCGTCACCAACTTAGAGGGAGGGAAAATAGTTTTTGTTTGTGTTGTATACGATCGTCATTTGAATGATGTATAATATTCAAGAAATATAGAAATCAATTGAACATATCTTTTTCAGAGCCTTTGGTTACAGAGAACTTGGAATCGATAAGATGTTACTAAATTTAGATCACGAGGGTCAAATCATATGGGAGCCCGGACTTATCACTCAAACAATATGCGAGGTGAACATAGCAAAGTATCCGTTCGACAGTCAACATTGTTCGATACGTGTGATGTCTTGGATGCACACCAACCGTTCCCTACAAGTGTCTGTAGCCAGCAACTCCATAGACACGACGAACTATTACCCTAACGGAGAGTGGGATCTGGTTAACACGTGCGTCCGAGCGTTTTCTCCAGAGGACGGGAGCTACAATGTTGGAGAGATCCTTCCGGGCGCCGAGGCTATCATAATATTAAAGAGACGCCCCGTATACTACATCATCTCCACTATTCTTCCTATTTCGATGCTGTCGCTGCTGAACGTTTTGGTGTTCATGCTGCCGACCAATACAGGAGAGAAAATGACACTGGCTGTGACCGTATTGTTGTCTTTCACCGTCTTTATGAGTGTCGTCAATGAAGTTATGCCCAAAACTTCCAACAGTGTATCCATCCTAGGTAACATTTGAATGGTCTTTACCCTGGTATTCAAATATTGGTCAAAAGTTGCTAAAACTTGATATCGTCCATTTTCTTTGTAGCTGTCTATCTGACTATCCTGTTGACCATGAGTGGACTGTCCGTGGCATCCACAGTACTAGTTCTTCACTTTCACCATCACGCTGATATGAACGCATCACCGAATCACTTAATGAACGACGTTCGAAATTCCCGCGTTTATAACACACAGCGATCCCATAGCATCAACAACAATAGATCTCGCAAAGGGTCGGGAATAGGGAAGAATGAGGCAAGACCTTCCACGGAAAAACTGCTGGAGGATTACATGGAGGTGGAGGATTCCGAGGACCAAGTCAGGTCAGAGGTCAATGTCTGTTGTCGAAAACTTCGAACAAAGTTGGAGAATTGGCAAAAGCGCCGGAAACGTCGAGTTCTTGGAAGAGAATTCGCTGAGAAGTTGGATAGAGCGCTCTTCTGTACGGTGACAGTGCTGACTTTGGCTTCTACGGTCATTGTGATGATTTTATTGATTTATTGGTAATGATTGACTATCGTGAATCTTGGTGTTTTGTGCACTTTATATTGGAGAAACTTTGTGAAAGAAACACGTATTCCATTTCATGTGTTCATTTCAATATTCAATGTTCTATTTCAGTCAATATACGTATGTACCCACACTTTCTATAAACATAATTCAGGGAAATTGTTGTCATCCTGTCTCCCAGTCTATCTATCTATCTATCTATCTATCTATCTATCTATCTATCTATCTATCCGTCCGTCAGTCAGTCTGTCGCGTCATTTTGTTCCTTCCACTCTTGTACCTATAAGTTGTAGCTGAATTGTCTTTGGAATATAATTTCATATACTGTTTACGTACAAAGCTTTCAGAAATTTTATGTGCGTCGTGTGAGTCATATAAGACTGAAAATTGTTAACTGTTTTATCCTAGCTAAGAACTTCTTGTTTTTTACAACAGAAACCGAATTGTATAGGAACTGTGATCAGTGGGTTTTTTTAAGATGTGCAATGATGTTTCGGAATTCTCATCTGCACCGTTGGGGCTAATTAAGGAACACAATAACGATTTTTTACGGATTATTGTTCCTAGAACTCTTCTTACATTTCAGACAGTATATAGCAATGTCATTACATTTTGCATACGGTTGCTAAATTAAAATTGGAATATGATTATTGGCGTCTTGAACAGGTAGTTAAATCAAGTATAAGGGACTTTGGGGGTACTCTTTGTTTACTGAAAGAACTGGTGGTTCCAATTTATATGTTCGATTTACAAAAAAAAGTAAAAAAATTGTTTTGCACCCCTCTTCCCCCAAAATTGAAATAGGGGGAATGATATAATATATGTGCATTAGCCATATAGCATTGTCATTATGATATAACGTTGTAACAATATACAGTATTTCGCTATGTAATATGGCTGTAAAGATGCAGAACAAACGGGAGTTTAAGAACAGCAGATATTCATGCACTAAAATTAACGTAAAGCACAAACACGGCATAATAATCAGATGTATTTTACTTGATGTTTCTTACAGTTATTAAAAAAAAGCAGCATGTGTTTATGAGACATGTATGTTAATATACAACATTGAATTTCACGATATCGAAAGTCAACATCAAAGGTTTGGGTGATCTGCCGTAATGTACTTTGATTTTTTAAATCCATGGCGCCTTTATCAAACACGCTGGCGTACGTTAGGAATAATTCCTTACATGCTTCGAGCATGCTTAATTAAATGCGTTTATACAAGTCGATCATCAAATGGTGAATGCGAACCACCCACCCTCCCCCCCCGGCCACTAAAAAAAATATATCGTTCGCCACTTCCTTCTAAAGTTTCAATGATTATTTTAGAAATAAGGAATCATTATTTGAGTATTATGAGGTGATCAAATACGGTCGGGAGTGATCAAATCCAATATGATAGATTTGATCACGCCCGACCGTAATTGATTCAAAGAATGATTCCTTATTACTTATATTTATATAATTTTCGGCAATTGTACTATTAAATATTAAAATATTCATTGATGAAATGATACATAACAAAATCGATTCGTAGTGTTATCACAGACAAAGACACTGGAAAATGTAAATATTCTTATATTAAACTGATAGTGAACATTTAAGTTACGTTTAGAACGTATTTAACCCTAATTGAAATAACATGTTTGAAAACATGTAAAAAAAAATTAACGTGCGAGTCCTGTAGTTTAATATATAATCCATCCACAGGAATCGTACGTTATTATTTTACACGTCCCGGACAAATTAGAGATAGGAATTACAAGAGGATATCAATCGTCTTTTTTATATCAAGGCCAAAGATCGAAAGATTCTCCACTGTATTTCTTATCCACATTACATCTGGAGAACCACTCGTAGACATACATTAAACTTAGTACATTGGTGCCTCGTAAAGATAACATGTACATGACCACTATTGATTTTGAGGTCACAAGGTCAAAGGTCGTGTTACTTATGCCTGCAAAGAAAAATGTCTACTTAGTATCTCGAAAAACGAAGCATGTTCAAGTACATGTGTAATTAGTAATGCTCTCTTTGTCAAACAATTTATGTCAAGAGATTTTCGGCAGGCTTATAAAGATATATTCTGTGAAAGTTCCCCAATTTTAATTATACATGTAGCCCCTGTTGGTTACCTAGAAAAGCTGACCCTTTACATTCACAGAGATCGTTGGCAGAAAATATCTCGTTGCCATGCCTTTGCACGAGAATTAGATATCCCTTTAACGGGATAAAATGTTTTGTTTGTTATTAATTAAATTAAACTTTTTAATTTGTATGATACATGTGTTTATGTTTATTCAAAATGTAACATTTCAGTTGTAATAAAATAGATTTTTATATATATATATATATATATATCTGTATTCAATTGTCTTCGTAAATAGCAAAGCAAAAGTCAAGGTTCGGTACCTGTGTGCCGGAAAAAATGCAAAATTACAATAGTTCATCTATATATTGACTGTCACAGTTTTGTTCGAACTTTCCAATTTGCACTTTGATTTCTCATCTTCACTGTTCACGAGATAAAAAAAATCTTTTAAAATAACGCAGCTTTACAATGAATTCCACAAGATAATTTAGTTTTGCTTTGTAATGCACTGGTGTGATTAATGATGCTTTGTGCATTCGTAGGAAACCCTGATGCTATTTTTGACTGCATCCCTGAAACCTTAACAATATCCCCGAAGTCATTTATTCAAAAACCCTGAATTGTTTGAAGTATCCTACAAATTGTTTTTAAACAGAAAAAAAAAATGCTGTAAGATTCCAAACTCATGATTGTGCGATCTCATAATATTGCGCAAAAGTTCTCACTGCCTAGAGCCAAGTTCAATATACCGGTAAAAGTTCTTTTTAAGGTCTTCCGTTTCCAACGGAAGACCTTACTATTATTGTGCTTG
>WFKH01010931.1:55766667-55826667 GCA_016163765.1 Magallana hongkongensis
CTCTATAGAAAATGACAGGGTTGAAATCTACACGATCCAGTTCAAACCAGTTTATCAATCAGTCGAAACCCTCAGCAACCTAAGAAAAATCACAGACTGCACGAAATAATCATGATAATGTCAGACTCAAAATCCCATATAAGACAACTTGGCTATTTCCTTTATCAATTGTACTGATATACATTATCAATAATTTAGTTAATTTTACTTACTCTTTACTATCAGTTAATTAATTTGTTAAAAGAATGTTGTAAATATACCAATAAAATGCTTTCTTTGATGATTCCTATGGGTAATGAAGGTAGTGATCATTGCAGATAAAATACATAACCTGCGTTAGCGAGTTATGCAAATTTTTGCTATGTCGCTACCTTCATATCCCACATGAATCACCAAAGGAAGCATTTTATTAATTATATACAGGATCCCCAAAATCACTAAGTAATTCCAAGATAACTGCAGATTTTTTAGAATTTTTTCTCAATTAAAATCAAATACCGGTAGTATTTTTTAATACTAATTAAAATTATGAAGTTATGATTATTTATCAAGAAAATTGTTATTAATTTTGTGTTCATTATATACAAATTCAAAGATAAACAGTGCCTGTGTCACCAGTGATGTCTGTGTTGTAGGATCCTGCCTTGGATCTGAGTACCGTTGTAATGGCGGTCAGTGTATATCTGGTAGCAACAAATGTGATGGCTACCGCCAGTGTGGGGAGTCCATTGACGAGTGTGAGGTGACCCGCACCCTCTCCTGGATAGCAGGGGTGGTGGTCGGAGTTATATTCATCTTGGTTTTTATTGGTGTTGGAGTTTTCTGCCTCAGGCGATTCCTCAGACAACGAAACAATTCTGGGGGTGTGGTCAAGGTATGTTACAAATTTTAAGATAAAAATGCATCATCTGAAACCTACAGATGGTTTCAATTCTCAAAACAAGTTAAACTGACTTTGGGTTTTAACCTTGCATTTGAGAAAATTTTTATTATTAACAAAAACTTAAGGTATTTACTATGTAGACTGCAAAAAATTGTGTATAATAATTAACTTAACATTGCTTAAGAAGATTTTTAAGAAGAATTTTTTTGTGTAAAATTGAACAGGTCTGATTGCTTGATAGTTTAGTTTCATTTACAATAAAGCTCTTATATATTGTTTGCAGTACTCTGCAGCCCCGCAGCCAACGATGGCACCACCGATGTACCAGCAGCCAGGGTCTGTCCCACCCTACCAACAACCTGGAACCACTCCTGGCTACTACCCTACTGCTCCAGAACCCCAGGGCTATCCACCACAGAATGCTGCCTATCCACCCCCCTACCCCCAGCAACAACAGGGGTACCCACCTGCTTCCAACCCTTATCCCTATGGTGCTCCCATGGGGCAGTAATAAAACCAGACAGGAAGTCCTGTTTTATCTCCAGATTCCTACTTTTTAGCTCACCTGAACCGAAGGTTCAAGTGAGCTTTTCTGATCGCCTGTTGTCCGTTTTCCATCCGTCTGTCCGTCTGTCTGTAAACTTTTACATTTTTGACTTCTTCTCTAGAACCACTGGGCCAAATTTAACCAAACTTGGTACAAAGCATTCTTATGGGAAGGGGATTTTAAATTGTTAAAATAAAGTGCAAAACCCTTTTTAAAAGGTAGATAATCGCGAAACAGTGAAAATAAGGTGCATGTCTTAAAAAATCTTCTTCTTAAGAACCACTGCACCAGAAATGCCAATGTTTACATCAAAGCTTGTATGTATAGTGAAGATTCTGAATTATTAAAATCGTGACCCCCGAACCAATACTGGGGCCCCAAGAGGGGTTCAAAGTTTAACAGAGAAATATATAGGAAAAATGTTTTAAAAATCTTTTCAAAAACTACAATGCCACAATTTGTGAGATTACTATGCAAGCATCCTCAAATAATGTAGATTCTAAATTGTTAAAGTCGTGACCCCCGGACCAATACTGGGGCCCCAAGAGGGGTTCAATGTTTAACATAGAAATATATAGGGAAAATGTTTAAAAAATGGGCCTCTTTTTCATGTAGTTTTGAAACAATTGGTAGTGTAAATTTAATGCATACTGTTAATCTTTCTCTTCAGAAATCTTTTCAAAATGATCTTGCTATTTGGAATGTTATCAATTTAGATTAAACATGTATGTTAAAGAAGAAAAATGTGTTGAAGTTTTAAAACTAGCAAGCTTTAATATGGTGATATTTTTTTTTTAGACTTTGATTAGATATTCACAAACGATAGATATTTGTGTCATTAGAGCAACAGATCAAATCTGTGAGTGTGAATAATTGTAGTCTTTTTCAATAGTAAGATTTCTCTTGTGTTTCTATATACATGTACTACAGTTGTAAGTTTTATGACAATTTGGTGTTATAAGCTTGAAAATGTTGTACGTTGTACTCTATCACACTCCAGAGTTTCAAAACATCCCTGATTTTATATTAAGAAATGTATAACAATAATAGCACATTCCTTATTGTCATAAAAATGAGTATGTCACTGCATGTATGCTCTTTTGTATTTATGCTAAAAAAAAACAATTTACATGTATTTACGTACCGATTCCTAGATTTTGAATTAAGTGTTTATTGTGCATGTATCTAGTAATCTCCTTTTGGATTTGAAGATTTATGAACAATTTTGCCAGTACATGTACTCAGCAGGCTTACATTATTCAATACTGAAAGATAGCCATTTATTCAGAATTTTTGTTTAGAGTCTATAAACATACAGTACATGTAGGCATTGCACAGAAAAAAAAGTCTGTTTATCCATGACATTTGAAAGTTTGAAAATATCTTTAAAACTTTGTGACATTTTTTGTTTGAATTTTGTGAAGATGTAATGTACCATTTTATATGAAGTTGTGACATCGATTTTGTAAAAGCTTGAATTACTAAAATTTATACTTGACACAAAAAGTCAGATATTTTTGAAATTAAAATAAGGTAATTGAAAGGCCAATGTGACATGTATAAACCTAACAGATAGGCAATAGGGTCATCAAAGGAAGGCAAATAAGCTTGACTTTGAAGATGATTGATTTGAGAGATTGTTATTACTAAACCCATATTATTTGGTATAGGCCGGTGTAGAATAACATTTCATAATTAACACAAAAAATATGTCGATAAAAGTTTGCCTTTTTTTTTTTTTTACCTTAAAATATCTAACAGTGTATTGACCTTTCAAGCTTCAAGATAATCTTTATTGTATTCATTGTATTTGTTTGTTTTTAAAAAGAACATCGGAATCCAGAGTCAGATGTTCTTTTAAGACATTGAATTCTTCCTTTTATTTATTTTTCTGTTTCAGAAAAGTTAGAGTTTTGCTAGCCCAGGTGTTTGTAGAGTTACATATAATTGGTGAAATTAATTTGCTTTTACACCCATGCTGATTTACTGGTATCTCAAAAACTAATTGAATTATGGTACTAATTGTTAAAAGTATCATGTTTGATATGTACATGTATATTAAACTGTGCTATCATCTAATAACCCCATTTTTCTGTAGAACAACAATTATTCTTTGCTTGTTTGTTTTTGGTTATATTGTTCATGTTTTTCTTTCATCTTGATTTTGCATTTCATTGTTCTAGAATGTTGTGAAAATAATCATGTTATTCGGTTACCTATATTTTGGTTTTTTTAATGAAAGAGGGGTATTCCCACTAGCACATGTTTCTGCCATAGCCATAAAGTTTACCCCATAGTACAATAATAACACATTACATGTATTATTATACTATTAGCATACACTTCAATGCAGAAACAAGTTCCTGTGGGCATTCCACATTGTTTGGTTTGGGTTTATATGAGAGTTCTGTTCTTTGCTATTGTTGATTTTTTCAATTTTTACATTTTTCGATATCATAAATGTGTCTCTACACTCAGTAGTGATATTAAAACATTCTACCCTTTTTTTTTACCTTCATGTTTAGTGGCATATGTAATCTTTCCAGCTTGCTGATATACATGTATTGTTATTGTTAATTTTATACTTGAATTAATTCATAATATTCCTCCAAAGTTTGTTATACATACATTGTGGCCATCTTCAATTAAACATGTTTTATAATGTCAATTGCAGTTCTTCTCTTATTTATTAAAGATAATTTCACGTGGCCTTTTTGGGGGAAAAAAAGAGGCTCATGGGCCATATCGCTCACCTGAACAGCAATAGACATAATAAAATCAGCTTTATGGAGTCATATATACAAAATATTTGGACAATTTAGTATAACAGATCCTGTATTAAAAAATTCATTTTTTCCCTGGAAATTCTGTTTATCATCGAGCCCCTTTTGTCACAGAATGATTTTATAGTCATATTACATATTGTGCATTGCATGCACATTTCTCAAGAAGATCTAGATGAAATGGGATATAAACTACATCAAACTTGTGAAGCCCAAGAAATGTCCAGGGGCCAAATTCTAAACAATTTTAAAGAATCAACAACATGTCAAAATGGTTGCATATAAGTTAAACCATATATTATAACATTTGAGTTTTTGTGAATAATTTAAAATATTTTCCTATATAAAATTGGACCCCCCAATGTGGCCACACCCTACTCCTGAAAAATATGATTTTGACGAATTTGAATCTACACTATCAGAGGTTGCTTTCACTAAAGTTGCAGCAGCTTTTCTGGTCAAATGGTTTTTTAGAATTTTTTTTATATAGATTTTTCTCTATATATTCCTATGTAAAAAAGTGAGCCCCCCCCCCCCCCCCCCCTTGTAGCCCCACCCTACCCCCGGGGATCTTGATTTGAACAAACTTGAATCTACCTTAACTGAGGATGCTTCTACACAAGTTACAGCTCTTCTGGCTGATTCGTTTCTGAGAAGAAGATTTTTAAAGATTTACTCTATATATTCCTATGTAAAAAATCGACTCCCCATTGTGGCCCCACCTTACCACCGGGGATCATGATTTGAACAAACTTGAATCTATCCTACCTGAGGATGCTTCCACACAAGTTTCAGCTTTTCTGGCCGAATGCTATTTGAGAAGAAGATTTTTGAAAAATATCATCAAATTTTCAATAAGTTTTGATTCTCTCCCTTGAAAGGGGGTGTGGCCCTTCATTTTAACAAACTTGAATTCATTCCACCCAATGATGCTTTGTGCAAAGTTTAGTCAAATTTGGCCCAGTGGTTCTGGAGAAGAAGTCGAAATTGTAAAAAGTTTACAGACGGATGGACGGACAGACGGACGCCGGACAAAAAGTGACCTAAAAAGAGAAACATTATTAAGAACCTTTTTTAAATGAAATAAATCCATCAAAATGGTAGTTTTAACAATTAAGTGGGTTTTTTCTCTAATGAAAAATCATTGTATTATTACTTTATATAAGGTCTAGATCTAACGAATGAATTTAGAGTGTCTTTTTGGTACTTGTACCATTATGACATCATAATCTTTCCCCCCTACTGTAAATTACAGCTTAAAAGGAATTATGTAGAAAATTAAGCAATTTCTTGACATTCTATATTGAATCATGGGAAAAGGAATCTGGACACCTATACTCAATTTGGCATATCATTTTAACAAGGGGACCAAGAGCATGTTTAATATCATTTTCGGAAAAACTAAGTATTCTAGATATATTTCATTAGACAAAAATGAACAAAACTTCAAGTTTTGTTACTTATTCTTCATATTTTATTGAAAACGACAATTTAAAACAAGATTTTTCATTGTGTTTGCCAAAAATTAAGCCCTGATACCCATTAAGAACAAAAACCTAGCTAAAAGAATATTTAATTTATATATTATATTTCATAAACATGTAGACACCTTTCATTTACTAGAGCTTGACCTTAAGACAAAGAAAAATATAAGTAAATGCTTCTATTATAATTTTAAATTACCAATATACGCATCAGTGAGGATTTCCAGTTTCAGACCTATAATTTTACATGGTGCCGAAACGTCTTAGTGTCGAATAGCCTTGACCCCGATCTGATAGGTGGCGCTGTAAGTGTTTACAAAAATCATGTGCTCATGATTTCTGTCACCTGTGGTAATAAAACAGGTGTTATAATTAAACAAGGTAGGTTGTTAGAACGTGTATACTTATTCATAATGTATGAATTGTCAAAAGTACGGAAATATGATACGCTTTGTATTCGCTTTTAGACATGGTTGCATAGTAGGATCCTGATACAAATACAAAAACCTGAAGATCTTTATAAACTTAATTATTCACTGTTTAAATGATTAATGAAAGTGTCAAATTAAAATTAATTGTTCTGAATTCAAATATTAATTAAAGTAAAATCTGTTTACTGCGAGTTAATAATTGGTGAGTGTCTCGATCTGTCCCCTTCCCCTATTAACATGAAAACAAAACAGCTGATCAATGATGCAGTCTTGATGAAGGCAATACATATATTTTTTTTTAAAATATTTCGAGTTATGGGAAGGGTTTTTTTTTTTAGGTATAGATACATCTGACAGTGAATTAATCATAGTAATTTGTAATCAAATGTAATAATGAAAGTATCAAATAAAAAAAGCTAGGTTGATTTAATAATGAATTATTGTTTTCAGACCAATGTCAGTTTTTGAACTGCTTTTACTTGGAACTTACAACTACTATAGTTTGTGTACTCACAAAAAGAAATCATTTCCTTATGGGAATCTATGTGAAACCAGGGACTTTAACTTATGATTAACTATATTTAGTATACGTCCTTAGTGATGGATTGAAACAAACAGAAAGTAGAAAGAGGAACAATAAACTTTGAATTAGTAGTTATAGTCTGTCCCAAGTTATTGTTTACATCACATTTGGACGATTTTTAATAAAAATACACATAACAATTAGTACAATTGCTTGAAATCGATGAAACATTGAAAATTATCATTTTTCACTTGGAAAATTCACAGGAACGAAAACTGATTTCTTAAGTAGGTTTATAATGGAAATGTTGACATCTTTTCTCCATTCGGAATTCACTCGGAATACCTCGCACAATTTTTCAACGTTATCATCGGGTACTTTCATGTCTGTTGCAATAAATCTCTGTAGACTCCTTTATCAAATTATATTCGATCAGTGCTAATACTATCTATTCAAGATATATATTACCGTACTAATAGTCAGGTACTCTTTACACAATTGTGCTGAAAAATCTAGTTCTATTCATGATCAGCAGATACAACATTACAACTAATGTTTAGAATATTGATGTATATATGTAATATGTGTTAGAAAACAAAATTATAACGTAAAATTAATTTTCAAAAGCACCTTTCCCCAAGAAATGTAAATGTGAAGTATTCATATTCCTACGCCAGCTGCCTCCTCAGTCTTTTTCACGAAAATATAGGTCATTCTTGGATTGACAATTTTTCAATAATGCATATTGCTTATATTATTACAATAATTATATTACTGTCATGATTATTGTTTATCTTGTTATCACACAATCTCTTTTAATTATTTATTGTGTTCACAGGTTTTTTTTTGTTTTTTGGTTTTTTTTCTTTTTTTAAATGACAAAATGGTTATGCAACACCTGCAGTACCGTATTTCTTAAAAGGATGTGCGCACTGTTAGCTAGTGATGCAAGACTGGTGACAGTATTTGCTATGGACTTGAAGAACTATATACGTCAGTTCCGTAACAAGTTCAGGGATTTTAACTATAGAGATCAGTTGAGCACAGTGAAAATTCAAGTTATTTAAAAGTCGAATATCTTGGATATTGGGTTACCCATATTTACCGGTATTCTTGTTTTTAGCCGTGTATTGAAACCTGATAAGCTAGAGGGGGCGTTTCATTAACTTTTAATTTTCTCATATCGTTCAAACCCAGAGGTATTTATAAATATGGAGTAATTAAGCAAAATGTGAATGGAGGATATCTTGGGACAGAGTATACTGGTAAATACATGTATTAAGTAAGTGCCTTGTCAGAAACCCACATCAGTCTCCCATTCTCTTACTGACTGTAATCAGATGGCCCACAGTCAGTTTATGAGCAGGGATGTATACACTTACCGGTAGTACATGCATGTATATACGTCCCTAGTAAGAGTACCTGTAAGCCATATATTGGCCATGAGTTAATATGATGGTGTATTTGTCAATGATCACAGCCTTAGCCGGTAGAAGAACGTTATTTACAAAGCTTGATGAGAACAATTTTCACAAAGCTTTGATTCATTTCAAAATAATTTTAAAAGCAGATTGATATCTTAACAAAGACACATACAACATATATAATCACATCCTGCTGATTGTTTAGCGAGTTCAAGGTGTTGTCTTCAAACTAGCCGTAAATTACTTATTGGGGATTATCCTTGGCAATTGTATAAACTTCCCATAAAGCTTGAGGCTAAATTGATTGATTGATAAAAAATCATGTATTTAATTATTATTGAAACACAGCTGTAACTGTACCTCAGACAAGCTAGTAAAAGCTAGTTTGTATTGAATTGCAGATGTATATTAAACAATGGTAAGAATATATTTATTAAGTAGATTTTAGGTTATGTATAGATTTTCAGACTTTGATTCAAGCAGACTGGTTTTGTTATATTAATAATTCATGCATGGTCAACACTTGAATTGTTAAGTGGTTCACTGCTGTTCATATGATATTCATGTAGATTTCATATGAAACTCATACAAGCCACTTTTGTATGCATAGAAAGTTTTCAGGAAGTAGGAAAGGATTTCTATGATGAACAGGAAAGGTGACAATTTAGTTATGATCAAGAAAAACATCTACAGGTACAATTTGACATGAATTATAATCATTGTTTATGTAACAATAATGCTAATTATGGGGAATGCTATGTTTTCAGAGAAAAAATGGCAAAATGGATGAAGATGAAATAAGAAAAAGTATCCAGGATTGTGCTATTCCTGAAAATTATGATCCAGCAGAGGTTGAAAGGCTGGGTTTATATGAAAATGGGGTTAACACTGCAGAAAGCAAGTTCAGGAGTGTAGGCGACAACGATGACAGTGGACTCACGGAAACACCAAGGTAAATAAATACTGAAGATACCTAATTTAACATGACGGATTAATATCTGCATAAAATCGTGAGAAGCTCCCCTCACAGATTCTAAAATCTGCTTTTATTTTTCTATAGCTGTATACTATATGGAATCAAATATACAAAAGCTCTCAAAGGGCTCAAAAGTTTATGTACTCGTGATTTGATAAAAAAAAGCAGGATTGCATAATTAATTACCAGTGTAAAAGAAGGAATCTACAGTACTTTTATTTGAATGTGGAGAGTTTTAAATGGTGAAATATGCCAAAAATGAAAATAAATGAAGAGGAATTGTATATAGCTATAGATTAATGGTATGTTGTTCAGTCATATCTTTCTGTTCAGTTATGATTTTATGTCTTTTTGTTAAAAAGCCGAACATCCAGCATATCCCAAGGCACCATTGATCGGATTGACTCAGACCTAGAGTCCATCACCTCGGCTTCACAGCTTGCTACCAAGAAGAGAGATGGCAGTTGCAGCCCTCGGAAAGGCAGCGTCCGATTCCAGACAGATCTGGAGGACAGCCTCACTTGTTCCACAGAAACGCTCAATCCGGAGAATATCAAGGTGCCTATTCTTGGATTTGAGACCATGGAGGAGAGATCTAAATTCACTGTAAGTTACTATATATAACCAGTATTTTACACATTCATGTGATAAATTGTCAAACATTAAAAGGACTTAAAATAGAAATAAGTAAATATTTTACTATTTATATACATGTATTTGGTACATATAGATGAATTACAAAAGTAGAAAAATTTGCAAAAACAAAGAATATATTTATCGTCTCATGGCGAATATTGTTATTTTTTCATTAAAGATATTAAAATTTTTAAGTATGAAATTGCTTTAGATATAACTTTTAATGCTCATTTATTAAATATATATATACATGTACATTATCTTTATGTAAAACTTTACCTCAATATTTTTGTTTCAGGTTTTTCGTTTGTGTGTCCAGAAGTCAGAGCGTGATGTGTGGCATATATTTCGCCGCTACACAGATTTTGTGCAGCTCAACGATAGGGTACATATTAACTATAATATGTGTACTGTATACTGTAATTTACAATATCAGAATTCCGTTGAGGAAGAAAATACAAGAAATGTTAAACTGAATCAGAATTAAGTTACAATTGTACTTCGATTATGGTAAGGCTTAAAATTGTATTATCTTCCTTTTTGAATTTTTTGTTATTGATTAATTAGTTGTTATTTGATACATGTACAATCAATGATATTGAGGTTGATGTATGAAGATAAATCATTAAAACATATCTTCCCATTCTTGCCTTATAAATCTTGTCATGTACTCGAATTTATACAGTTAGAGATTTTTATATACTGGTATGTGCGTGAATAAATACAGTTTGACCTTCCTATATTTGCAGTTGAGGAAGTGTTTTCCAAACATCCGCTTATCTCTGCCACCCAAGCGATGGTTCAGGGACAACTTTGACAAGAATTTCATTGAGGACAGGCAGCTTGGTTTACAGGCTTTTGTTGACAACTGTGTAGGCCACAAAGACATATGTAATAGGTCAGTGTTATTAAAATTGATATCTTTCATTAGATCTTGCATATTTTAATGATGCAGGCTATAGATTTCACATCTAAATTGGTCTCTAAAAGAAGATATATTCATTTGATAATTAAAATTTTAATTTGTTTGAAAACTCTGAATTGTCAAAGGGCAGATTTTTTGTCTATTACATGTACTAATAGACTATTAGTATACATAAATAAGGTACATGTATAATTACCCTTTATTAGAAAAAATATTATATTTTACTATCTTGTGTCTTAATTGGAATGTCCATGTAAAAGAAAGTTTATCTTGTAATAACAAATATAGTGGAAAAATTTTCACATTCCATAAAGATGACAGTTCTCTGTTTTCCAGTAAGCCAGTGCGAGAATTCTTCTGTTTCGATGACCCCCCAGGGCCTCATGACAGCATTGAAGAGAGCAGGGTAATTGAATAACATTGAAATAGAATGACATTGGAATGAGTTATACTTAGCATTTATTAAAAGAAAGTTTATTTACATAATTTGTCACATATTATACATTTTTTACAAAGAGTGGTGTTTCTTATGAGAGAGGCCCCCATTAAACTAGGTTAAATATGCATGTACATGTATTAAATTATACATCTATGTTTTTATCCATCTTGCAAGTACATATTTTTAATTGAATCATCAGATATTGTGGTCAAAAGATAACTATTTGAATATACATGTACATGATGTCTAAAAGGAAGGAAGAGAAAAGTTTGAAAAGTTGTATGCATACAGTAGTTTATGTGATAATGTTATTAATATACCATAATGTACATATCAACAACTTAACTTGAAGGCTCTCTGTGAATCACTAGAAGACACTGTGTACAGGCTGAGAAAGGACTTGGTGGAGAAGAATTCTGAGATAGATCTCTTACATGATGAGCTGGCCCTCTACAAGAGACAAGTGGAGATGCTTACGACCGCCTTGAGGTACTCTGCTATGGCCATGCAACCATTGTCGCTCTCATTGAATCTGCCTGTTTGCAGACTAATTCAAGAATATGACACAGTATATTCATTCTTATCTGTTTAATAGGAAAGATAATGATGCGAAAAGTTCCTCCGAATCACCCGTTTCTTCGTCATTGGCTGAATGTGACCTATTGACCTGTACAGAGGCTGACCAATCACAGCTTCAGACTCAGACTCCTATGATGGGTGCAGAAAAAGCTTCTAAGACTTCTACAAAGCAAGTACCTAGGATACTTTTGATTATATTTTATAAAAACTCCATTAAGGACATGTATTTAGTTATTGTGTTCCCCTTGATCTTAGATTTGAGATCCATACATGGATTCAGTTGAAAAACTTAATTATTTCTTAAAAGATCCTTTTTATATGTTTTTATTTTATTTTTTTTAATTAAAGAGGAAAACAGTTATGAAAATAATGAAAATGTAAATGATTTATAGTGATGAGGAAGTGTGCATTCCTGAAGAAAAAAGAATCATAACAGGGGAGGAAACTCAAGCTCAGGCAAAACCAGAGTCCGTGGAGAAGTCAAGCTCAAGTCCTGAGGACAAAACGACAAAGAAGAAGAAAAGGTCTTCTATATTTAAGTTTCGCAGTAAAGCCCCAGCAGCTGAAACAAACTAGTATACAATAGCTTGAAAAGGATGGGAAATATGGCTTCTCTTTATTGCTTGCTTCCTGTACTTCAGTGCTTTTTCTATGCCTGTTGTCAATGAAATTCTTGTCAAAGTTGTACCTGAGGTACAATTTAAACAAAAAAATTTTTTTATTCGTGTTACTGTTTCTTGCTATTTACCGATACATGTATATGTAGTATGAGCAATGAAATTGCATCATTTAAATATAGGTATTGATGTATTACTTAGCAAGCTGTTATGATTTACATGTAAAATGAAATATTCCAATAAATGCAATGTGGTTGTGCTACAGATTTGTCTTTCACAATGTATTCACCATGCTGATTCATGATCAGATTTTTTTTTCAACACATGTATCCCAATATGCTGATTACACCAATGAAGCATTTAATTTCAAAGCATTATGATTATTTATTTATATCTCAAGTACTATTGTAATTCCTTATGCTTGAAAGCCACTTTGCTCAATTTTGAACGTCAATGAAGAATTTTGTTGTACTCATAGAAATAAGAAGAATTTTGTTGTACTCAACCATACGTATAGAAATAAGTACATATACATGTATATGATGTTTTTGTTCTCTGTATTTTTCTATGTTGTTGAATAGTACAAGTATATGTGTACAATTGATATACTTGTACATGTACTTTGATTCTTAGCATTGGTTTTATCAAAGAATTCATTTTATTGTATGATCAAGAATTCCTACAAAATGGTATTCAATTGTTCTGTGTTTTAAGGCAAAAAAAAAAGTATCATATTCGCTGAAAACTTACTAAAAATTGTACCGTCATATTCACTGAAAACTTACAAAAAATCATATTGAGTTCAACCCAGCTTAAGTTATTATGGTACATGTAACAATTTACATTTAACAATACAAGCATAAGTTATGGTAGATATAATTCAACAATTATTTGCTCTAGATATAAACATGTGCATGTAGATGAAACATGCAGCTTTGAAAAGAGATCCTGGAGGGTTTTGTATATTTATGACTTGATTGAGGAGTTCTTGTGCATTAGATGGTGATGGATGACTTTTGTCTCTAGTCTACTAGCTGGTGCTTTGTTTTGATTTTTTTTTCTTTTTAAATACATATAAAAGAGTTAAAGAAGGTATTTTGTAGGATTTTAGTCTTGTATTTTACTGTGCAAATGTGTTTTTGATAGTTTGGTACATTTAGTTTGTATGGACAAATTATCATTAAGAACAGTCAATACAAACTTGATACTAGTACATGTACTTGATTTTATTTCTCAGCTTTTTTTGTAGCTTAGTCCCTTGTTTTGAGAACAAACTAATGTTTACACATTTGTGTATGCATCCAATTTAAAGTGCAATTGTCTCACCGATCTCATTCTTTACTCTCTATAGAAATAACCAATTCATTCAGTGTAATTAAATGAAATGGTTAAATTTAATCCATACATTGATTGTATATTCATTTGTACAAGTTGTAATTTATCTTTTTAAAAATTATAAAAGTTGAAAATTTGAATGTGCCATTAAAGTATTGTGTAAAACCAAGACGTTGTGAACGCCTTGTTTGTCAGCTTCAGCATGCTGGATGCAACGAAAGGACAGTCCACCCACCCATCCAAAAAAACCCCCAAAAAACCATGGAGAATTGTGCAGGTCTCTGTGTGACAGTTTTAAGCAAGTTCAATAATTATTTTGACACAAATTCCCTCCCTGCCATTCATCAATTAAGAGGTATGTCCCCATATCACATCATTGGCTTGTTCAGCAGAGCTTGCACTTAAATTTGCTTATCAGAATTTCCTTCTTTATAACACAAATATTTTCAAGCACCTGCTTTGCTGTAAAGGCCTCTGATCTGGCCTGTATTTTGATTTATTGGAAAGGGCTGAAAAATTGTGACTGCACTGCTAGAGCCACAACTAAAGACATCATTGAGATGGTAATCATCTCAAAGGGTCCTGCTTTAATTAATAAAAGAAATTTAGCAAGGATGACAAACATTTTATAGTACTTGCTTTGACCTTAACCTCTGACTTACAAATTTAGTTTAAGATCATTGGATTTCCTTGATCCAACAGGCACTTTATTGGTGTAGTAAAAGGAGAAAAATGACCTCTGTCATTTGACAGAAACTTAAATCAAGATCACTGTTAAAGCTGAACACCGCTCGTAAATAGGCACCTTCACACAGGTATATAAACCCTTCGATTTCGTTATACCCGATTGCACACCTGAAACTTGTGGCCGACATGTAGTATTCCTTTCGTGGTCTTAGATTTTGTGCATTTATTCCTTGTTTTATGTGTATTTTCTGTTTGTAAATAATGCATTGACCTGTTTATTTGATGTTAGTATTCTCCTGGCTTGAAAAAAGTGCGTAAAATTTTATAATTTCATTGCTACCGAGTAACATGGCGAGGCAAGATGTACATCCACACAGGTGAGACCTCTACAGCGAAATACTTTAAACTGTTAAGAGGTCTGCGGCTTATATAGGGGTTGTAGGGATAGCAGTAATGAAAGAGAAATATGGCGGACAGTGCCTATTTACGAGCGGTATGTGTTCAGCTTTAACCCCTAAATTACAGGCAATTTTGTGGTAAAGTCTGAGCAACATAAATGGGCCAAGGGAGGAGAAGATATTGTCCAGAACCTATTTTTTCACCCCTTTAGCCTTGGTCTTATCTACCTTAATATGCTACATACTTAGAGTGCTTCTTGGATAAATGATGTCCAATGATCTTTCACAAAAATTTTTAGTCAGAGGTTAAGAGCAAACTTAAGTCTTCTAAAATGCTTTTCATCCTAATGCCCTTTATTAAAGTGGGACCCTTTGAGAAGGTAGCTTATATAGTATACTGTTGGAGATTGAGTTAGAATATGAAATGTTCATAAAGTTTAACAAACAATGAATATAAGTTAATAATATTTTAAAGAGTCTCCATTTTTTCTGCTGGAAGTGGAGGTTGTTGTTGTTTATAACTCAGGAGATTTATATTTATTTCATTATACTCTCCAATTTAATGACATTTATGGGACATCTGTAGAAACCCTCCTATCAAAATACTGTGATATTTTTAAAGGTTAACTGTTTGCCTAAAAAGTGCTGTAATATTGGTAAATAAATACAGTGCTGAAATGCGAATAAAAGTAATCTCTACTATATGTTTCAACAGAATTTATTAGGAAAAAGAAAACAATCAAAACTTTTTTGATATATTGATCAACAATAAAAATCAACAATGGTAGAATTAACATCAGACAAACCACACTCTTCTACAACTAAAACAACAGTACAATAACACATGTATAATGTATGTTCCAGCACTTTAACACAGCTATAACTTCTTGAGATTCCTGTCTTTCAGATTATTTATAGAATATACAGTGCATACATCAATATGATATGAATCCCATCTGACTCATTCCCTTTTCCCACCACTATGGTGATACTGTTAATTTAAGAAATTTAAAAAAAATTAATTAAAGTGCAATGTTTTTGTTTAGTACCCCAATAATCCCTGCTTTTTTACCATTATTTTTTTTTATTTATACATGGATAAGGGTATAAATAAATTGTTATTCCCACTTTGGAATATATCACAAGCACACTCCAATTGGGATTACTAATGACTATATTATAGCCATAAATGATGTTTCTACAAATCTGCATACACAGATGTATATGTACCAGTAAATCAAATGGTGAATGAAAGCACAAAATGTACAACTACAACCCTCTAGTTATCTTAATACAACATCAATGTATATATACTGTACTAATTATCAAGTACATCGAATGTTCAATTGAAAAATAATGCTATAACATAACACTTCTACACACGTGTAATCCCTAATAAATAAAATAATTACATGTACCAGCTCCAAGTACCTTGTTTGTAACAGTACAGATCACACCATTAAACAGAAAACCACATGATCTTGTATACAACATCACGGACATTTTTCAGTCATTAAAGTGATTCAACATCTACTGATAATTTTAGAATTACATGTGTATTTAAAACTATGGGATATTCTCTGCAGGATAAATATTCAGTTTAAGATTCCAATTCATTTTTAAGGCAATGGATCTTGTACAATTCCTATCAAAGAATTAAGCATTTGAAAATTTGTATTACATTTGAAAGAAATAACACCGCATTTCAAAAATATTTTGCCACTTTAGCAAATCAAATTATACAGATACATGCATATAAAATTTTTGATCAATCAAATTGCACATTGCAATTAAATCCAAAACATAATCTTCAAACCCCAAGAACATGGATCAATACATAAGTACATATACCATTCAAAATTGCTGTTAAAAATATACATATAAATCAAATACATTTCTTACTGACAATAATATTATATGTAAATATTTTATGTACTTTTTATAAATACATTTGAATTCAAACAAATCTGTAATGTGTCTTTTATAAAAGTTTGATACTGGTAGTTACAATTTCACAATTAAAGACCAGTGTCCCCTGTGAACAGACTAATTCAGGAAAATGAGACATGGTACGTGTAGTGGCAGTTAATGAAAGAAAAAAAACAACAACAAACAAAAAACCAAAAAAATGTATAACTGGATTTCACAACCATATTCTTAAAAAAACATAGAGAATTTGAAAATAAATAAAATAAATAATTATCACACATAAAACACATAATGCATTAATCTGTATGCATTAACCTGTATCCATGTACATGTAAATTTTTCACAAATAATGACAGCTGAACATGTATAATATATTACACTAGTCTAATTGTAAAATTCGAATCTTTTTATTGTGTGTGCAAAATGTGTAGACATTGACCTAACACTCCACATTAAGGTCGTCTCTGGGGGGTTCATTGTTACCCAGCAACGGTCGGTCAGAAGACCCCTCCCCATCCTCCTGGTCCTGGTCTGATTGGACATACACATCTGAGGGGACACTGTCCTTGACCTTCAACCTCTGATTCACACTTAGCATTTTATTGGTCATTGTCTCCATCAACTGACTCATCTGTTCCTCTGTGTCATCCATTTCCACGGAAAGTTTTCCATCTCCACTCTCAGACACTGTTAAAAGCTCATCAGTTTCAGTATTTTCCAGCAAATTCTTACCTGTAAAATGAAAAGTAATCAAATGGTTAATATAAAATAATCCTTTATAAAATATACCTTTGAGTATTGTATTAAACAATGTTGTTGTCCATGACATGTCTTAAGATGCATGTCTGTTAGTAATGTCAATGTCCAATACATGTGCCTGTAAATAAGTACTAGTAGTACAAAATTGAAAATGAATTTTCTTTTTACATATACATATGCATTCAGCTTGTAATTCAATAAATTATATCAATTGGATAATAAAGTGGTAATAGATATACATGCACTTACCTGTGTCATTTCTTGAATTTGTTGTTGAACTCTCTTTTTCTGGGATCAAATCCAGGTCATCTGTATCAAGGCTCTCAGTGTTACCTTTTGGGCTTAGACTAGGTGAGGCCATGTTGTTACTCTGGATTGCCTTGTTTGGGGAGGACTGGGGTGATATCTGTCTAGTACTGCTGTCTGGTGACGTAAGGGAAGACATCTCATCATTTGTGATATCACTGCAGTGAGAGGTACCACTGGTATCAGACTTTTGACTTAGTGGAACTGAACTTGTATCACAGAGGGAAAGTTCTGAACTCTCATCTCTGGGACTAATTTTACCACTGCTGTCATAGAGAGAGTCCAGAGGACTAGATTCACCAGATCCCTCTGTGTAGTGTGAGGGACTGACACAGCAGGGGGTGCTACTGGAATGTTGGGGGCTGCTGTTTAATGAACTCCCACTGGATCCTGGGGTACTGTTTCCATTCACACCATCTTCACTGGACTGTGACAGCTGAGGTATCAATGTCTTTACCTCCTCACATTCTTCTTTCAGTTTTTCCAAATTTGTAGAAGCTGCAAATGAACAGTCTAATGATTATATGGATAAATGTTGAAATCTAATAAATCTTCGTGCAAGCAAGCAAGAATGGATCACATTTTTGATGATATAACAAATTTAATATCTTACTTGATACATTCCAAAGTCCAGCAACTTCTAATGTTTTGATTTTCTTTTCCAGCTCCGATATTCTATTGCCTAAAATTCTGACAGCAAAAGAAATGTCTGTGTAAGTGCAGAAAAATCAAAAGATACATTTACAAAATATAGCTTCTTTGTATCTAAGAGTTTTATAGAAGTTTGTAAATACATGTATCTCACTTGTTTGTTTTCCTCTGATGCGAGAGTGCCAGGTTTTTATCATTGACTGTGTCTAACAGGGCACCTGCCAATGCTTTGATGTCAGCCACTGTCTGAGAGGTCACTGAGCATTCACTCTTATCCTCAAGAAATTGTTGAACTGTATATACACAGAAATTGTCCAATAAAATGCGCATTTAATTTACATTCAAAAATGTAATCTTAACTCCTCACATATATAATATGTACAATGTACCTTGTTTCTGAGAAATGATAAGGCCTCCACTGCGACTTTGTCCTAATTTCAAAGCACTTTTCATTTTTCTTCTCTCCAAAAGTGTCTAAGAAAATGAATCCCAAAATTTTACTTTGAAAAGAAAATACATGTACATGTACATGTATACTCTGAAGAAAATGAGTTGTACTGATTTTTGTATTGTCATAGTGTGATATATAGTGATATAGTGCTTTTATTATACACACCTTGTATTTAGAAACTGTGGCCATTGCTATAGATTTCTCCTCTTCCATCTGTTTGAGTCGTTCTTGGAGGTACCTAAACATGAGAGAATAAATCTTACATGTTGATCCTAATGTGAGTTAGTACATTAATTTACTGCACAGGTAATAACTTCATACTTATTCTCCATGATAAGTGCATCTAGATCCACCACTCGCCGCTCGTCTCCCTTCAGTATGTAGTTCAGCTCCTGGTTCAGTCTCTCATACTTTGTTTTATAGGCGTCCCTCTCTGTCTCTTGTTCTTGTTTCTCATCAAGCACCTGCTGCAGGTCTCTCTCTAACTGTGTGTACTGAAAATAGCATACAGATTAATATCAACAGCAGAAAGTATATTACAGTCAGAGTGTAACTTAATTTTCCTGTATTCATGAAATATCATTATGAGGAATGAGAACTGACCTGCACTCTGAAGTCTTCTAGCTGTTTGACAAGACTTTCTCTTTCATGTGCAGGAAAATGTCTGGTGTTGATACCTTCATCTGTTGTTCCTACTCTCTGGCGAGCTATCTGTTCCCTTAGCAACTGCAAAACAATTAACAGATTGTTAATTTATAGAGCATTTTACAATAGCACTGTCAACCCAACAAAAGCCATATAAAGGTTGGCAGTTTGTTGACGTAGAGAGGGACTGTGCATCTATCACCATTAAAGGCAGGATCAGGAAGAATGCATTGAGCATCAATTGTGAGAATAGACATTTCTTATCATATTGAAAAATGCATTTGTAATACTACTGTAGAAGCAGAAATATTCGTTGAGGATTTAATTTCGTTACTTTCGTTGGCAGTATTAATCAATGAAATTAAATCCCAGACAAATTTTTAACCTGAGAATTCATAAATACAGAGTTGATACGTGATACATTTTAAAGATTATGATATAAATTAAATCCCAATGAAATTTTATCAACCGGGTTTTCCAAAGGAAAAATCTGGTTATTGAAATGGTGAAAATGGTGGGCGGGCGCCTCCAAAAAGGGTACCCCTATGGTACGGATAACTCCTCCTACAGTTTTCAAGATAGGAAGTTGTTGTTTTGCAGATCAATTGTACATGTATCAGAGCTATGCATATTACTTGGATTTTGATTTTTAGTAATTTATGAAAAAATATCAGCTGTTGAACTTAGTCACTTTCTTGCAGAATATTGCATATAGGGTACCCCTATTGTACGGATAACTCCTCCTACAGTTTGCAAGATAAGAAGTTGTTGTTTTGCAGATCAATTGTACATATATCAGAGATATGCATATTACTTGGATTTTGATTTTTGATAATTTATAAAAAAAAATGCCACCTGTATTTTCATGCAGAATATTGCATATAGGGTACCCCATTTCTCTGGATGGGTTATGTTTATCAATTCAAAGTTGACAAATGGATTATGGATACTGTTCACACAAAAGAACCCCGATTTGCTGTCACACTGACAGCTTTTCTCTTGTTTGGTTTAAAAACAACGAAATTTTAACTAAACAAATATATGTGCTTCTACAGTACATGTATATGTATTTGTTCATCACAATAAATGCTTGAACTTATAGAGGGATATCTCTATTGCACTCTTAAGAATTTTATATAATGGTTAAAGAATTGAAGTGTCTGACAGCAATGTACTGTGATTTAACGGAATTTAAAATTTTGAGTTTCTTATGAGAAAACTGTACCTTTATATCACCCCATGCATCCTGTAGTTTTTGCTTCAGGTCATCAACTTCAAACTGAAGACATTTGTTTTGTTCTCTTGATTCAACAAGCAGAGCTTGTAAAGGTACCTAGAAAGATAATTAACTTAAAATATGAATATTATTCATACATTGGTATAATTCGTTGGTGGAAAAGACATGATACATGTATTAGACATGTATAATTATCTAATTGTTAATTGTGTGTACTTTAGTTGTTAATTCTTGTCAACTTTAAGTTGAGATGCTTCTATATAATGTGTTGTTAATCAAGACATATTAAAAGTTACATGTAATGGTATAACTGAAGAAGTCTTACTTCTAATGGTCTTTTAACCCAGTAGTAATATTTTAAAACCTTGAAATTCCATGTGACAAAACATTCATTTAGCTAAAAAATGTAATATAAAATCTTTGGTTTATTATTCATCTAACATACCTCTCCCAATCTATGCAGACCACCTCTGCTATCATCAAAGTTTTTAGGAATCTGGAAACATACAATATTGCTTATCAGTGTCACAGAATAGTTTAAACATTCAAGTTATTCTACAATTCCAACTACTGGTATTAAAAGGGATACACAGGTATTTATCTCGTAGATCACTTGTACATTTGAAACACAGGACAAATGTCCACATGTTTACAACAGAACTATATAAGGAAGGGACATCTCTGGTGTAAGGCATGAAAATACATATTCTTAAAAATTCTGTACTATGTACATATCCTGGGGTACAGACGTCTCAGCCCAACGACACCTCGGCCCAGGACGGTTGACACCTCGGCCCAGACGGGTCGGCCCAAATCTATTGACACCTCGGCCCATGTAAAAGACACCTCGGCCCAATGAAAATTTCGGTTAAAAATGTATAAATTTAAAAAAAAACATTGGCAGATAATTACTGTATCTATTCATTTATGTGGTTATAATAATGCAGCTTCATCAATTTTCATTCTTATGAACATTCTTTAATTTCGTGCTACTTAAAAAGTACTAAATCTACGGTTAACGTTACACCGTAGCTGACGTGCTGAGCTGAGCACAGGTGCGTAACTACGGTGCGTAACTACGGTTTGTGTCTTAAATTGATTCAATTTAGCTAAATATTTCTGATCAAAGTAATATAAGAATAATATATAGTTCATTAAGAAATATTTTTCTCTTATATTGGAAAACTGGGTTGTTCAATATCCACCAGGGTATATTCCCTTATATCAACAATGATTCTTAAATCATTTGATAGACAGTCAAACCTATGTTCTTGTACTCATTAAGACCGTATTAATTCAGCAAAAAAAAAGGAAAAGAGATAGGATTACTTTTTTTATTGATCATAATAAATATTGAAAATAAATAGAAAACAAAATGTATGCATAGAAAACAAAAACATATACAAAGAAACATCGTCTATGTTCCATTGAACATTTACTGTCACCCACCACAACACTGTACATTTGACGGCATAATGTCATCAGATTTCACGGCACCGAAAACACACTAGAAGTCCGCCAACATCCGTGAAATCTTCTTGAGGGCCTTCCGTGCGGACACCTCCCCCTTACACGCGTTTGAGACTCCAAAGGAGACTGCCGCATCCTCTTGTTTGTTTTACAGTGTACTATTAGCACTTAATTGTCGTCATTTTCATAATTTTAATTTCTTGTTTGCTTAACAATTAGCAGTTAATGGCCTCGTTTCTGCTAATAAATCAATTTCTTATACAAGTATTTGATATGTAATATTTTAATAATTCCAACATATTTAATTACAAAACTATATATAAAAATTATATGTGTGTGTGTGTGTGTGTGTGTGTGTGTGTGTGTGTGTGTGTGTGTGTGTGTGTGTGTGTGTGTGTGTGTGTGTGTGTGTGAAACAAAATAAAATAAAAACATGAAAATCATTTTAATTTTATTTCAATTTTGCTTGAGCCGAGATGTCTTTTACGTGAGCCGAGGTGTCTCAAATTTTGGGCCGACCCGTCTTGGCCGAGGTGTCCTGGGGCCGAGGTGTCGTAGAGCCGAGGTGTCATTGGGCCGACATGTCTGTATTTCCATCCATATCCTTCTGTTACTAGCTCTTAGGCCAAATTTGTAATAGGCTGAGTTTCCAATTGGCTGACATAGTTATCAGCTGACTCTGTTACAGCCAAGATCTGACATTAGTATATACATTCCTGTTCTCCAGTACCCGGAATCGGATATAAAAAATATGAAATTTAAATACTCGGTTACCTAGAATGTTTAACTGAATGAGAAAAAAATATATTAAAAAAATAAAAGTTTACCTGTCCATGTAACTGTTTCTTGAGACCTTGGTATCTCTCACGGAGCTGCTCAGCCATGAGTTTGAATTGGTCCCTTTCACTTCGACATTGTCCCATTTCTTTCGTAAGAATCAATAACGCCTGACATTTGCTTTCCAGTTTTCTCTTGCACACTAAATACTTAAAAACATAGAAAAATAATACTTATTAAAAAATACATTATTAGTTTGTCGTATTCAATCAATTCAATCGAGGTTTGTATTTAAATAACCAAAACACTGCCGGCTCTTGGGCCAGTATAACATAACAGTAACCATATTAAGTGCATACAGTAATGTTTGCAATTGTAACAGCAATTGTAAATGTCAGAAACATATACCTCGTTGCGTAGAGAGTCAAATTTTGATTCTAAATTGTACATATCATCTTCTGTTTGTCTAAATCTCGTCATTTTTAATGTTAATTGATTATCCACGAAGCAGAAATCAATTTCATCACTGTTGGTCTTGTTCTTATTTGGACCCTTTCCCTCCTAGATGGATTAAAACGTTATTCAGATGTGATATTTTAGGTGCGTTCAATTTTCATTAAACCTTACAGATACTCAGATAAATATTTATTATGATAAGTATTAGATATAGCCGTTCTGATTGAGAAATTGTTATCTATATTACAATTTTCATTTTCGTGATTTATTTACCAAATTGCTACTTACATTGATTTATTTTAAAATATATTATTGGAATATCAGTACAACCTACTAGTGAGCTCTTGAATGTTTGGAGGGACAAAAGTAAAAACTTTTGGAAACACATGTGTCAGCCATAGTCAGGTTTTTACTGATGAAGTGATTTAGTTAAATAACATCGTCACTAACACTTGTCAGATATGCTGACATCAAAAACATTCATTAAGAAAACGAAAACCGGGAAAATCTTAAAGATTGTACGGGAGCATTATCTTCGAGATGACATAACATGCGGTGTTGAAAGTTGCAGAGAATGTGATGGACTGTCCACTTTGGAGGCTGCTTCTACCAGCCCCAGTGAAATGTGCCCAGGAGAGCACCTTCTTTGTCCAGATACAAACGTTATTCTACACCAGGTTACAGTCATACTATTCTGTTTGCTCTTTCTTATCAATGTTTTCATTAGATAACCAAGATTTTTATAATCGGGAGTACTACATCAAGAAAACTTATGCCTTAGTCACATATTCAGAACTGACCAGCACCTGAACACTTTTTTTTGTTGACTAAAATGGCATTTTTCGGGTGACTGTCAGTCTGTCATGAGACCATAGGTTGTTTTCTGGTCGCATTTACATGTACTCAGTCTGTCAGTTTTTCTTGTCTTTCCTTAATGATTAAAAATATACAGGTAAATATCGGTATCTCGAACATGGGATATCTCGAATACCCCGCTTATGTCGAAGTCTTCCGACGGTCCCGGCCGTTTTCTCTATATAAATGATTTAAAAAACTCCTGATATCTCGAATACGGTAATCTCGAATACCCCGCTTATGTCGAAGTGTTTGAAAAGGCCGAGGCCCTAATTTTACCTGGTTTATCTTGAAGTGGAGCCATTTCCCCGGTCAGTTGAACATAATTGGTGTCATTACTTCACACATTTGCCCGCGGCAATTTTCACACCTTTCAAAACTAGTGGTATATCAAACTGCACGATGTAAGTTAATTAGGATGGTAGCTTGGGTGTTTTTAGATTTAGTACCTTTTTATAAAATTCAAATCAAAACACAGTCACGATTACCGATAATGTGTTTAATAAAACACACTGTGTACGGAGAATCGATCTAGCATTGATAACTGCCAATTTTATAAAAACAATTAATTACGGAATTGAGTTTTTTTTTTCATGTACGCTCCAATAAAAATGAAGCATGATTGGAATACGAAGATTTAGAAGAAAACTTATTTAAATTTAACACAACCAGTCCATGTATTGAACACGCAGGGTGTAAAGTAACTTCCGGTTCATCGTACACAGGTTGTTTCCAATATGAGTACTAAAGCTGTGAGCGTAATGAGTTAATATAAGATACGTTAGTTCCTAAACAAAAATGCAATAAAAATATGTGAATTCTAATTCTTGATTATTGGTTGTTTTTTTTTTTTTAAATTTTCAAATCCGTATTTTTCGTTTCCTATGTTATAAATTTCAAACGTTACATTGCAAGTGCTTCTTCCAAGCTCTGAACGTCGATAGTGAAGAGGATGTGAAGTCGTATTATTTACGGAAATATAGTGATTTTATAATTTGATTGCTTTTACAAATATTGCATGATTATATTTCACAAATAAAAACACACAAACTAAAAATATTTAATCAAATGGTTGATTATTCGTTTATGAGTAATAGAAAAGTTCAGTATATACCGGTACTAATACACGTGTTGATATAAGAACATCACGGAATTAGAATTGGAAAGCCACTTTGGATATCTCGAACCCCCGGATATCTCGAAGTTTTGTTGAGGTCCCCCCAAGTTCGAGATACCGATATTTAACTGTATATAATGACATGTTCGGAAAAATTAACGTAGAATCAAAGAAGAGCACTCAGTCAACAGGAGTGAGGTTGCTGCCCAACTCAAATATATCATCACTCGACTCAGTGGCTGAGTGCTCGATAATCAGATGATGATTGATTGACTTAAACACTTTTACATAGCTAAATATCATCTCTCTCATGAAAAGATAATTAAACTGCTCTATATTAATAAATTTATACATCAACTAACTCTGTTTTTTAGCCAAAAAATTGAAGAATTAGTCTTAGCTGACAACCACCTTAAATGTGATGGAGGCATTAATCTTGAACAATAACATCCATCAACTATAATTATAAACTTACATATAATGTATTGTCAGATACATGTAGTACATGTACTTTCAGTTGTGTGTGAACATATTTTATAGTTCGAGGTATATAAAACAAAAGATTAGGAAATATTCCTTTGAAAACTATATATGTCACCTTAGCATGGGATTTGTATAAAATATTATTTTTTTCTTTTTTATTAGATTGATGTTATTGAGGACCACAGAATAAGAAACGTGATAATTCTACAGACTGTTTTAGAAGAGGTAATATATATATAGTTATTATAATTGATTTTGATGCGTACATTGAAGTAGGTTTCTTTTACTGAATCATTAGGAGCAAACTATGTGGACACCTTTTTATGATTCGTTCATCCATCCATTTGTCAATTTTATATCACTTGATTCAATTTTTTTGTCTCTGGACAAAATCTGATTAAAGCAGTCTCACTCTGTGAGTAAATGGTGTACTATAGATATAACTGATTTTCTAGTCCATAGATGAAGGTCAGAAACAATATCAATGTAAAGTCCTTGTCTCTGGCATACTGTAAAACGAGAAAATATGGCGCACTATAAATTTTAGCGCCTTTGGCGCAACTGCTTCTCGGCACTAAAATTTATCGTGCGCCAGTGGTTTTCCATATGTATTAATTTTTTTAATGTCTCAAAACAATCACTTCAGTTAATTTTTTTACTACTGGATATGTGCCCTTCCTTAATTTCGGACGGTCGCTTCTGTTTGTTTATACAATCGTTCATGTTAACTGTATGGGTAATTGAGTAAGTTCTGCCAATTAAATAATAATGGATTGATCAATTCAATTTTATTGCTTATTAGTACTTATCATTAGAACCTCCCAAAATTGGCTTTTCCCCGACCCTTGTCACTTTTATTTAGTGCCTCGAGGTGAAAATGTGCTCAACCGTGGCAATTGGCGATCGTCCATGCTGACAATACACAATTGGTTAATTTCTTGCTTTGATCGGCTGGTATAAAACAAAACTTTATCCCTGTTTGTTTTTATAAAAAATCATAACGAATGATAACTGCTCATGTTCTATAATAAATAAACAATGTTTACATGCTATTTGCTCACGGTGATCGAAATCACTGGTGGCATTCAATTTCTCTCATGTTTAGTCTAGGAACTCCTCTTGTTTTATCACAGTCGCTATATCAAAGTCCGATAACTCAAACTTGTTTACCGACAGCAAACACAGCATCGCCAACATATGACTGTTTTTTTGTATTTACTGACTTTTGAATTGGGACAAAAGCAATCTTACTGTCTCTATCAACATTTTATATTATTACCTGTGTACGTGAGTTAGATATCAAAGCCAATGTGTTTACGTGCTTGAGCGAACACAGAATTTAATCCAGGCGTTGATCAAATAAAAAAATTCTTTTTCTTTTGAAATAGATGGGTGCGCTAAAATTTATTTACGCCAATGTGTAAGCACTTGCGTTTGCGCTAAAATACGTTCACAGTATCTGGTTAATTTGGCTCATACTTCACCCAGAGTGTCCCCGAAGAGTAAATGTGTACAGGGTAATCAAAAGTCAAGGTCTCTTCAGACCTTTATATAAAATCCTTTTGGCAGATTGTCTGAAATATTGATGCTTTCTATTTTGAGTATTTTCAATTTGAAAAATATATAAACCCTGTGGAAACCTTTTTATTTTAGCAGATTATTTTCATAAGTCATGAAAGCCAACTTTTACAGCATGCTACATGTAAAATTACCCCAAGATTCTGTATGTAATTATAACATGACGTTTTGTGTTTTAATTTCTCTGATAGGCATTAAATTTTAGGCTTGTACATGAATGTTACATTGATTTTAATTGTTTTTGCATTCTTCAGGTTCGTCATAGAAGTATACCAATATATAAGAGGTTGAGAGACATCTTGTGTAATCCAGACAAGCATTTCTATAGTTTCTGTAATGAGTTTAACAAGTAAGTATTCAAAGAACAACAACCTTACACAAGTCAGTGAACAGTATTTATGATAAATGCATCCCTTTTTGAGTCACTGACAGTGCTTGTAGTTAACTGCTATTATCTATGAATGTTATTTCTTATTTTCTTCATCTTTTAATAGAATTCTGACAAGTTTTTGTTTGATATAACAAAAGATGCTATAATGAAAATTTTATATTTTTATATTTTATGTAATAATCTTGTTTAGACCTGAAAAAAGTAATACCGGGTATATGATTTGCAGCAAATGATACATAAAATTTTACTTTTACCATTAGTGTTTCATTATGTCTGCCATCAAAATTTATTGAAATGCACATGTACCATCTTACACTTAAGTGATGATATTTTCAGACATACATATGTAGAGAGGGAAGCTGGGGAAACTTCTAATGACAGGAATGACCGGGCAATAAGGGAGGCTGTTAAATGGTACAACAAACACCTACAGACCAGCAGACAGATACAGACTCTACTGCTGACCAATGACGCAGACAACAGAAAGAAAGCCCTGGACCAGGGAATTCAGAGTTACACAAGTTAGCGTCTTTTATATATGAGTTCTCTACAAACTAAACATCTATTCAGCTGATCAATATATTTGTAGAAGAAAACTGTGGTATATTAGTTTAAAGATTTTCTTTTTCATTTTAGTACATCAGTATGTGAGAAGCTTAAAAGACGGAAAAGACCTAGTGGATAGATTATCACTTACTGGCTCTAAAGTGGTTAGTCAGAAAACTTCTTAAAATTCTTGATAATTATTTGTGTTTCTGCTGAGTATTTCCTAAATGAATGCATAATGAAGTTTAGCAATGTATACAAAGACTAGTTATCTCCAATTGTTAATATTTTTACTCATCAGAGTGTTTGGTATCAGTTTTCAGGTGACAAGGTGCAGTACCCTGAACACCTCCCACTGTCAGCCATACAGAAGGGTCTTAAGACTGGAAAGTATCTCCAGGGAAAGTTCATGGCCAGCCGAGAGAATTACACAGAGGCTAACGTCAGTGTTGCAGATCAAGAGAAAATGGTAATTCTATAAAGAAAATTGTAGAGAACATAGTGTAGTCACAGTAGTAGCAACCGCCAACCAACTACTTCTGTCATTCTCATGACAGAGGGGTATAGTCCACTAATGCATTTTCCATAGGCGGTAATGTTAACGTTAGGGTTCATAGCTCCGGCCCTAATTTTCTTCAGCAACGAGGGACCTCTTGTATGAAAGCTCATCAAACTGTCTCTTTCCTGTTAAAATTTCGTGGTGTGAAGTCAGATTCGTTTTCCAGCGAAATGCGTCTGTATTGAAAAACTCTGAAAATGAAAGTAAAAGTAGGGAATTCACAGTTTTGGAAAGGGTGCACATCAAACAATTTCAATTCTTTTCTTCAATTGATAATTCAATTTTGACACTTGCTTTTAAAATTGCAAATCCTCTTTTCTGACATGTGTCGAGCATTCTGATTTAAAATGTCCCAATAAATGTATATACACTCTGCAAGTATAGGAACTATTTTGCTTAAAGGCAAAAGGCTTTGTTGTCCTACCGATTCTAAAAATAGTTAGAGGGATATACCCAGAGAATTACACAGAGGCTAACGTCAGTGTTGCAGATCAAGAGAAAATGGTAATTCTATAAAGAAAATTGTAGAGAACATAGTGTAGTCACAGTAGTAGCAACCGCCAACCAACTACTTCTGTCATTCTCATGACAGAGAATTACACAGAGGCTAACGTCAGTGTTGCAGATCAAGAGAAAATGGTAATTCTATAAAGAAAATTGTAGAGAACATAGTGTAGTCACAGTAGTAGCAACAGCCAACCAACTACTTCGCATGTTTTCTGGTTCTTAGATATTCATACAAGGACTGCAGAACTTGAATCGAGCTGTCCATGATGATATCGTTGCCATAGAGATGCTGAAGGAGGAGGACTGGACTTGTCCATCATCTGTCATTCTTGTCCACACAGAGGAGAAAGACGACACTGATGAGGAAGAGGAAAAAGAGGTGTGTGTGTGTGTGCTATGGTTAGAATGTGAGCAATACTTTTACTGATTTTTCCATTTACCCCTATTCATTTTAAATTTTATGATGTTCGAAAATACTTTCATGATTGAAATTAAATTTAAAGGGACTTCGACACAATTTGAGCTTAAATTTTTCAAAATTTATTTTTTCACTTTAAATGTCTAGAATGGTCAATATGGATGTTATTAATGCTTTTTCAAAATTTGAAAGTCAAATATTGAGTTACAAGCGAGTTACAGAGGTTAGAATTCTTTGCTTTGTAAACAAAGTTCGAGTCCTGTTATTGTTTACATATGTGTTGTATTGGTATAAATTTTAATTTAATGTTGCTTTTTGTTGTTGATAAAATTATTTATGAATACATTGAATCAGTTTATTTTGTTTGCCACAAGCTATTTTGTCAAAGAAATGGTAATTTCTTTACTTTACATTATTCTTAACAAATATAAGACACGAGCTTTGTTTACATACCAACGACTTCTTTCCTCCGTATCTTGCTTGTAACTTGACTTCTAACATTCAATTTTTGGTGAATCATTCGAAATACACAAGACATAGTAAACCATTTTATACAAAAAAATCAAAAATAAAATTTTTATCTCAAATCGCGTCTAGGTCCTTTTAATTAAGGTTTTTAATAAATTTTATAACACTCTAGAATTTGGAGAAGAAGCGTAGAAAAGTTCCAAAAGAGTTGCGACAACCTACAGGCAAGGTTGTGGGGATCATTAAAAGAAACTGGAGACAATACTGTGGCATGTTACAGCCCTCCATCATCAAACAGGTACAGTGCCATCCTAAATAAACCACCTCTATGGTTACACTGCGCGGCAGTGAAAGTGACATCTAAAATTTAGAGCCTGTATAGATATACTTGTGCAAATTTGTTATGTTTAAATCCAATATCATAACATTGCTTCCATTGTAATTAATCTTTCAGTAAAAAAAAATGTAAAAGGAATCCTTGTGAGTGCATAGGTAATTTACAGGATGAATTTTAATAAAGGATCCAGATGGACATAATTGATGTATGTTTGTGGTGCTTACTTGAAGGCAACCAGGCATTTAGTGGTCACTGCTGATAAAAGAATTCCAAAGATTCGGATAGAGACCAGACAAGCGGCAGATTTAATGGGTCAGAGGATTGTAGTAGCCATTGACAACTGGCCAAGAACATCTAGATACCCACAGGTAAGCTCATCGTATTGTATCCATTTTATATACATTTAAAAGTTGTTTATTGATAAATGCATTCAAGTTTCTACATTCTGTCTCTTTGTTTTTTTTTCAACTGAATGAAATGTATTTACCAGGTATATTTTTGATACTTACATCTACTTGATGAAATAAGACTATGAATAATCACACTTATAGATGCTTTCTATTTATTTAGGGACATTTTGTAAGGAAGCTTGGCAATGTTGGAGACAAAGAAACAGAAAATGAAGTTCTGTTGTTAGAGCATGATATTCCTCATGCTGGATTTTCCGAGGCAGTTCTCAACTGTCTGCCCACACTCCCATGGGAAATCACAAAGGAGGTAAGGACATGTGTGTACATTATAAGTTTGTAAGTCAAGTTTAATTCTATTATGTTTGCCTCACTGCTTTTTAGAAGTGTTCTTCATATCAATTACAGATACCTAATTTACTACACATAAAATACACTATATTAAAGGAGTATTTACATCTATAGGGTATAGAAGTTTGCATGTTTTTATTATGTTTAAAATTTTTTAAACTTGTTATGACAGTATACAGTTTGTAAAAAAAACACCAACACAAACAAAAACGCAGATTTTCATAAAAAAATTAAAAAACAAATGAACCTTATTCAGATTGCTATGACAAAAAAAAATCTATATTGAATACTATCTATATTTAAATCTTTCACATCAATTTTGCAATAACAATGACAGGAATTAATGGAAATGATAAAGGTTTTAATGAGTTGACTCTTTAATTTGAGGACATGGAGCGTCGTGAGGACTTCCGTGACCTTGACATCTGCAGTGTGGACCCCCCAGGCTGTACAGACATTGATGACGCCTTACACTGTAGGGACCTCCCAAACGGGAACCTCGAGGTACACTTACAGCATTTCCCTACCTCTTTGTAGACCTCATTGAATTCAGTGTTTGTAAAATGTATACTGACCATTGACAATTTAAATATTTAGGTTGGGGTACACATAGCAGATGTGTCCCACTTCATCCGGCCAGGGACGGCCATTGACAAGGAGGCAGAGAGGAGAGGGACAACCGTATACCTCACAGATAAGGTAAGATCGTAGACATGTACATGTGAGGTCTACCTCATAGTTAAGATTAGCCCATAGATAGGTACATGTGAGGAAGGTAAGGTCATAGACATGTACATGTGAGGTGAGGTAAGGTCGTAGACATGTGCATGTGAGAAAGTTAAGATCATTGACATGTACACATGTGAGTTCTACAGCACAAATAAGGTTACTGTTGCTCTGTTACAATCTTAGACCCCTGCTGTCATAGGTCATAGACAATGTACCGGTAATTCTCTGATAATTAGATGTTCTAGTAGAATTTTCCATTTTGACTCTCTGTTTACAGAGGATTGATATGGTTCCTGAACTGCTGAGCTCTAACCTTTGTTCCTTGAGGTCCAATGTTGAAAGGTATTGTCAATATTTTTCTATCAAGCCTCTTTTATGAATAGCAAAAAGTATAGGGACGTTAAAATGTAATATCATAATTAATGAAAGTGTACTAATTTATGAATAATCTTGTGTGTACATGTACATGTACATGTATGTGCATATACAAAAGTTCAAGTACCTATTTACCTAAATATCTTGAATTTTAATGATAAATGTACATGTATATATACTGATATGAACAACCATTTCATTCCAGATTTGCCTTTTCTGTGATATGGGAGATCACAAATGATGCGGAGATTGTGAAGGCAAGATATGCCAAGAGTGTCATCAAATCTAAGGTACATTTACTGGTATTAAAACATTTATAATGATAATTTGTAAATACATGTCCAATAGAACCTAAAACAACTGACACCAATCTAACATACATGTACAAATTGAAATCAGTTACCATGAACTGCACAATCTTATTCCTTTAATCTGAAGGCTGCACTAACATATGCCGAGGCCCAAATGAGAATTGATGACCCTAGTATGACAGATGCTGTCACTAAAAGCCTTCGCAACCTCAACAGACTGGCCAAAATTCTCAAGAAAAAAAGAATGGAAAAGGGGTGAGATCAGCATTTAGGTTTCTTCCAATGTACTTTTTAAATGTATTTACCCGGTACACATTTGATACTATCATGTTCAACTGAAGATCCCATTTTACGAATAATGAGATTACCTGTAATTAAATTTTTATTTTTTCATTGCTTTGAAAGCTTTTATATGAGAGCGAAAGCAATGCTTTATTTATAATAGACATGTACTATTGCTTTGCATTACCTGCTTATTTTTTTAATAGAAAAACATTTAGTTTATCCAAAACACATGTTTTTTACTGGTAATTATGATAAATTTTAAAGTAAGCCTTCTTGATTACTCTTGCAGAGCATTAACACTAGCCTCCAATGAGGTGAGATTCCATATCGACAGTGAAACACATGATCCTATTGATGTGGAAACCAAACAAATAAGGTACAGAACTTATTCCTTATGATAGTGTCCATGTAAATTTTAATTTAACAGTATTGTAACGATTTTTAATATATGATTGTTTATTTGTATTCATAAAATGCATTTCGTATTTATTATTGTGTATTAGTAACAACCGGAAGTATCATTTATCATTATTATATGTTTAAAATGTATTTAATCAGTTGTATATCATTGTTTTACCTTGCAATTCATCCCATGTTTATCGTATATTTTGTACTTTCATTTTCTCATACTTCCGGTTGCGGGAACTTATGTGTAACTTTTACCTAGAATAGTCGACCAAATGGGTTGCGCGCGCAACGTCACGTTAGGTTGCTTGACGTCATATATAAACGTGAGCACGTTAAGTCAGTTTTGGAGTTTTGAAGTCAGTTTTATAGTAGATGAGTTAGTCAGTTGAGTTTTTGAAGTTGGAATTAGTTTTGGAATTAGATTATTTAGAAGTCGTTACCAGACAGTCGTAACCAGACGAGCCCAATATGGCAAGGTAATTGAATTTGTGTATTTTAAGAAATTATATTTTATAGGAAAATTTACTATAATTGAACTTTATTTGAATTTTGGGGTTTTATTATAAAATCTAGCAAGTGACACTGCCTAACTGGTTATTTATTGTTTCTTGATTTGTTATTTAAAATTAAATATCATCAGAATATAATTATAAAACCTTTATAACCTCTTGTTGTTGATTTCTTTTAAAATAACCGCTACCAGGTTTATCAAGCATAAATTCGCTACCAGAATTTAATTATAATAGACCAGATCAATTTTATCCTATCTTACGAACTCGGTAAAGGCGAAAACGTTACAGTATGGTACATGTACATGTACATGCAGTTGGAAACAAGGAGTTCAACTCTCCAAATCTACACCTAACAATGTGGGGATATCATAAAAGGAGACAATGTGAAAGAGAGAATTGATATTGAAAACCTTTGTTTTAGCAAAAACTTTCTCTGTTTTAGGTCAGCTGCAAAAAATGATGATGTAAAGTAGTCACTCTTTAATTTTGTGCAATAATGTATGCCTATTTCAAAGTTGTGTCAATAATGTATGATTATAAAGTCTTAATCTTTTTTATTTCAGAGAGACAAATTCCATGGTGGAGGAGTTTATGTTGCTGGCTAATGTTTCTACAGCTCAGAAAACCCTCCAGGAATTCCCCGACTGTTCCTGTTTGAGGAGACACCCCTGTCCCCCACCCTCAAACTTTGATCCCCTCATAAAGGCAGCACAGTCAAAGGTACATAAGTATTTATACCCATACTCTCTTAGTGAAAGGCCAATGAATGACTTTTTCCATTTTATCAAAATTTGTCAGCAGATTGATGTACAAGTAATCAATTTTATGAATTTTTCACATAAATGTATTTTGGTTGTTGTTTTATCTATTAATCAAAGAAATGGAAATGATATGAAAACAGATTTGTGAATACTGGATTGTTAATTTAAATGTAAATCAGCATATTCAAAGTTTAACATAGATATTGTGTCTATTACTAGGGCTTTAGGATCGATGTATCCAGTGGTAAGGCCCTAGCAGAAAGTCTAGAGCGGGCCGTTCTGCCTGATGATCCGTACTTCAATGTGATGTTACGAATAATGACCACGCGCTGCATGGCCCAGGCAGTCTATTTCTGTAGTGGAATGTTACCGCCCTCGGAATACATCCACTACGGTCTGGCTGCAGAGATCTATACGCATTTTACTTCTCCAATTAGAAGGTAAGCCAAAAAAATATTTCTTATGTATGTAGATATCAGATTTTATTCTTGTGGTTACAGAAAGTATGACAGAATGAAGACCTGAGAAAATAAATGTGCTTTGGAGACTTTTTTTGAATCACTGATATGATATTATAGGTACTCTGACATTATTGTACATCGGTTGTTGGCCGTGTGTATTGGAGCTGATGCTTCTTATCCAGAGTTGACAGATAAATATAAGACACAGGTCAGTGCTCAAATTGAATTGGGGAAAAAAAATACTGTGCGATATTTGAATTAAAAATACCATATATGGTGCTGTAAAATATTTCATAGATGTTACACATTTTTTTGCTCATACTTTTTCAGGCTGTTTGCAACAATTTGAACTACCGCCATAAGATGGCCCAGTATGCTGGCAGGGCATCTGTGAATCTTCACACACATGTAAGTTTTACATTTAATTTTACAGTACCGGTAAGTTTGTCTGATGGTTGAAAAATATCCAATTGGCTTGTTCTACGGTGTAGGTTCATGGCTAGAATGCAGTAGCATTTAATTGAATTTCTAAACTCTGGTTTTGGTTTTTGCAGATTTTCTTTAAGAACAGACATGTTGATAATGAGGGTTATGTGCTGTTTGTGCGTAAGAATGCATTGCAAGTCTTGATTCCCAAGTATGGCCTGGAAGCCACACTATATCTGGACTCAAAGACAGTTACTTTTGAATACGATGAACAGGTAAGTCAGGAGATTCAGCCAGTTTACATGTGTAGCTGTTTACAAATAAATATATACCAATGATGGACAACCTAATTGAAAAATGCACCCACTATTTGACAAAATATGAACTACTTTACTTGTATTTGTTTGTGTGTATTCAAAATGAAGCATATACTAGTGATTTTTCTTGATCACGTGCATTATTTTGACACTGACAGGAACACACCCAGACGTGTGGAGACATGGTGTTCCGTGTGTTTGATAGAGTCGTTGTTCAGCTGACCATCGATCAGTCTAACCTACAGCATCTCAAGCTACAGACAAGACTCGTGGAGCCCAAGGTTTGTTTGATAGCAACCTCCAACTGTTTATTGATCGTTATCCATTAAAACCCAAGATCAGAATTATGTAAATCTGTTCTTCAATGAGGTGCTCTGTTGTATGCTTTTTGTACATGTACAGTATGTAGGTAATTGCAGGTTGTTTTATTTTGGTAGATTGAGGGTTTTAGTGTTCCTCCCTCCACACCTTCAGAGACCAGTGATGAGCCACCATTGAAGAAGAAAAAGAAAACTTGAGAAGCTAAATGTCCAATAGGAAGAGAGCTAGTCGTACAGTACATGTGCTTTTGTTGCTTTATTGTCATCAAGTGTACTTCACCCAGAATTTTGGAGACCATGTCTGTTCAGGACCATTGTTATATTTGTTGATTCTACTTTAGGTGTAGCTTTGATTTGTATTTGATCAAGTGCAATGTTGATGAACAGAAATTGGTAACTTGTAGACACAGTGTTAGCGGCAATAAAGAGATCATCCTTATATTAATTTTCTTTTTTTTTTTAATTATTAACAACAATGCATACATGCATGAATTTCATAGTTCCAAAATCAAGGAAAAAGTGTACACATACTGTATTGTACCTTATACACACATTAGACAAGATTTGTTTGATAACTTGAAATACTTTTTACAGTTTACATTCTTTGATTATGTGAGGAACTACCATAATTAAGAATTAATACCAATATTAATATTTTTTTTGTAATCAAACAAATCTTGAGCAATATGTATATCACTATCTAAACCTGTCAGTGAATGAAAATAATTCATTCTTAGATGTAGTCATACATGTATATAAAGCAACAAATAAAACAATTTCCATGTTCAAGATTTTATTTTGTAACAAGATGATATTTCATAAACAAAGCAGTATTGCACATTATGAAGTAAACAAGATTTGGCTAGTCTTAACTTGTTAAGGGTATAAAACAAAAACAAGGAAGGTTATAACATGCATCTACGTTTTCCTTCTTTTGTTAAATACATACTGTGTAACCAGTCATATTGCTTTAGCAACTTTTACATTACATGCCTGATTTTTAAAGGCATTTATGCTTAAATAGGTTTCAAATTATTTTTATAGTACAGCAAGTTTTAATTAGAAGTGATACAAATATTTATGAAACCTTTAGTTCAAGAGAGACTTGCTAGTAATTAGATTTAATCTATTAATTGTCTGCATGCTCTTAATCAAATACATGTATATTGTTAAAATAACCATATGTAGAAATTAAAACAATCTCAAACATGATAATACATGTATGTTAAAACTATAGAGAACCAATTTAATCGCAAACATGATAGGCTAAAACATCATTTTTTCAAGAAATGATAACCATTATTTAAAGCAAGGTTTATAGCTTCTGTACATTAAATGGAGTGGTTTTTAAATATATTTCAGACAATAAGGTACAAAACAAATTTTGGCTTTAACATTTACAATTAAGTAAAAATATCTGAAAAAATATGGAAAAAACACTTAATACATGCATATGGAAAGCTAGAGCAAAAATCTAGAAATTGCGTAAAAAACAGCATATTACTTTCATTCTAACCCTTAAAGCAAGTACATGTATATTTGCATTAATTGTCCATGTGTGCATAAACAAATTAATGCCGTGTTGTTTCTTCTTCACTTCTTTTCAAATTTTTATACACTATTATCTACATCTGAAAGGAAAAAAAATTATTTCGGATATCTGAGCCTGTTATTGTGTTGTGTCAGCATGAAGGTAAAACACATGGGGGATGTTCTCTCATCAAGCTAGCCATATGCATGTGAAGTTAATTTTGTGTGGCTGAATGTTCTCTCAAGGTATTAATGGTATTTCTTAGGGGAATAAGGTTTAAAAAGTTAATCTCATCACAACTACAGTTTTGAATTGGCTAATCTAGTTCAATATTCTGCAAAAATGTTGAAAGAAAAGTTTGGCAATGGCACCAAAAATAGAGACAAAACTTTTAAAATAGGTTGAAAGTTTGTATACATAATAATATGAAGCAAAAAATACAAGCATTTTCAATATAGATTTCCAATTCATGTAAAAGTCACATTCTGCACTAAATTAAACTTTGTGCCTGTATTTGTTCATGCAGTGAATAAACAATGAACACGCTGCATTATTTGTGTTACCACGGTAAATGGGTTTTGGGTTGTTTTTTTTTTTCAAATATACTAGCAGGTTAAAAACAAAGTAAATCTAAATAATATTATATCTATACATGTATATTAAAGGTGTTGTGCATTATAAAAATGTTACATGTAAGTGTCAAGAACTGTTCATATATTTTGTTTTTTAATTGTGAACAAAGGATGTCAATGTACATGCATACAATATCATATACATTATATCACATATTAACACCATAGTATTGTATAAACCAATTCTTATCTTTTAAGCCATGGGAAGACATAATTCATGTGTATCAAAGCAACATGTCATTTTACAAGCAGTAGATGTGGAGAACAAATCGCAAAATTGTCATAAAAACCACTACTACAGAAAGGGCTTCAACACTTTACCATGTACACATATATTCATTATGGGAAATATCTGCATCTAGATAAATGTATTATAAATAACAAAAAAAAAAAAGGAAAGAGAATGAAATAAAAATTAAAGTGTATAAAATAACTTTCAAACAAAAGTGTTCAACACAAAATAAATAGACTCAGTATTTATCCTATGCTATTTTTATAATATTACAAAATACATGTACATGTACAACCTTAGCTGACATATACAAGTTCATGTATTTTACACATACATGTACATGTATATCTTAACATTCAGAAAACAGCATCAACTCAATTTATATGAAGTCTACAATTTTTTTAGTATAGTACACTGTAGCATATTTATAACAATGCTTTTAAATTCATTAACTTTAATCATCAAGTATATTATTAATACTAGTATTCACCATTAAAGAAAGGAATAGATGATAGATGATTTTTGAAAGACATTTCCTACTTAAAATAAACTTGCAACCATGGATAAAATATAGAAATTAAGATAATGTATATTACATTTTAAAACATTTGTTTTTGTGTTCTGTCAGAGGTTTTTCAATGAAGGTTACTATTAAACTTTTCGTGTAGTCCTGACCCTGTATCCCCACCCAAAAGTTTATACAAATACAATGAATGTAATTTATCTATATTTGTATTTAGCATCAAAAATAGTGACAAAGCTTTTTCTCATCATTTAATCAGAGTACCAGACTTGTATCATAAAGTGTCAGAGTTATAATTTCTTTAAAGTAACATCAGTTTTTATTGACTAAAACCATGATAGGTTTAATTTCTGACTGTTGACCATTCAATGTCAGTATTTTGTGGTTTATTCACTTTCATTCACATTTTACAACTATCAGATGAACTGTTACAACTATTTAATTACATGTACCTGGTAATTATAGAAAGCTCCCTCCCAGTACAACAAAATTCTTAATTTTGTATTCTAACTTGATGATATATGAGAAACATTGTAATAACTGATGATTCTAGAAATACTTTTTGTACATGTTAAAATGCTGGACCATGTCCAATATATGGGTATTGTGTATTTTCAAAAACAGTTTTTACACTGTATGTATACTGTACATACAGACCCTGGTTTCCCTCTGTTGAGCATAGCGATTCATTGTTTGTGAACAGTCATAAATGCCAAATTTCTATCATTCAAACTACATGGTATCACAGACAAACATTGGTCACAAAACATTAATCAAAATGGATTGGAATGCTACAACTGATCTGATCTTAGATTTATGATTTAACAAAATGACAACAGTACAAGGTTTGCTGTCAATTACAGGTTCGTAGACAACTCCTACCATTGATGAAGAGGCCCAGTAGCCAGAATAACACTACTGATTCATTTTGGACAACAAGGGTTGTCTACCATGAGAACAACATCTATCCCATAATGCTCCACTAGTTCCATCAGGAAGGTGCGGTCCCCCTGGGGGTCAAGGCCCATGCTGCGCATGTGGTCAGAGGTCAGCTGACGGTCATGTGAGTGGGCCACATCGAGCAGTGTGCTGAACAAGTCATTGTTCTGCTGAGTGAAAAATCTGCAAAGTACATGTCCATGTGTACAGTTGTATAATAAGTAATCTCACCTCATCTAATGTCTGATATAATTTAGTGGGAATCTCACAATCAAGTACAGAAACACTTACGACGTTACTAACTCCTCTTCATCGATGGCATCTTCTCCCATTCCTTCATACGAAAATTGATTAGCAGACCTTTATTGAAAAAACAAATAGACATGTATTTACACCTGACAATATGTTCATTATGCACATGTTCATAATAATTATGCATTACAATAACATGTAATTCCCAACTTTTCAAGTATTTGACAAGACCCAATCTTCAGAAGCTAAGCTGTTAACCTTTGATTGAGGAGTTTGTTGTACTTGTCCTTGTCTGCGTCGCTAAGTTTCAGCAGATCTTTTAGAACAGGAGTGTGGGCCGTTATCACCTGATTATCCACATACACATCATGAAGGGAGGTCTTACTTTCAAAAATCTTCTCCGTCGTACCTACAACATCAGAAGGGTGTTATTTATTTCCAATTTCATTATAATATATTATGAATGTGCACAGTAATTGGAGGTGTAAATATTACAAAAAGCATGCAATAAACAATTTTCATATATTGATATTATACTTTCATGTTACTGTTGTAGCATTTTGTGCAAGCTTTAGGACACCAAAGACAGGGAATAAGTATACGTTATTGTATATACTGGGTATACACCTACATGCTATGTAAGCCACTTCTGATTCCAAGGTTTCTATATCAGCAACATTAACATAGAAATGGGGTTGCACCTCGTGTCCCAGTTTTCCTACTTCATGATTCCCCAGACAACATGCACAGTACACTACAATTAAAGTTATTTTACTGAATGAAAATAAAACTTACTTCAAAAGGGATACACCATTCTCAATCAGTAGTGCACTACAGTGTACACAAAAACAATAGATATTGACCATCTTATTCAATTTCAACATTATTATTGTCAGCAACAAAACTAGAAGGATATGGGTTGCAATGAAATACTGTATTACAAGGTTAACAATACAATCATATGTTAATAAGAATTTATGTCAATCTGACCTTTGTAACAGACCACCCCTATCGGGGGTGGGGAGAAAAAGAGTATCCTCTTCTGAAGAAGAACCAGCTTCCACAAGATGAAGATGTTTGCACCAAAGAACTTAATGAACTGAGAGAAGCAGCCAGCAGGGTGGGTTATCTGTAATGCAAAATCAGTTTATTTCTAAAACTCTCTCCTAGCTACACTAAGTGAATAATGTAGCATTTAAATAGATAAAATATAACTGTGAAATATTAAGAATTTCATGACAAGATTGAGTCTTGATCCTCATAATGCACAATGAATGTCACAATTTTTATCAAAACATCAGTTAAATTGAAACATTTAGTTATTTTTCATTGATGAAAAAGAATCTTTAGAGTTTGTGGTGGCATAATTTTCAAGGATTTCATGGTATCTCTTACTAATCTATACCCCATGAATCTGCTAAAAATAAAAATCCAAGAAAATTTGCCTCACAAATTTTAATGATTCAACAGCAAGTAAATTCTTAATCTTATTGAAATTAGACTTGTAAAATCTCTCCTCTACAATGCGCTATACAAGAGCTAACAACATCCCATACGAGGTCCTCTCAGAGTGACTAATCATTGTAAAGGAGTGATTTTTCAAGTCTAATATTAATAAGATTGGTAAATTCTGAACCTTCATTTCGGGCAGCACACTGCTGGGGGTGGAAGGGGTGGAGGCGGGGCTGACTACAAGAGAACTGGCCGAGTCTGGAAGCACTCCTTTCTTATCATTGTAGAAAGCCTGAAGCTGTGAGTAGACCCCTGGTAGTTCCAGCTGGTGTCTAAACAGATCAAAAAGTTAAAAAAAAGTCTCTGCAGTGTATGATAAAAACCATAAGTATTTAAAATTCTTATTATGAACATACATGTACAATTAATTTCAAGTTGAAATACATTGCACAGGTACAAAATAAATAAAGGATTTTATTCAAAAGCAAATCCATTGCTGCTGCTATTATCTATATGCATACACTCCTTTGTATGTAGTCAGTATACCTGACTTGTGACTCTAGGAATTGTATATGTCTGTACAGCAGTGTGTAAGATGTGGACAGAATCCCAACAGATTTCATCCTTGCCCCTCGTTCTATCTCACTCTCAACGGACATCTTCTCATAACAGGCCAGACCATATAACCGTTCCTTCCTGAAATATCTGTCAAATAAATAAATTATAATAAAAATATAAAAAGTTTCAAATACATGTGCAACTATATTAACAATAGAGGGTATTTTTTCATGTTTGAATTGAGGTAACCAATTGGTTTATGTAAATTATCAATGATTTAAAGAAAAGTCATAATGGTGATTATGTTAGAGAGAGAGAGAGAGAGACAGAGACAGAGACAGAGAGTCTACAATTGATTAATGGATACAACTTACACAAAATCCTTCTGCTGTGTGTGAGAGCCACTGACCATAGCTTTAAACTCCACCCCATCCAACTCAAAGTCATCAGGAGCGCACCATTCTATCATGTTTCCTTAAAAAAAAGCATACACATGACCAACTATATTTTTATTTATCGGAGAATCTCCAGTGGCAAGTAGCATCGAATGAAAATAAACAGGGACAACCAAGTCTTATGATACCCATAGTTATACAGTTATTATTCACTTTGTTCCACCTTAAATTCACCATGTACACATATACGAAAAATTAGAAGTCCTAAAGAATAATTCGATTTGGAAGCAAATTTTTCAAATTTAACAAAACAAATGCACAATATATCTTGATTATTACGTGAAAGCTTCTGAACATTAACAGCTGAGTACAGGGTCATGTAATGTTATGATAGTAATATCTGGCCATACCTGAACGTGTATCAAACGTGACCACGAAGACACACACGATGTGATCCGACTCAGGGGGCGAGTCTGGACTTAGATCCAAGCCTTTGTGTAGTGTGGGGAAGGTATGGTGGTGCCTAAGTCGAGGACCTTCATCTTCATCAGCAGACTGCAGTAACGGCGATTTTTCGTCATCTGCCATGTTTATATTGATTACGTAGTTTCCGACAAGAGTTATTCCCCGTTGGACCCCCCCCCCCCTTTCCACCCACCTACGGGTTTTGTCTAAACATCTCCAGAGGTTGCCATAAAACAATATAAGCTGTTTTTGATTTCATATATTAATTTGCATCATATTATGGTTCCTTGAAAATAAAAGTACATACATTTGTTATTGGCTTAATTTAAATGTTCTTTACTACTACATGAACTGAATATACATGTACAAACCCTATAGGAAATAGCTAGGTGTCTGAGAAAATGAAAAAAGTGTTTTCATTCATGAAATTTTTAAGACAACCAAAAAAACAAAACAAAAACAAAACAAAAAAAAAAACACCTTTAGGTTTGATTTAACCTCAACTTCCAAAACTCCACAGCACGTATTTTACTGAGTTTTACCTATATCAGTATATATATAATATCGATATTTTGATTACTTAAAATTTTATCTAGAAACACTTCTAATTAGTTATTTTTTTCAATATATACTGACTATCTTTAAAACCGACACTTTCAATGCGCAGTACAGTACAAAATAAATCTGCAAATCAGTTCAATGCAAGTACCAGTTAGTAACAAGCTATCTGAAGTTTAACTTTACTGTACTAATAAATTATTTTTGTTAAAACTACTTGCCTACTTATCACATAATCAACTGATTTAACAAATCCCCCCCCCCCCCGGCAAACACAATTATCCATCGAAACCACCACCACCACCACCACCACCACCACCCCCTCCCCCTTGAAAAAATTTCTGGATCCGCGCATGGTAATTTATTTTGATTAAGATGCCAAAAGATGAGATTTATTGTGTGAAAAATTATTCAGTTCAGATAGAGACATCTGTAATTATACAACTCATCAATGAGAGTCAAATATAGTTCCTATCGTGCTTACATTGTGATATTGTAACGACAAGTTCCAAAGAGTTCCGAGTGTAAATGACGCAACAAATATAATGCGTCACAACCATTGTGACGTCATTGCATTGTCTCCATCATTGCAGTATTGAGTTGTGTTTGTGTAGCTGTAGGTGATTATTTATCAGCATGGCTCTCTTTGTTTTCAACTGGACAAAGAGAGGATACATCATGGCCGTGTTGTCTCTGGTCCTACTGGTGCTCGCGGCCCAACACCGAGAATTCTTCCTCTGGTGAGTCTCAGTGTATTCCAATCCAATTTCAAGAGCAGTGCACAATCCTACCTTAGTTACTCTAAAGTTTGCCTGACTTTTACTTTGTATAGTTGTAAGAAACAATCCTAATCTTCTTGTATTTATAAAGCGAAGAGAAGCATCTGAGCTCTTTTGAGAAGTTCTGTGTTTGGCTTGGTGTGATGGAAAAGCCCAAACCCTGTCCGGGGATAGAAGATATGTACTCCGTGAGTTCAGATATTAATTGCAATATAAACCAAGCATATAAATTTACATGTACATGTACATATATATTTTCAACATATGTAATGATTTCAAATACAGTTTTATAGATAAAAATCAAGTTAACGCGCGTCGTTTTATGTTGAAAATACAAAATGTCATGATTTTCTTCAATCTTTTATGACACAAATATTATATGTATGATATGATCCCTTTTTGACAGATGGCTATGGAGATGGGGCAAGCTACTGTGGCTGTGGTAGCCAGTAGTTTTATACCCCCAGTCTTGAAGTGGACTTGCTCACTATTGGGAAGCGGGGTCAGGCTCATCAAAAGAATTCCCAAAGCAATCCAAGGAAGTCTCCAATTAATCCATGGAATCCCGCGATTTTGGAAAGGAAGTTTGTCGTCTGCTAAAGGAATCCCACAAGACATGAAAGGCATCCCAAAATCTGTCAAGAAAAGTGCCCGGTTCATAAAAGGTATTATATTTTTGTAATAGAATTATATAAAAATATTGTACATGTCGGTATATATAAATAGATGCTCTAGAAAATTTAACTTTGTTTATTTCTTTTAAGAGGGCTCGGTGTTCGTGGCCATTTTTAGACTGTATTGATCTCCTTTAGAAGAAGAGCTCTATATAAAAATATAGGAAAATACCCAAATTTAAAAGGTAAAATATATGGATTTTTTCTTAACTAAATAACAGTTTATAGCTAAACAAAATCATATCTTAAAATTTTTGGTATATCTGATGATTAATTTGTTGACCACCCAGTCTCCTTAAGATCGCATGCGGTTCGGAAGACGTTATCTGGATGCATCCGAGAAGGACCCATCAAAATACAAATATTTCTTGTAAGTAGTATACAGTACTCTAAAGCATCTAATTGTCATCGAATCATGCACGATCAATTTGCACCGTTAATTTGTACGTTCATTTTCTTCTGTAGCTTCCCCAATGCTTACGAGCAGCGAAAAGTCGTCATGTTCGTGAGAGAGGGGGAGAAATACAAGGAAATATTTGTTCAGAATCCTCGAATGAAGAAAATGGAATGCATCCTCTCCTACCCCAAGGAGGCCTGAAGTTCTGTTTGAAACGTATTCTATCGTCAGAGATCTTGGGAATTTGAAGATCGGCGAAATCTGGAACTCGTATCCTTTGGAAGATTTCCATCAAAATCAATGTCTGGACACTGCTAAGGATTTATATTATTCATTTCATAAATCTTATTTGTGCTAATTTTGTCTTCTGTCCAGAATCATTGTTTTGGTTCTCAAAAATTCATCATATATTGTAATACATGGAATTTTTAATTCATCATCATGAGTCTATTCATGATAATATCGATAATAAAATTGTCATATAAACCTTTTATTTTGCTGTCCTTTTTAAAAGATATATGTTGTCTTATTTAGAAGCAATATTTCAATGATATGATTTCAAATTGAATACACAATTGATTTGAGTAATTAATTTTTTCTCATATCATATTTACATGTATGTAAAAATTATTTTATCACAACAATGATTCGGTGATAATGAATAAAAGATAATAATGTCGATATCCTATACCAAGTTCGAGAAGTGCTAGTACATGTATACTTTGAAATGTCCTGTGACGTAATTGATTAAGATATCAAAATCTTTAGAAATTCAGATTAAAACCTGAATGTTACTCATTCATTCTAAATCAAGTTCAAAGTATGGAGACTTAAGACTCCATCCACCGATTCGTTCACTCTGGTTTACCACATCTATTGATAACGCGGGGAGACACGACCAGCGGGGATATCGCTTGAAGGTCAATTCTCCTGATGCATATTAATGCAGTGGAGATAGTAGAAATGTCCTCATGGACTATTATCAAACAAGTCGTTGACTAGTTCAGACGAGGGATATTGAATGGAGGGTGTACAAAAATGTGGATATCTGGAGGTTAAAGAACCATCTTGTATCAAAGGGAGAAAATTAAAGGTACTGAATTTTATGAGTTTTATTGTGTGTATTTTTTTTTTACGAATTATTATTTATACAAATTGAATGATTCATGAAATGACAATCGACTTTAGTATCGCATCATAGGTTTTGCATGTCTTGTTTACATGATCAGATGTTAGGCTATGGCACACCAGAATGTTTTTATTCTACAGACAAGTTCGCACGGAAGAAAGTAATTGCGATTGATTACATTTAAGTTACTATTGATTACGTATAAAACTCTCTGTATTTTATATGTATACATGCACATCGGTTAAATACATGTTACGTCAGTCGTGTATAAAATAATATAAATAAAAGAAACATATCAAACAAACAAAAATGTGTAAAATTTCCAAGAACTTGCGATTAAAATTTGTTGTTGCTTATACATGTATAAAGAGAACAAATAGTTTAGTTCTCATATTAATAAATACAATTTTAGAGAACAATATCAAATTTATTCTCATATCTTGGAAAAATCATATAAATTATGCATATATAATACGCGAATAAAGTCATACAGAGTTTTATCAATTTCGTTTAATATGATCAACTAATTAAGCACTTTTAAAAGTACTTAATAGACAGATTGTAGACCAATTACGCAGCCGATAAACTGCGTCCCTGCCCTTTCATTCATTATCACAGCTGTGTTTATATTATTATTTATCTAGCTCATTTACATAACCTCATAGCTGATAACCCTCATGCAGATTGTGTATCTAGCTAGAGTCGGGTCATTGCTGGTCCAGGGTTACTGGAGCAAGCGATGGCAAAGTGCTAAAAAAAAAAATCACGTCCTTAATGGTTGAAATTAACAAATATACTAGTAGATATTTTTGAGTTCATTATTTATATTTAACAGTAAATTATGACTTTAAAAAAATATTAAGAGGACAGTGAACTTACATTTACGAGAAAAGACAAATACCAGCTAAATAAACATGCATCGTAATCTTGCTCTTTACTTTATTTCATATACAGTTTGATACACATATTATTTACAGTTATATGTATGTTATGTAAAAGATGTGTTGTTGACTTTATGAACATGTCAATAAGCATTACACAAAGTCATTTAAATCCCATTTTTTAACATTTGACTTAATTTTAGACGTGGAGACGACGATGGGCTGTGCTGCAAGAGATGAGTAATCTAGCATCTGGGACCCTGGCGGCAAAATTGGAGTTTTTCCTGAACGAGACATCATCAAAGATTAACCCGCCACCTACCGACAAACAGACATACCTGCTAGAGAATGTCACTGCAGTTGAACCCTGTCACTCCAAAACACACAAACTGGCCTTCCAGATTGTACAGACAACGCCTACTCTGGTTTTGTGCACAGAATCACAAGAAGAAACGGATCTCTGGGTCTCCGCTTTCAATCAAATATTCTTACCTAACCAAAACACAAAGCAAGGTAGGTTATTCATTTATAGAGTAATACAATGTGTTGCAGTCTTATTAAAATTAATTATGGAGTAAGTTATTAAATATCGTAAAATTGTGACAGAAGTCAGTTCTATCACGTAGAGTATACTTATTCGAACACTTCTACAGAGTTTGAAATTCGGTGTTTATCGCAGAACCCCCTTTGAGTTTTACTTCCTCTTAGAATACGTAAATAGAGTCTTCCATACACATAAACATTGCATTTTCTTATTGTAGACGGTTTCAAAGTAACTGTCGTGACAAATGATGATGCAAAAAGATGCAATATATCTGGAGAATATCGAATGGTTATTACACCGGAAGTAATCGCCATAGAGGGCACTAGTGGTCAACCTGGAATGGAATGGAGACTTGATTGTTTGAAGAGATTTTACATGGACAAAAACCGAAAGAACATCTTGTTTATAGAAAGTGGAGCGTAAGTAATGATAGACTCATGACATACTGGAATTTGATTAAACCAAGGTAATTTCGCGTTTTAAGTACTTAAGCTTTCTTAATGTGTAAATTGAAATTTACAGGAAAGCAAGTTGTGGAGAAGCTAATTTTGAGTTCCAAACCGCGTTGGTCCACTCCATATTACAAGCAATTAAAACCAATATCAACAAAGCCATAGAGCTAAGAAGGAGGAATTCCGGTGTAAGTCAGGACACACGAGATAGGACTATGTCAATGGAAAAAGGATTTCATAATCTGTTGACAAACTCGGATCAGAGAAGTAGGACTTCTTCCATGAACAGCAACGTATCGGCAACACGCTCCGCGGCCAGCTCTCCAACGCTGTCCATTAAGCGTGTCTTGGAGAAAACCGCTATTTTGGAAGAGAATGAGAACTCCGAGCGACTTCGCTGCAATTCACTAAACATGGCAAGCAATGGTTCTAGTTTAGAGGGATCAAAGGAAAGTCTGAATACACACAGTAGGAGTCTTTCATTAGATGGTAACTCTATCAAAAGGCCGCATCAATATGATATTTTGATTTTAAAAGAGAAGAAGAACGTTGAAGTAAAACCCGAAATTGTTGCTACAGTTTCTGTTACAACAGAGAGTAGTCTAACCCCAGTTGAGATTATGTTGGATAGTCATGGTTATAGCCACATTCCTGCTGATGTTAGACACAAACAATCCTTAGAAAATAGCGAAAAAGAAGTGAAAAATGGGACCCAGTTTAACTTTGAAGAAGATTCACAACCAATCTCGAGCTCTACCTTAAATATTGAGTGTTTGTCCAATCAGGAAACAAATGAAACTGTTGTAAAGAGTGATTTACATCTCCCTGTTGATACAGAAGAGGAGAAACGCTCCCTGTCTGTTGGATCACACGATTCAGGAGTGTCTTGTCCATCCAGTTACCAACCGTCTACGACAGATGAGAAGACCCATCGAAGTAAAGAATCGTTTGATAGTGCCATTTCATATTCAGAAATAAGTGTATCCATTCCAGAAGCAATCGTGGTGTCTGAAAGTATAAATTCTGGGTTCGTGAGATCCTTTTCACATCCACATAGTATGTATCTGAATGAACTGAAGCACGAACGTTCGCATTCTGAACCAACGAAAACGGTAGCGAACGAGACCTCGGAATACGCAAACGTCGAAAGTGAATACGAGGATCTTGACAAATATAGGAAAGACTTGAAAAAGTTTCTGGGGATGAGCGACAAACACCCGGATGAGGTTCCCCCAAGTCTACCTGAACGGCCATCTAGTTTACCTCCGTCTCGGAGAGTGATAAAAGACACAAAAAAGAAAAGGGTTTCGTTCACCGCCTTTGGACACAGCCGATCATCATCCAGCTCTGACTCGGAGGATGCAGAACACGAGGTCACGGCTTTAGCATCTTGGCCTATAAAGCAAAACACTGGAAATAATTCTCTGTACTCGAAAGTCGAAAGAAATACAAGTGCTGTTGCCGAAACAAAATCGGATTATGACCAAAATTTGTACGAGACAATTCCAGCTGCGGCTGCAGATGAACGCAAAGAATCTCCCATCTCCTCCATCAAAACATGGCCCCTGCAACGCACTGCACAGGCCCATTGTAACCGTTTCTATGAATCAAACGACACAGTGTCAAAACAGCTTCCGTCACCCAATACCGACACACCCACCACCGCTGTGTCACCAAAAGAGGGACAGGAAGCTTCTAAAGATTTTCTAACCGGAGATATACCACTCGATGCTTCAAAAACACTTCCAGTTTTGAGTCCATCGAATGTTTCAAACGCACTTCCAGTTTTGAGTCCATCGAATGCTTCAAAAACACTTCCAGTTTTGAGTCCATCGAAGCAAGCACCTGTGGTAGACTTGCTGAGTGGGGACATTCAGGACCAGTCCAATAAATTACCGGTTCTAGATGTTTTATTACCATTCAGTATGGACGATATAAAAAGGTGGAAGACAGAAACGGAAGTAAAACTTAGACAAGAAGAGGACGTACAACAGAACCCATTCCCCAATATAGCACGATACAGTGGGGCTATGGAAAGTTTCGCAGAAATTTCAGAAATCTCTTCAGATGATCCTAAAACTCTGCCCGGTTGTAGTGATCAGCTAGTCTCAGGGAGTATAGAAAACGAAGAGCCTAGTGATAAAACCGAGACAGATTTGATTAATTTTGATGAAATAGAATCATATTCAAATCCTGCGTCTAATGCAGAGGACCTTTACATTCCCATGGAACAGAAAGAATCAGAGTATGTTCAGCCCTCCGAATTACAACTATACGATAAATAAAGCAGAAAACAATAGCTAGAATTAATTGTTTTCTAATTGTTTGCAAGTACTAAGGAGCCTCCTCTCCCATTCATTTTATCATCTCAAGCTGCATAGTGATGTTTGACTTCTGATAAGATTTTATCAGCACAAGAGGATCGTACATTTTGCTTGTGAATTGTAAATACATTAGTCTAGTAAATATGCGCAGCGCCGAACGGTTGTATTTTGAATATTCGTATTTGAAAATAAAAACATGTTGAGCAATGTGTTTGAAATATTTTTGTTTTAGTTTGAATGGCTTCATTCATGTATGGAAATGATCTTCAAAACGTGTACTCTACAAACACTGGACGGTCTGGTATTTTAATATCGACAATATTTTTTTTCAAATCTGGATGTGCTACTCGCAACTAAGAACCGTCCGATTTTGTCCGAAATTTTTTACTCCCTTTGTGTTAAGGTAAAGGGTGGGAAATTACTTGGATTCAATTTTCTAGAAGAAAGGTCAAAGTTAATTATAATCTCTGTAAAATGCTCTACATGTATTCTCTCCAAAATCTAGCTCATACTTCACACAAACAGTTCTTGTGCTTAAAGGTTGTACAGTGACCTTCACTTGACATTTATTTGTAATATCTTAGTCCAGAGTACGGTATAAGTTCTTCTCTACCATTGACCAAATCTTTGCCAAATCATCATAGGGACTTGCCATTCCTTGCCAAATCATCATAGGGACTTGTTCTTGAACTAAAAGTTTACCTCAATTTTCATACTGTGTTTTTAACTTTTATTACAGAAAATCCATATACTAAGCATATGTTCTATATATTCTGTCCTTGGTTCGCCACCTGAAACTATGTTCAACTTGATACCTAAATTAAAGCAACAATTTATATATGATATTTTTACAATTGTTTATTCTCAATTGTTTGCTATAAAACAGTAAAAGAATACAGGTATAAAAATCATTCTATTTTCTGTTCATGGAATGTTCTGATTAAGAAAAAATAAATACATCCGAGACTTAATGTCACATATAATAAATCATAATAGTTTATTACATATTCTAAGGTTTTCTACATAATACCAGTGAATATAGAAAAGTAGAAACTTGTTTAAAACCAGTAAAATTTGATGTAACAGGTAGAAAACTTAAAACTTTAATATGCAAGTTGTTAATACTGATATGTTCTAAATAAAAAATCATCTTTTTAAAATATAAGCAATAATCACTAAAAATTCAGATTTGTTTATAAGTGATACAGTAGAGTTAAAACACATTAAAAGTACGCTTTCACTGTATACCAGTATGTACAAAACTTAAGTTAAAATTACTTTATGAAAAATATTTTGTCAGTAAATGTGATGCTAACTTTAAGCCAACTTTTACTCACTATGTGAAAATTTTGTGAAGTTATGAGAACATTTCTTGCCCCAAACCATGCAGTCTATTTATAAGTTAATTTGTTTAAGATATATAACATTAAAATTTACATTATAATATAGTAATTTCCACAAGTAAATTGTGAAATAAACATGTTGTAAATAAAACAGGGTTTACGGTTTTTCTAAAGAAACTAATAACGGCTGCTCCTTTATGCCCAAATAATTCAAAAAAGCAATGCACATGTGTATCAGCATAAGTAACTGATCTAATAAAAGCACTACAGAATGTTTTCTTGCCATGTACAAAGGTACAATGAAATGTCCAACAGCTGTTATGATACATTTACATCTACAAGTCACTGAGTATGCACCCTGAATGTTCCAGTCATACATATATAAACTGTAAACACAGTTGAACAAAGCACCTTGATTGTCAGGTGTCAACAGTTTTATAAAAATGATCGTTTAAAACAAAAGCATATCACATCTCTAAAATAAATTTGTGTTTTAGAGAAAACGGAGAGTATAAGTTCATCAAGAATTCTCTAGCTATCACGATTGTGGTCATCTTGATTTCTTTGATCCACAACATGAGGATTTTGGCTGTGTGTTTTCGTCCTGGCGGCGTAATTGTACGGTGCTCCCAGGACGCACAGACACTGGGTCCTCAGGGGGAAGCCCCTCTGCTGTAAACCAAAGAGGAGAAAGATCCAATCTATAGCATTGTTAATGTTAAACAATTTAATTGAACAGCAATAACATTTACTGAAATTGACACATGATTATATATGCTTGCTTTCATTCTGTTGAGAAATGAAGACAGATTTACCTATCGCAGTAAACAGGTGTGGCACATTGACTGCCGAGAGAGCACTTGTCTCAATGAACAGAGCCCCAATGGACTGAGCATACTCCTCTGCATCTGAAGCATCAAATTTTACTTTTTAGATGTGTACACAATGACATCCTCATTCAAAAAAAGGTCAAACTTGTTGTAGTTTTAGTAAAATTAAAACTACATTGCTTTTACAATGTAAACTGAGTAAATTAGAAAGTGGTTTGAATCTTATTTATTTTACACAATTTTTTCCTAATATCAAACCATTATAACCTATTGTTAGATGTTGTTTCAGTTACTAAATTTTGCACAAAGTAGGCCATACATGTCATTGTATAACTGGAATATTGAACTAAGATTGGAGTTTATCTTTGTGTTCTTACCTCGTGCCCTGACCTCACGAAGGTCATTTAGGTCACTCTTGTTTCCTGCAATAGCTATCACCATGTCTGCCATGCAGTTTCGTTTCAACTCTCTGACCCAGTCCTTTACTGTTCTAAAAGTGGCCTGAAATGCATTTACCAAAATCATATTGGTGGTAATTTTTTAAAAAATCTCAGCTATGAAGAATATGCATAAAGCATATAAGAATTATAACTTAGGTTTTGGGATAATTTTTTTTAATTTACCAGTACAATCTCACACTTACCTCCCTTGTGATGTCATACACAATAATGGCTGCTGATGCCCCTCTGTAGTACATAGGTGCCAGAGATCTATACTGTTAATAAATTAAAATATTGAGGGTAAATATGTTTTTAAGAATAAAAACTGACTAATTTTACAAACAATATTTCTGCATATATAACAGTTGTAGAACTTATTGCTTCTGAATAACTGATTCATAATAATAGCAAAGCCATCATACATAATACCCTACATGTGCAAGTTTTTTCTATCTGTATATGTACCGGTATATTGCATTCAGTTATATACTAGAAACATGGATTCAAAATACTTAAGAAGAATAACAAAACAATGTGACGATACACTGTCATGGCTGTTATAAAGGATATCTTTATTGAACATTTTTCTACAGGGATACAATTATCAATGAAATTATTTAATAATTAAAACAAAGCTGTAGATGCTGTGTTTGCGATTCCTACCTTTTCTTGGCCTGCTGTGTCCCAGATCTGAAACTGATAGGACACATCTCCCACTTCTAATCTCTTTGTCATAAAAGAGGCACTGCAACCAAATGTTTATTAATAAAAACATAATAATGAAGGTTTTATACAACATATAAGAGGAAAAGTTTTGAAATTAATGAAATAACCATGGCTGAAACAGGATTTATTTCCTGTTGTTCTATCTACAGTATCTAAAGAATAAATCGACTATAAAACAGAGACTATAATTTTTTTAGTTATGACAACGGGGTTGTTTACTGTTCTTCTCTTGTTAATAAGAATTTTCAAAAATATATCATCTGTTTTATTGATACTTCACACCCATTACAAATTTTATAGACCAATATCTAAATATCTTTTGTAATGGCCTGTGCATTATACAAGTCCCACAATATCTGTAATGGTCACCCACCCTATGGTGCTTTCTAACGCCGATTTGAATGAGTCGCTGACAAATCTCAGGACAATGCTGGACTTCCCCACTCCAGATTCCTGTACACATAGAAAATACAGTCACCATCAATACATACTAGGCTCTTAAATAAAAGCATGCAATTTAAAACAGACCCCTGTCTACTGAAATATAGTCCAACAGCACAACAATTTCTAATCTTGTTGTTATCCGTGGAACAGATTTCCTAAAGATAGAAAATATGGTGATATCGAATGAACCTTAGATATCTAAAATATTAGATATTAGATATCTAATTAGAGGAGCTATAAATGCATTAAAGAAATAACGTTAAATGTACATGTATTTGAAATGTTCATTCCTCTTTTGGATTTCGCACTTATACTATCCTTTTCAAGTCTTTTTTATTCATTACAGTGAAAAAACTGAGTTACCCTACTAAACTTTTTTGAAGTATTTTCATAAAACGTTAAAAATTAAAGATTGACACCAAGAACCCTACTTTCTCTTTGCCGTTGTTATGACTGACATAACCGTCCTAAATAAATCTTACCCCCAGTAAACACACTTTAACTTCACGAACTGCCATAGCTGTTTTCTGACATGCTCAGTTTTTGTGAATTATCCACATTATATGTGGGATATAATTTAAATACAGTAAAAACAACCGAGGTTAGTAACACTAACTGTCTTCCACCATTTCTGTTTCAGAACGTAAGATAGTCACATGATCAACGTACGTTAAAGAGATTTAAGAGTTATCGTTCTTAGGAAACTCAAAATAATGTTGGACATTTCGAAATCGAATTAGTGTAAACCATAGTTTATTATGAATACAACGCACAACTTATATATACAATAATACATAATCAAGCAAGGATTCGGAAACAAGTTAACACTTATATTAATCCGTTTCCTTGAATCAAATTGACATGTGATCAAAATATAATTTACAAAAATATATATATGAAATTATATCAGACTTTTAAATTTTAACTAATATATTAGTTTAATTGTGTGTTATTGTATATCAATAATTATGTCAGTACATGTACCAAGGTGGCATTTTTGCACGTGTTAAAGGTGTAGTCCCCCCCCCCCCAAAAAAATCATATTTTTCATATGAAAGACCATTGCATCAAGAGTAAATATTTGTGTATTTCTCCTGACAAGTTAGATATTCACATTTGAAAATTAAAATCCCATTGGAAATTTGAAAATTCCTAGGGATAATTGTTTTTCCTACAGGATATTTAGTAAATCCTATAGGATTTTAAAAACATTATGGGAATTTTATTTCCTATACGATAAAAGTGTAGCGTTTATACTGTAAACCAACTTTTATTCGCAAGCGAGAATTTTTCGCGAGGTACGCGAGAGCCTCAATGTCGCGAATATTTCTCGTAGCTGACCAGTATTTGCCATATAGTTGTAACAAAAAAAGGTGTGTATTAGGCTTGGTCGCGAAATTTTATCGCCGCGATTCAGTTTATCTCAGGTAAATCGCGAAATAAAATCGTCGCGAATAATAGTTGGTTTACAGTATTAGAATAAGGTGGTTTTCCAATATTAGGACATTTAATTTTTTTGATTTTAAAATCCCGTAAGCCATTTCGTAAAATCCTATTAGAATTCTCCGGTATGATTTTTTATTCATTCGGTAGGAAAAAAATGTTTCTACCATAGGAGTAATCATTTTCATATGGGATTTTAATTTTCAAAGGTAAATATATCATCTGTTAGGTGAGATACACTCAAAATAAAAGTGGTTATATGCTATACTTTACAGGTGATGGTTTATCATATAGAATATATTATTTTGTTGGAAACCGTAACAAATGACAAAACCGAATGAAATCAATTAAAAAATTTAATAAATTTTGTTTATTAACTAAAGATATGTTATTAGATCATTCAAATCCCTTTAATTAATAAAAAATGTTGATATTGATATTTTTTTTTTCTTAAATTCTGTGTGGAATAAACTTTTATTGAGGATCATTTTTCGTGGACTATTTTGAGACCGATCAATATAGTTTTAGCAACATTGAAAACAACGGAGTGCACGGACTAACGATAGGCTTTTTAGCTCTTCTTTGTGGGTTACTTTCTGATTGTTGATACAGTGTATCATAGTACTTTTCATACTTGATAGGTACATGCATACATCATAATGCTGTATTTGTCATGATCAAACATTTAAAAATACATAACATCATTTAATTACTTATAAAATATTTATAATAACTTTTAGCAAATAACACAGTAGAGCTCAATCGCGTTACAACTATATCATATCCAAAATTATTTATTTCCGACTCGGAAAAACAATTCAAATACATTGTATCTAAAATTGGTCACGTGATTCTATTTTCGGATCATCAACAACCGTGAAAACGACTTCGAGGCGACAAAACACACGGAATTCTTTTGAACCAGTAAAAAAACAGTAGAAAAGAAAAATTACGAGTTAAATACCAGACATGAAAAGTAGATAGAATGTATATTTGCAGTTTTTTCCGCGCTCATGCGCAGTGGAGTTGAAACGTCATGTCTCTTTTAAATAAACCAAAAATATATGTACATGTATACAAAGATAAAGTTATGAGGTAAATTTCTGTGACAGCTGGTGTTTATCGGTGTCCACTCTCGGTGAAAAGTTTAATTTTGATATACAATATAACACGTATGTGCACTCAATTTCATTTACTTTTCTAAGCCCAGTTACGACATATAATTATACCTTTGAATAATTAAATGAGAGATTCAAAAAAATATATGTAAAAAACAAACTCCTTCATTCGTGCTATATGGATCACCACATAAGCAACTAATATTTGATTTAGATTTAGCAACACTGTTTATTTCATATCTCGTATGAATTACTAGTACCTAAAAAAAAACATCAAACACGAATGAACAAGATATTCAGAACATACTTTTTTTATTTTGTAAATCTTTCATAAAGATTTATAAAGACGACGCATGCACTTTTTAAAGGAAACTGTCTTTGAAAAGTCTGAAGAGAAACAGTGTTGATGAAGATATATATAAATGATAATTTCGTATCTTTTCTTCCATATTACAGAATTCGCACTGAAACAAAAATGGACGAGTTAAACTTGTTCTTAAGAAAAGAAAGATTCTCTTATTACATTTTCTTATTATTATCAATGTTCTAGATTTGGTGGTGATATCGAGCATTTATAGCCAATTTCGTAAAGATACGGACATTAACACAAGAAAATCAAAAACAATAGCAGAAAGCCTATCAAACAAGATCTCGCCAAGATCTCGCCAGCTTTCTAGAACAGATGGATTGAACTCGCTACACTTGCTTCTTATCGCTCAATTTTATTATAATACAAAAACAAGCAATTTTATACACATTAAAGCTAGCTCATATTAACCAAGGCACTATGATAAATGTTGAATAATAAACCTTTGTTTGCGCGGTTAAGTAGAATGCTAATTTAATAAGTACGCGCCTGTTTACAGGAAAATTTCGTCAAAGTCGCAATAGCTGGTTACTGCGGTGTGCTGAAATGCTATCCTAATTCGCCAAATTGCCATATTTGTAAGCTCATCTTGATATCGTCGTCCATATAATAACAGTCGACTAATTTCTGGATTTCAAGCATGAGGGAATATCGAAGAACTGAGACAAATGCTAAGCAGTTGGGTAGGGTGACCAAGCGCAGAGCGTTTCTTTGCAGCCACTGACACCAAAGAAAAGAGAATCGTGTTCTTTCAATTTTTCTTCTATAATCTTCGGTAAAATAATATTGAACTCAAAGACCGTTATTAATTAATGCATTTATGAAGAAACAGTGAACCATTAAAGGAAAATGGAAAAGGAAAATAAAGAAGCGTTTCCAAATTGTCGAAATACTTTCATTCAAAATTGGATATTGGTTAGGGATTTCTATCATCATAATTAAATATATGTAGATTTTCTTTTAAAAATTAGATTTAAGAGACTTTTTTTTAAATATCATATCAGTTAAAACCTGATACACAAGACTATTTAGTATTGTTTGTGCTGGATATTGAAATAAAAACCATTCACTTAGGAAGTCAATCTATCAGCTAATTTTGGCTTGATTAATATAATATAATATATATATATATATATTTTCTATATGCTATATAAATTATTTAAAATATGATTTTCTTTGATCTGATATTCTTATCTTTAGGTGTTGGGAATCCTATCTGCTGGTCTGACAAGATTAATATATTTTGATTTTTGAATGATGTAAATGCAATAAGCAAATGAAACAGTCCATTGTCACCTTGGTGTCTTTCTTTAAATACGTAGTTTATATTTGATCTTATATAAACTCGGTATCACAGTATTTTTAATTTTTTTTAATGAATAACATCGTTATCATTGACGTGCTGTCCAAACAAAAAAATATTGATTTCCAAAACTCTTAAATTTTCAATTTAGAACAGGTCAATAATGTACAACTGGTTTTCTCTACTCAAGCAATACCTGTAACAACATACTTTTACAATATACTTGGATGAGAAACTATTGTCATCGGAGTCATAAAGTTAAGGGTATGTCCGGCCATCTTGTACATTTGAGGACAAAAATGTAAACATTTCTTGAACTGGCTTGTTTCTGCCAAAAATGGACCAAAACTGTTGTCAAAAGATAAAAAAGCAATAATTATAGGTATTACATGTTGTTTTGTATGCAAATTACGCATACAAGAACAGAACAATGCCTTTTGTAATCACTTAGAACTGCGCAGCTGCAGACTTAAATTGAAGATTGAAAAATCTGAAAAAAAATCGGAAAGGTGGTCATTTTCAGTTCTATATGCATAAATTAAGTAAATTCTTTTTAGAAGTGGGGTAGAGGTCCAAAAATTAATTGTTTTAAATAAAAGATATACATATATTTTTCAGCGAAAATATTACTTCAATGTACCCCCATAGACACAGACAAATATATCTCGAGCCAACTGATAGTTTCTGAGATCCATTATAAGAATAGGGTACCCTACTTTGAGACAAAGATACGACTTAAATGGATCAGCCTCAACCTTTTTCTCAACAAATGGTTGTAGAGTGGACATCAATGACCTTCTTTCAGATTTTTTCAGATTTATTTTTCAGATTTTTAAATGTTCAATTAGTCTGCAACTGTACAGTTCTAAGTGATTACAAAAGGCAATGTTCTGTTCTTGTATGCGTAATTTGCATACAAAACAATATGTAAAACCTCATTATATTGCTTTTGTATCGTTTGACAACAGGTTTGGTCCATTTTGGGCAGGAACAAGTCAG
>WFKH01010931.1:55831667-55834167 GCA_016163765.1 Magallana hongkongensis
AAGATTTCCTCTACGTAAATCCGTAATTACATTTCATTTTTTTTTTTTATACTTTTCTATTTGGGTTTATAGCTTTAATGGAAAATATATACCATGGCTCCATTTATACGCATTCAGTTGCATTTTCTATGCGATAAACAGAAAAATCCGAAATACTCAGACGCCAAAAATAGCCTGGTAATGTACCCTGAATTTTTTGGCATAAACATGTTTAAATGCAAATAAATAAGGAAGAAATTTTCAGGGAAATTTATCTGAAATTGAGAAACGTCTCGTGTGTCCTTAACTGTACGCTGAAATTTAATGAAATCGCACATCGTATGGTGTTTAAAATTCTTCTGACTTTTTCTATGAGAAACTATTTTTGTCTGGTATAATTTCATGATAAAGAGCGAAAAATAATCAAAGTGAAGCCAACTTTCAACATAATTTTTTAAAGGATATGATAGCATGTTTAACCAACGGATCATAGAGGCAGATGACAAATCATCTCTTGATTAGCCGATATTTCTGTGGATAAGTAGGTATCATGTTCCGCACCTTAACTCACTTCTAGATTATGGGAGGCTCATTGATAACGCTGTATCTGTTTGATGTGACGTATTTCACGGGCATGTGCTTCATTTTAGACCTAGATATATAAAAATAAAAATAAAAAAGTGTTTTTATTCATTAGAATAATTAACAAGAAACAATTCACTGTATAAACCTTTTATAAACAATAAAATATAAATGAAAAAACCAAAAAACCCAAAACCAACAAAAAACGAGTTGTTCATTCCAGTACTGATACATGAATCGACTAATAAACGCATTAAACATTTGATTATGATGTAACATTGTTTTAAAAAATGCATAATATTTCTCTTAAAAAACCCAAACTTTTAGAGGTAAGAATAATCATAAAGAATTTTACAAATTTATATGAGGTGTTTATGGATGCAAAAAAAAAATCGTAATTCCTAATTTTTTTACGGGTAATACATTTCTTAAAATAAATTATCTATAGCAAAACTGCCATAAACCAGAACTATTGTGGCTATATGTTTAGCCAGGGTTTCTTCATTTAAAAAAATATATATCCACTTTTAATGGAAACTTTTTAGTAAATTATATGAAATTTTTTTTTAAATTCGTTGCCTTTTATCCATAACACTATCCGTATATCAAACAGTTTTAAAATTTAGTTTACATAGATAAGTATTCATAAAATCATACCAGTTACGTTGGTCACTTTATTTCCAATAACATAGTTCCGATAAATCAAACGTGTACGGATAAATTAATCACCAATGCTGAAATTTCTCACATTTTAAAGGTTAGGGCTTAACTATTCTTTCTAAAGGTGATAATAATAAATATTAACCTTTTGGTTAAAAAAACAATTTTTGTTTGTCATTCAAAATGTTACATTTAAAAGTTATTTGAATTTCTTCATTTCTTCGGGATAAACGTACAAATCTGGGATTCGTATTACAGACACTTCAACCTTCAAGTTTTTGCCATTATTCCGTGGTCATGATCAGTACATCAATTCATTGCAAAATTTTTGATTTTTTTGATATTACACCAATCTGTAAATCTTTGTTAATCAAAACTGATATAACATGTATATACAGTGTATGTACATTGAATATCGTTATTATCAGAAGGCAAAAACACTTAATTCTTCAGCGTGCAAAATGCTAGTGTACTCAAAACAAAGTCGTTATCCCCCGAGATCCTCGTTATGTTTTTTTTTTTTTCCTTAAAACCACCCTCTCAAAGTTCAGACAATAACCTGATAAACTTGTTGATGCATCTGGCAAAACCAAGATGGTGTACTTTACAATAGCGTCTCATCGTTCTGGGCTATTAAGAGCAATCTGTCTTGTTGACATCAAACGCTGCATCCTCTAGGGTACTGCATACTTGCCGCGTTTCTGTCGCCAATTCCAGAGACTTTCTAAATTTAGCAGAACTTTTAGGACCCATGCTAATTAGATTTAATTTACTATCTTTAACGGTTCAGTTCTGTGACGGTACGAAACAAAACTATACAAACTATCCAAGGTAATTTTTGTAATAATAATAATTTAAAGCACGGATTTAATAGCCGGATTTACTTATTGTATGTCAGTGAACATTATGTACATATTGTTTTAAATTCTTTTCAAATATGTTAAAACGATTTATGCGATATGTAAATACATTCTTTTCCAAAGATTCTTTACAAGTCAAAAGTATCAGAAAAAGTTTATATATATATATATATATATATATATATATATATATATATATATATTTTATAAACATATATTTTTTATATCTTTACATGCAAAACATTACATGTATAACTTCCGGCACACTCGCAACACAATATAAGGGGCAGCTTTCAGAATACAGCTAAAATACCGCTTGTATTGCCAAGTGTATTAAATATTATCAAGAATAAGAAGAATATGAAAAAGTACACTATTGAAATAATTAATGTTTGTTCGACTTGGCATGGGAACATTCG
>WFKH01010931.1:55836667-55846667 GCA_016163765.1 Magallana hongkongensis
AGAGGAGCTGACGAATGCAAACTCATGCCAGTAATTAACCGATTAAATAATGTCTTGAACAAATAGAAGTTATTCCTGACTATTTCACGCTAACTTTGTCATTATAACCCTTAACTTAAAACAATAGAAGACACATTGAAGGCATATCCTATTTTTATTTGTACTTTGTTAATCCATTAATATGTAATGATAACCACTACTGGGACATTATAAAAACTACGAATCTGTCACTCGAGCCATTTGGCCACGTCATTCCCCTTCATCCTATTGTATATCTCACAATGCCCAACGCAAATACCAACACAGGCCTCTTGGCATCTGCCGATACATTCCATATACCAACAATTTATTCGATACCCAGCAATTCGGGGGTTATTGTCCATCTGTGTATACGGTGACATTAAAACTACACCCTGCGAAGACTAGACTTACCAATATCCACAGAAGATAAGGATCTGCGAGAGGGTAGCATTTTACTAGAACCAAAGGCGCCCAAAGCGACCTAAAGATAGCTATATTGTTTTAACTATCGCGTGACTAACTGACTTTTTTAGTGAAATATTAGTATTCATATCTTGTCTAACCACAGGAACTATTTGACCATCGTGTCACCCTATACTGTTGGAACTTAAAGTTGAATTAAATTGATATCTTATGATTTTAAGCCAATTTTTTTATTTCTTGAATAAATTAACCAATAAATCATGATTTGCACGCGTTTTAGATTGATTCAGTAGATACGGTTGATAAGTAACATTATTCAAGCTTATTTATATTACTATTTTTGAAAACTATTCTGCGCAAAAAAAGTAATCTTAAGAGTAACCTTAACAGAAAACATATACATTTAATAATTTATAACAAACAATATCATATAAAATATTAAAATTAATTTAAAATATCCTATATTAAAGATGAGTTTATTTTATAAAATTAATACAACATTTCGGAAAACAATGACTTTTCATCTTACAAAAGTAAACTCTCTACATTTATTATCAGCACACACGTTTTTCATTATCTTTGTAACAGGTTTCTTTAATTAGAACATATGTGTTCTATCTATGAGTCTGTTTTTAAAAACTGAGATATTTTAATTCTTATTTAATTTCTTATTTAATTTCTTAAGTTGGCAGATATACTTGAAAAATTGTTACTTGTTTTTCAAAACTAAACATTATTTTTTGATAACTGACATAATTCGATAGAAAAATTGAAGTTATCATAATAATTCAAATTTTACCAATTTTTCACTGATAGAATTTTTTAAAAAAGAAATTACATTCGAAATTATTTTTTTTTAAAAATCACTATGATTTTGGTGTATGAAATTTCTTTTTTCGCCAATATCTATTTGTAAAAGATCCTCTATGTTTAAATTTAAAGATTTAAAAATTATCCCAAATGTCATATTGTTACATTAAATTTAAATTTAATATTACTTTTGTTTTACACCCATACAATAAATTCAAAATTTACAACTTGACAACGAATATAATTACATTAGTTTTAGTTATATTAAAATTTGAAGAAGAAAAAAAAACTTGCCTGTAGGACAGACACTGCAGAGATGACCAAATCATAACCTTTGTGCAACTTGGTTATCTCCAAGGAAATTTTAATTTAATCATCTAATGTATAAAATGTACATGTGTATACCATAATTTTTGTAGAGTTCAAAGGAACAATAAATGTTTTTGCTGACAAATAAATTTGAATAACTGTTACCCAAGATAATTTTTTTTAATGGAGATTTTTGTAACGGAAAGCTGTAAATTATATATATTCGAGTTCTGATTGTTTCTTATATATTCGATGAATAATTGTTAAATAATATTGTATTTTCTTGATAAAAGGTACACAGGTAAGTTATATTTCGTGTGGAACCTATCTAAAATGGTTGAAATATGTTAATGTGTCAAACACACTATATAACAGTGATATTCTTGAAATAAAAGTAATTTTAATGTTAACCAAACTAGGATTCAGAACGACAGATTAACTGACAAATGTTAATCTGATCCCTCCGTCTTTGAAATATATTGTATCAGGATCCGTTTACATCGAATTGAAAAAGCAGATGTCGAGCCAGGACGTCAAACGACTGATATTTTCTGAACATCACACAATGATACTGATACATTGGGTTGCTGACGAACCATGTGATATATCTATAGTATACTGCGAGAGGGTGGAGGGCAGAAGACGGTATGTTACGAATGTAGAATCGGGGGGATCAAATAGCAGACCCATGATCCTCCCAACTCTTGAAAACACACCTGAGAGTTTAGTCACACCAAAACATGAAATCAAGCCCTTATCATTTGATATCAGAACGTATTACCGATTGTATCTTTATCAAAAATTCAACCAGGTCTTATCGGGGACAGAATCTAGAAACTAGAATACCAACCTTTCAAACAATATGCATGAGAACCTGTTTCGCTCGGTGTTGCATATGAGGGTATGAAGTCACACAGGGGCTTTGTGGAATTCTAGATTTCCCACCATAAACATCACGAAAGTTTTCTACGTTAAATTGCCGAAGCTGTTCACCGTTTAAATGACCATCTGGCATCGTGGTTTCGATTCAGTAGGTATTCATTAACAGTGATCGTCGGTTGAAGACTTGCCTATCATCAAGGTTTTTAATTTTTCATGATAAACATTGCCACAAGATGACTCAATGATGATTTCACGGCTGTCAAATTTCATCATTTTCTTTAGGACAATTCCAAAAATTCATAAATACATTCTTGCTGATTAGAGAACCCATCAATATGGCGATAGAGCTCTCTTTAAACACCCATAGTTGTTTAAATGGTTCAAAAAATGCTTTTAAAACAACAAATTTAATCATGAAATATTTCTTTTGTATTTTGTGAAATTTCATTATGGTTATATATGATTATTTAGAAAATTAAACAAACAAAAATTGAATTTAAAAAAAAAACTAAGTTCAATTTAATATAGAATTCTATTTTTTGAGTAAAATACATTATCTAAGAATTTATTCTGTTGATTTTGTTTTAAAAGTAAGCATAATTATGGACAATTAATAAAATAAAATCTTACTCTATCAAGGTTTCTAGATCTTCTACATTTGAGCCCACAAAATATATACGCTAGAAATTCAAAAATTCCATGCACTTAAGCTATAATCTATTTCACAACACCTAAATTATAATTTGTGAGGGATGGTGTAACAATTCTATTATCATCCTCATGCATGCAATATACAGCAATCTCTTCAATTATAAAATGTAATGTTACATTTTAAATATTACATTTTGTAGCTTTATAAGATGTAATTTCATGTACACTAGCTTTGCATTTTGAATATCTATCTTTATGATTGGTATTTTGTTAATTTTGCCTATATTGTTAACACCTTACATCACAAATATTTGTTTATATTTGTATTGATTGTCAATAAAATATGTTTTACTCATCAACCCTTTTATCATAACAGTTGTGAAAGTGAAGAAATCAACACAACGTTTGAATTCATTTAAAATTCAATGTTGTTTCCTTCTAATTAGAATAAAAGTTTCCAAAGTAAGACACAAAAAAAATATTAAACAAAATATGTTTTGTATATTAATACATTATCATAGTATAATATATAACTCAAATATTAAAGTAATATATTTGGTTGACATTGTTTTTCATTGAAGGTCAGTTTTCTGTTGTCCGCCGCCACTGTACACAGTCCATGGGATGACATATTATAGCACTTCAAGTGGCACGGTGTAAATATTGGTCAATGGATTCTTCGTCTGTCCAGCGCTGGCTTTATGTCTAAATAAAACGCTTAGAGTTTCTCCCCAGGTCTCCTCTGAGCTATTGTTAAACTTGCACATTGATACCAAACCCTGACAAATCATTATCCCGACAGAATCATTTAGTCAAATTTATACTGCAAGCGAGATGCTGCCAGAAAACGGTAATGTGATTACAAGAAAATTTACATATTTCATGTGGCAAGATAATATTTATCTGTTTCTTGTCCATTTTCATTGTAAATGAAAGCACTTCTGACAAGATGTAAATATGACCGATTGTGGTGATCCAATTAGACGCTAACAATGCTCTATATAGCCCCCACTGTTCGTATAAAATTACCGCAAAGACATCCGATGCCTTCCGAATATCACAAGGGAGAGAGAGCCTCAAGAATTGATCAGGAATTGCTATAACAAACTAAACGATTACCGACGATTACAGTTTGTCGCTACAGAAGTACTAGTACTGAAGGAGCCATCAATATCGACTGAAGCGTCATTGGAGGATGTTTACGGGCACCTGATATTTAATCTTTTGTTTCCTAATTTTCGCGTTGTGGTTTTAATGTTTGGATAACAGGCGCCGAGTAACATTTTCCTAGTTGACATGATGTATCTAGAGTACGATAAATGTCCCGAAAGAACTACCAAAAAGACAAGGGTTGCGTATGTAATAATTTCCTCAGCATGTACTGAATATGTCAGAAAGTTCGACGAGTGAAACAGGTCTCTCTTAGTCACTTGAACTCTTGTATTCTGACGAGCTAACTACCTAAAATTATCCTCCAGACGCTGCAAAGTTGTGTTTGCTGGCTGTCATGATGGTGTCATTGAGCAAAAGGTTTCTGCGAACCCGTTAATGCGGAGAAATCCTGACACATCCAGGCCTTGTTACACGGTTTCCTATCCACGTGGGTCGACAGGGGGAGTCTAGGCAGAGACAAGAATTCCTACACATGCGGAACTGCTTCCACTTTTACGTGAACTATCACTCTGCAAACGAGCAGGTGCCCGGCCAAAAACACTTCATTGTTCCAAACATTTAAATTATTTGAAAAAGAGTGAAAATGATTTATTGTGTAACGTTTCTATAAATTCTACAGTATTCGATCTGATGTTTCACAGAACTATAAAACACGGCGAGATCCTTTCTCTCCAGAATTGAATCTTGTTTTTATCCTCGTTAGCATGTTTGGTTTTTTCGGTATTCTTGTAATCTTCGTCAGCTTCTGTTGTGATTTCTATTTGTGTCGCTTATTTGACCATCTGAAAAACATATTTTGTTCATTTTCCCAGGACACCTAATGACAACGAGACTTTTATTCTTGTATATAAAAAACCCTTTGTTGCTCAAATTCACAGTTTTTTGGGGAGATTTTATTAAACAAAGATATTTCTTACACATTCAAACTGATTATGGCAGAGGTTTGAAGTTTTGTTTCCGCATTGTTATTAATACAGTTTTTACCACTGTGTCATATATGTTGTCCGTTATTTGTTTTAATTGGTTTATTTTTACTATTTAGAAAAAAAAAACTTCGTGCTAGCAATTTTTTGCTTGTTTGTGAAATTAACCCTTAATAATTTGTAAGAAATGATTTATCTTAAAAACTTGATTTGCAGTTGAATTTCTCATTTTCAATTACCAGATCTTTTCACTGTTCAAATATCAGGAATACAGCAATTGTGTTCATTATTATATATATTTGAATTATATACAATAAAAAGAAGGGAGATCTAAAAAAAAAAAAAAAACACCCCAAAAAACATCGTTTGTACAAATAAACTTTTCCCATCATAGTAAAATAGAATTGTGATATCCACTATTATAGACCAAATAATTTTAAAGATTACCAAGAGCATAAATCGTTAATTATGTATGCCATATACAACAGAAACATAAAGTGAGAAATAAAATTTGGCCAACAACATTGATACAGTTCAACAAATATGTTGCATTCAAAAATCAAGAAATTGCAGGTCTATAAAATTATTAGAAAACAATTGGTAACTTTGCAATGAGTTCCTCTGCAAATTCTTTTATAAGAGATAATGCAAAATAAAAAAAAATTAAATTTTTTAAAAAATTCAGTAGGAAAAAAAAATGCGGAAATAACGAATCTTTAAACCTGCTACAAAATGTACATTTAAAGTGGGCATAAATATGTAAGACATTAAAATCTATTGGACCGGCAAATTAAAACACATTTATTTTAGAATCCTTCTTAGTAAATATTTTTTTTTCAAATTATACATGTATATATACATTTTAGATAAAGTTTGCTGTTTAAAGATTCTAGGGCCGTTAAAAAAATTGTTAGGTGTTACTAATTATTTATGAAAATGAAGCATAATTTTTACAAAAGCTGAAAAGGTTAAAAATTTTAATGTACTTAAGATTCTCAAATTTTAAAAAAAATGATATGATAAGCTATTTTGATAAAAAAAAAACACACAAAAAAACTCTTTCGGTTTTAGATGTTTATCAATTTCATTGATGCAAAGTTCTCCATTAATGTCACCATTAGTTGATAATTGACTTCTCAGGATCCTTACTACTTTTTAATGGTTTTCAATATCCTGTGACCTATACTTTTTATCGCAGTACGTCGCAACATGGAGATCCAACTGCAAGGGGAAATTGATTAAAACTCTTTACAGTTTGTCAAAATTTGTAATGCAGTGGATACTGTATGGCATCGGACTTCTTACCCGCAGACCCCGAGTTCGGATATGACAGGGACTTTTGTTTACTTGTACTAGTATTGCACAAATATTTTGAAAAGTATGGGGTTTTTTTTTAAACCAAAAATTTATCTTTTCCCAGTCATTTTTTAACTGTATACATGCTAGATTATCGTACCCTTTTAAGAAATACTAATTTGGGCTTGTTTGAGCGACTTTTCTTAAAGGTGTGGAAGACCATAAACTTCATTGTTTTTTAACCTGTTATAAATTCATATTTTATGCAAAGTCGTATGCAATTTTAACATGAATGCATTATGTGCTGTGCAAAACAAGTTCTATTTGTAGGAATTTTCTCGTTCTTATTTCAGAAAGATTTTATTATAAAACAATAGATATATTAAATTTTTCGTATTGAGGCATTTGACTGCAATAAATTTTGTTTCATTGAAAAATATGTCATCAATGAAAATATTCATCTAATATATGAACATCAGATTTTTTGTCTTGAAATCAACATTTAAATGCATGCCTTTGTTTTAACTTTTTTTTTAGAGACAGTGCAGTCAAAAACCTACTTGTTCAGAAGAATATTTTTTAATTGATATTATAATATTATAAAATTTCTTTCTCTCTTTTTTTGTTATTTTGTTTATTTTTTTAGGAAGAAAACGAAAGGAGATGTTTTGCAAAATTCACTAAGTTCATTGGAGTTTTAAATTCCACCCATGCAGGTTGCGAAAGTCCGTCTTCGTAAATATTCATATATATTTTTAAACATCAAATAATAAATCACGTGATTACATTAAACTGTAGGTGGAACTGGATTATGACCTTCATACCTTTTTTAACTGAAATTCATATCATCTCCATATCATATCAACTTCATATAATCCTGATTGGTGAATTGTATCTGTATTATCAATTTCAGAATATTGTTTAAATCTTATTTTGAAAGATCATTTGAAAGCCAAATTGCTTGCCCGTTTGATAAAATGTTGTTGTTCATTGTTCGAGCCACTATGTCAGATAATCAGTAATGGTAATTCATATCAAAGAATAAAACTGACGATGCTATGTTCAAGGCTGAATTTTAATTGATTATAACACAAATTATTCTGTAAAACGCAACGCTGATTCACACCTGTTATATCATATGTAAAAACCATACATATCACAACTTCAAAAGCACATAGAATTAGCACTATTCAACAAAACTCAACTATGTCACACATGTAAACAACAAATTTAGATCGACAGTGTTCACAACTGACCTGAGAAACAATAAATTATCATATATATAGTTAAATAATATCCATTCAAGTTGCAAAGTCATGAGAATCCAAATAAAACACGGGAGAGCTATCGTCATGAGTAAATTACATGCAAGGCCAACTGCATAATGTTTATGCAGAACCACATAACGAACATTCTTTAAATTACATATAAGTAAAAACCATTGTTTGTGAAGACATCTAAAACAAGTTTTTTCCCCCCAATAAAACCATGGTCTGATTCACTTGATTTAAAAAAAAACCATATGAAATAATATCGGTTTCAACTTCGAAACTGTATATTTTTATGGCAAGACTAGCTTTATAATAACTGTTGTATGAAAGACAACGGTATTTCACAGCATCATCCGATATTAATGTCGGCAGCTCTCGGCAACCGACGACTCCGCCGCTTTCTGTGCTGCTGCAATCTTTTCGGGTGTGAGGTACGGATGATACCGGTAAGAGGAAGTAGACGGGTACACATTGTCTGTAAAGGAAGCGGAAGTAGTCGGGATACCTTCTCTAAGTCTGAGGTTGTTTGCGTTCACAAGCGAGTGAAAGGCCATCGGTGGAATCATAAAGTTTGTGTTCAAACCAAAAAGGCCACCATACAAGGTGTACAGGGAGCGATCGTTTGGCATGTACGATGGAGAAAATGTGGAAGGGATGGGGCGCCAGACCGGCCACGGAGGAACCATTCCAGATTTCTCGAGGTTTCCGCTCTCTTCTGCAATAAAAAGAGAAACACGTCATTAAGCCGGTAAACAGACAAGATAAATAACAGAAAATGAACACAGATTATTACTCTCGATGAAACATTATCAAGATTATTGCTTATATGTGACTAGACCACACAGCGTAAATGCTTGGCGGAGAAAAACGGGTGTTGTTGGACGCATCCGTTACGGGATGTGGTATTTATGTACAACAGACACGCACGTTGCCTTACGTGAAACGAGTCAGTGAATTCCAAAACCATTTATATCTAACTATTCAGGCAATTAATCGGTGCGTTTGACACCTCTCCGTGTTGCTCTCATGGTAATTCGAGTTTGTTGGGATATTGCAGACCACCGACAGCAAAAAACGCTTCTTTGCAACCCACTTTGCGTTTCTTCTGCTTATTATGAATCATGACATATCAGATGCCGATATAGAAACTCTGGAGCGAGTTTAACAGTGACATGTGTGCTACAGTGCACCTTTGATATTGTAGTGCAATGGACTTTTTTCCCAGGAGTTGAATATCACTGAGACATTGGCGCTTGTTGATTTTATTATTTATCAATTAGAGCTCTAGTTTCTGTCTTATATCCGGTAAAGCAAAACAGAATATCATAAATTAATTACATCACGCAATGGAGATGTATAAATCTATACAGAAAGAAAGATTTGTGATTTTTGCGCTGCGAAAGAGGGTCCTTTTCAGCTGTCAACCTCGACTTCTCTCGCGGTTAACGAGTATCAGTTTGGCAAACCGACACCCAACAAACCTGTACACTATGATTACACCGCGATCATCCCGGTGGTTTAGACACTAGATTAGCGGGCTTACGTTTTGACAGAGACAGGTAACAAGGCTTACCTTTGGACAGGAATTCCCTGTGCTGTTTAAGGGTCTCCTCGAGGTCCGTCTCTGTGTAGGACCTCAGGGGGGACCTCGTGTAGGCGTGGTGCTGCATCAGGGACTCCATACCCTCCCGGTACATCAGGGGGTAGCTGTACTCTGGACCCATCCCCGAGCTGATGGAAATAAATTTTTAAACTATGAAATACAATTTAGATTATTTTATGATTATCTTATGATATCATAATTTTAAAAGCTTAAATTCTTCATGAGATAATACTTATAAATACCTTTCAAATTCTGTAAGTCTTGTAGAATCTCTAAAGCCTTTTGCAAATGGATTGCTATCTATTTTCAGCTTTGTAATCTGAAAAAAGGTAAGAGAAAATTTGAATATGTATTTATTTCTCATTTTTGTGGTGTTTATACTACTAGTATTCTATTTATTATAAAAAAAACACCATAAAGCTGAGAACTAATAAATGAATATACCAGCTGATTTTGGTAGGCAGTCACTGCGATGAAAACTGTTTCAGGAAATATAAATGTCTTGAACTCCTCGGCGTCCAGACTAGAAATCGGCTGGTTTCCCGAGGATTCCTTCTTCTTTACAATATGGATCCTCGGCTGATATTTGTGCATAGAATTTAATATAATCTGAAATTTAAAAATAAAACAAGTAAATT
>WFKH01010931.1:55851667-55892841 GCA_016163765.1 Magallana hongkongensis
GGTGCAATATTTGACGCTACAGCTTTGTTGAAAATCCGACCAGCAACTTATAAAACATTGTTAAGCTGTTGTATAGGAAGACTCGGCACAGAAGCGTTGTTCTTACATTCTTAGTCCTTTATTTTTAATTGATCAGATTTATTTCTGCGATAATCTGCCTTCAACAATTCCAAGTGTTTGATATGACAGTGAGATATTGGGTGTATGTCACTTATCGTTTGTAGATAAGGCCAGAATATCACTCAATTAAATCTAGGTTTTGCCCTATACAGTGGAACTCAACAGAACCGTTTACACGGGCGGCTACCCCTCCAAAGGACCGCTTATATCATTAACGGCAGAAGTGATACAATCTGATATATTTAACTAATCAGCGATAGCAACAAAGATAATCGATGGCTTAAAATCGCTAAAATTCACAGTAATGGCTGGTTATTTATACAGGGTATTTTTTTCTTCTATTCTGAGTTAACGATCTGCACCAAGATCTATATATGAAATAATTATTTAATTGTTATATTTTTTAACGCCTCATTAAAATTAAAAAAATCACAGGTTGATACCAAAATATATCATTTATGGAGTTATGTAAAATAGATCTATACTTGTACTAATTTTTATTTAACTTTTTAAAATGTAGACACTTTAATATAATATATTAAACTAGAATCTATTGTAATTTTAGGGGGGGGGGGGGGGTTGCCTTATCCAGATTATGCGATAATATACATCAAATAATTTTAAATATTCTTTTAATTTGTTTATTGTAAATTTCCTCTAATTTTGAAATAAAAAAATTATATGACTAAATAATATTCTATAAGTGTAAGAGTTTTATTTACATAAATAACTATTCATGGCGAAATTGAATGTATACGAATATACAATAATAATCAAGGTACAGATTGAATTTCGTTTAAAGTTAAACATGAAACCAATTCAAATTTTAATTCATTTTTACTTAAACTACAAAGCAGTCTCATTTATTTTGTATATCAAATATATATTGCATTTTCAGTATTAGTTAAATACTATGGAAGATATAGATACCGGAAAATAATGTTACAGTGTCCATTAAGGCAACAAAAAATTAAAAAAAATTATGTTAGAATTATTTAGAAATATTCCCTCTTTTAGATACATGAAGTACATATTTTCTAATGATTAGAAATTGGAAAAAATTGCTAATACGTACCAAGCACGGGTAGACTTTCTTTGGCCCTCGGGCTCTCTGGGGTGGCGGAGGCGGACACCCCTCCCATGATGGCGGCGATAGAGAAGGCCGTGGCTTTGGACGACAGCTGGACAGCTTTAGCCGATGACGCCATTTCTCCGGCCAGGCTCTCAGTCCGAGAATTTTCTTCAGAATCCATTTCCAGATTTTTGTGTGATATTTTCAGCACGAAATTTCCTTAATTATTAAAAACTTTGGCTGGATAAATGTTTATTGATAAGAATATAAAAGATGGAACCACACACGAACTAACGGATATGTTTGTTTATCATCTGCCAAACAATTCTATGTAACTACTTCAATTAAACCATCGCTATAACATTTGTATATCTTAAGTACCATCTTAAGTTTCTGTTAATTTTCTTCACTAGTTTAAACTGTTTGCTATTGGCTGTTCGCGGCGGAGGACTGCCAATCAGATGTTGAATGGGAGGAGTCAGCCTCACCATTACTGTCGGGATCGATCTACCGCTGATATGGGCATGCGGTTTGTACGGATAGGATGACAGGTTCGCAGAAAATGTCTCGGCAGATTGTGATATGTTTTGTTTTTTTTGTATTTTTAGTATTCTGATATCGTTTTAGGAATTAATAAAATTATAACAAAACCTCGATGAATTAGATAAATTTGAAAAATTTTATTTGATGAATTTAAAATGAAATATTTTTCAAGTTGTGAAGGAAGGAGAAATCAATATGCGAGATGGCTGAGAAAATTTTTGACGGACAATGTCGAGACTTTAAATAAATCAAAAGCAAAATGATTGGAACTTCCAGGAAAGAATGATGATTTTTTTTAAATGGAAAATAAAATATACAGTGTTTAGAAACCGAAAACAAGTGATAATTTTACTTCATAGAAATGTATGTGTATTTAAAAAAAATGATAACAACTTCCTTATATAATGCAAGCATACACTTACCAAATAATAGGAGAAAGATGATCACAGTAAATCAGAATAAATTTTGGCATCATATGTTGAATTTCAAAAACAAATTTCCAAGCTTTTGGGAAAGTTGAATGATCTCTTTAGATTTATGAATAATTTTGATGTTATTTTTACGAGCGCTTTCTCCGTTTTAGAAAATCAGACCTGAGAATAATTTATTTCATATGTTTCTTAGAAAAGCAACACCCTATAAATAAGAAACATTATATATATTTTTTCATCAGTTTGATTGAAGACAAACCAAGTTGTAGATGTAGAGTTTGAAAACAAAATTACGTTTTTCTTCACAAAATATAAAAATAATTTCAAATTTTAAATTATTAAATGGCATTTGAATCCAAACTAAATATGATTTTAAAAAAATCTCCAAACTACATTTACTGTATTTAAACATGTAGTTTAGATTCCATGACTCGATCTGTATTGGTTGTTAGTAATTCAAAGATTTTCCTAAAACATTATAATCGCAGAGCCTGTTTTGTACGTCATGCTTGTCTTATGGTTAAAAATCATCAACATCTCAAGAAGAAGAAGAACACACAAGATTAAGGAATAAAGTTCCAAGTGGAATATTTTTTCCACAAAAACACCGGCATATAAAATAAGAAAGTCGGCTCTGATCTAAATCAGAACTGTAGTGCCGACGATGTGTGAAACTCCTTGATTACGATTTTTGAATGGTTATTAAATCATCGGGATCGTTGTTCCATGAAGCGAGTAAGTGTTGTTTCCGGTCCAACGCGCTCAGTCCCTTGGAATCGGGACTTTCATTAATCAAACCATTGAGTACACGGAACAAAAACCACCGACAGCAAAGACAACTCTGAAGGGGAAAGTTACAGGCAAGGACATTTAGCAATTTACTTGCAAGTAAATCATAATGATCACACCAATCGAATATCTTATGATATTTAATAAACTCAGAAATTGAAAAATAGACAGCCATTTAGACTCTTAGAAATAATTAATCAAACACCACGGTGCTACAATGTAAGAACTATAATAATTTTTATCAGCTTACAACATATTTTGAATTGTCATTAACAATATTGTTTTTTATAACAAGAATAAAGTTAGAACATTGAACATGAAGAAGACACAAAACATGAAGTCACCGGTATGTGTATGTTATAACTTATGCTTAGGAATGAAATTATTTGAGAAATGATTATCATCGATCCCCAAACTCACATGAACTTATCAAGTAAATATTTCAACAGTTTATTAAAATCGAGCAACATGTGGCTATGTATCGCGAAAAGGATTTTAGTATCTATACATTATTTAATTATTAGGTTTCTTATCAAAGCTGTCTAAAAACCTTTTTAAGTAAACCTCATTACACGAGAAAATGGATATTCATTCCAAACCGTGCTGCTTTGTTTATTGAGTCCATTATTTTAGAACATTTCCATAGCTGGCACCATAAACCAGGACCACGAGAAATGGTCTATCTACGGGACCAGAAGAAAGTGAGTATTTCATTCATCATCCGGTTCCAGAGGAGGTATTTGTCTGAAGCTGTTTTTTTATCATTCTAGAATTGGAAATCTTGCAGCACCAATCGTGGAGATTGATTCGGGGAACGGACCAAAATTAACGTTATTGTTATTTATGAACCGAAGCGTAAATGCAAAGACAATGTAGCGGCCGGCGCCAAACTGTTAAGAAACGTATGATTTTGACTCATTTACAATTCAAATTCCACACATTTGGCGGCAAAATAATTGTGATGTGACTGTAATGTTTAAGTGAGATTTACAACGATGTAATTTCCCTCATTGTGTATTATAATGCTGGAATTTTGTGTAAATTATATACTCTCTACCGTCTCTGGAAACCAAATTGTAATTGTGTGAAGTCTTAAGACACTGCTTTGTCTTATTTACATAAAGAGCACAAGTTCAATCTGATTTTTATAAGATGCCGATATTGCAAAGCACTTAGACTGCTCAGCCTGTTATAATCCGCTATGCATAAAATTCATTAGATTAAAACAACGAGATAGCCACGTGATTGTGAATAGATCGACACAGTATCTCCATTTAAATGACGTCACGCCGTATTTGAGTTTGAAATTTGTTTGGTTGTATTTGTTAGCTCAATTCATTAATGCATATGTTCTCATTTAAATAGCTTTTTGGTCATGTTTTTCTAAATAAATGAGAGAGAGAGAGAGAGAGGAGAGAGAGAGAGAGAGAGATTTTTTACCGTTCAGCAGCATCAAAGTCGTCGTAGAATGAACTAATGCATCCAAGTTTATTTCATCTAAATACAACTTTTAATATGTCTTTCGCAATTGTTACAAAAGTAACCCGAAAAGCACAGGCTCAGAATGTGATAAACAATCAATAACTCGATATTTTATGAAAGCAGACCATAGGTTGACGTAAAATGACGTATACAAAGATATTTCCCCCCTCAGAAATTAGCAATTATGTCAAAAAACAAAGTTTGATAAATTGCGAAGATCTCAAAAAAGCCAGACACGGAGATCGGAGAAGTTTGTCGGATTAGTGAGGTCCGGCCCCTGTTCATTGCCTGTCCAGTGATTAGAATCTCCCTTCCTGTTCCTTCATGGCTGCTATTTATTTTCTGGCAAATGAAACGTTGTTTTGCGATAATACTATAACGAGATATGAGATAAATGACATTCAGTGTCAGCGTGATGGTTTAAACAAGATATTTAGCGTGCGAATGTTCATAAATCAACAGGCCTAACGATACGCTAATTATTTTGTTAAAATGACATTTCTCTTTCGTTTGTGAATGTCTCAATGTTGAAAACAGGACCAATCAAGACCAATTTTCCATTCAGATTTTCCTTTTTTGAATTATTACATGGCGTAAAAAGAATTGTCGAGTTTTGAAGTCAAACGGGTTCTCGTAAATCACAAATCGAAGAATCCTTACAAAAACCAGTGCACTTCAAAGCGACAGAAAACTATCAGGTTTGCATCGAACAACGATTTGTGAAAATATTGCTTCCCAAGTCAGAATAAAAAAATAATCGAATGGCACGTTTTTGACAAATATAATGTTCGCTAATTGTGAAAATCGCCGTTAAATAGTGCTGTGGGTAGCATTTTCTTATTACATGATTGTATGCGTTACGTTGCATTTCTTGTGATATTAGCCGAATCCAGTAGTATTTTATTTCCCGTGAAGAATGCATTTTATGATGGAGCAGTAATTTTTAAACACTATAAGTACACTAAAATGTCTTCTTGCGAAAATGCAAGTGCTAATAAATGAAGAACGCTTTGAACCGTGAAAATATAAACCCCCAAAAATTGTGGTTCCTGTACATCAAACCACTATGAATTAAAGCATTTTTATATAGCCAAAGCAGGTTATGAGAAACACATTTAAGATTTATCAATTCAACGTCATTTTAGAATTCATCTCCTCTGCATTATCACCAAATCCTATTGAAAACAATTCCACGGTGCTTCCCCCTTGATTGAGCAATATCTGCAAAAAGGTCTTTACAAATTAAAACGGGGATGCAGTTCCATTATACTTTTGTCTACAAAGGTTTGAATCTACCCTTTTTTGTCGGATTATTTCTGACTTTAACATCTTAAAGTTTGATCACACCAAGTTAATTAAGGGAGATAACTATAGTCTTGGTAGTTGACTACTTATATGGTTTTTAGATACTATTAGTATTAACAAGTTTCTGACAAATTTTGCCTGACTGAAATTGTATACATCTATTTCAGTCATAAGTTAGGTTTGATTTGGAAAATTATTAAAGAATCATTTTAACAGTGTAGAAAGGAATACTGAGTCTTAGTAGAAAATTTATCATTTATTCACCTTGTATAGAATAAGTAAACGTACATGTATAATGCTAGTCTGTCAATGGGCTCGAAGCGCTACCGGGTATAATACATGTAGTTTGATCGAGAGAAACAATTAAATTTATCAATTACTAGAGAATACGTTGTTGATGAACTAAATTTAAAGAATAATTTTACATTTTTGAAACACAACTAAATCATTTATACCGCGATTTCTGCATCACCAAAATACCAATGGACATGCAGTGTTCAATTTAGTAATGAATACCAATATATACAATGATAAGAGAGCGCGACAGAAATATTTATCAACAGTGCAAATTAACGAGACTCTTTGACACGTGAACGTGAATATATGTAACAATCGGGTTTTTTTTTTAAGATATAAATGTCCTGTAGCACTGGAATGCAAAGTTTTCTCTTGTAGCAATTATAAATTCTTTTTCTCATTTTTTAAGAGCAAAATTTTTATTTTACATTTAAGATTTCAACACGTGAAAACATCTAGCTGATAAGTACCGTACATTACGGCTGTTAGCGATGAATTATTGTAGAATTCTTCCTACACCTGTCTTCACAGCATTTGATGGTTTCCTTAGAATTACTCATATGTATACTTTCATGTTAAAACCTTTTTTTGCATCAGAAACATGTTTTAGACTATTTTTATTATTTTTAACCACTTTTCAAAAAAAAAAAAAATAAAAAAAAAGATGTATGTTTTGTTAAGTACTGAACACAAGTAGTTGCATACATGTCAACTTGTATTCTATCAATTCGAATTCTCTTAACTATACTTTACACAGTTGTTATGAAACTATTGGTCTGTACTTTCACTGTGAGATAAAGCCATAAACAGAATTTACTAAAACATTTTTTGTTTATCATTAAAAATTCTCAACATCGCTAAATGGAAACGTCGATAAAAAAGCGGGCATCACAAGACGTTAAAAGCAATCAACGTCAAACTGGCTAATATAGAGGATTACTAATCCTCTAATGAACATGGTGGATACTGTTTCATATTTGATAAATTTGAATTTCTCTGCTCAGTTCGGAATTATCGGAACAACTGCTTCTGATAGGAGATATGTGGGGGCTAGGCTATGTGAAGACCGATACCGACTCGGCTATTAGAATTTAGCGAGTTGGGACCTTTGCTGCTCCCAAAATATGTTACTCTGTTTCCAAAGATGAACGATACTGGTTTCTTCAGAACACTGGCGATATTGGCCCGTCTAATGATGATCGTTTATTCATGTGTTTAGATGTTAAGATAATTATTTACTTAAGTGAAATTTGCTTGCTGAATTACGTTACGTAAAATTGAATTATAAGACGCTAAAATGTTATATGCGCCCGAACAGTGATAGAAAATATCAATCTATTTAGCGAAATAGTGTGCATTTCTTCCCGATATGACGATATTTCCCGCTGCGCATGTATCAGGGACTGATTAATTGATATCGCAAATCCACAATGACCAATTTGTGCCGATATAGAGACGGCAAAAAGTCTTAACTGGTGAAATGAGCCATTAATTGAGTTAGAACACAGCGCAAACTTGTGCATTCAACCCTCCACCAAATAAGCTAATTAAATAGAGCTTTGAAGAAGAACATTAGGCGGACTAGTCCGGTGAATGGACTGTTCCCTGTTTTTTGGTTGTACAAATGGATACATTATCTCCTGTCCCTTGTTATCACCGCTTTTACCATCAGTACTGGACGAAACAAAGGGAATACTTCCTAGATACCAAAAGTGTTCTGGAAGCGAGCACTCGATGACCATGTATAGATGCGGTTCTATCTTTATGACATTTTTATGTTTCTGCCAAAGCTGTGAGTTAGAAGAGACAAGATTTAAGAAGAAATATTTTCATCCGTATTTTAAAAGAAAATTTAAGCTTAAAACGTTGAGAAAAAATATTAGAAAGCACATTGCAAAAAAGCCCTACCACATGTTGAAACTGAAATAAGACGAATTATAAAATTAACCCCCACACATGCTAATCACGTGCGAACGAAAACTTGATGAATGTTTACACGTACGTCATAAAACGATGCTGTTTCAATTTATGGTCCGGAGTGAGAATCTATGGCAGACTTCACTTTTCTCGCTGAAGGTCTTGGCAATATCACGCCATTTTTCTCTGGTTTTTGCAATGACGACTTGAAAATGCATCGCAATCGACATTGGAAATGCTAGAGCTATTAACAAATTAATACCCGGGAGATTGACTGTGTTACTTATTATAAAGCCGTAAAGTCGGGAGCACGTGTCGCTAATAACCAACTAGCAACTCTTTGGTATTGCCATACTCGCGTCAAATGTCTCCTTTGGCGATAACAGATGGATTTTACCGTTTTATTAAGACATAATACACCGCCTGTAAAATTCCTCTGCATATTGGTCGCGGTAACAAATCAAGATTCTGCAACTCTGCTTCCTCTTAAGAACTCTATATCACAATCAGGGGTTGCGACCGCTGAATTCTTCAACATCTTTATTGTTATGTTAACATGTCTTGTACACTATTTTAATGACTTGCAGGGAGTTTTATTTGTTCCAGACTGATATACAACATTGTAACAAACTTTCCTCCATACACATATTGTTCATAAACTATCTTCTTAGGATTTATAAGAGTGTGTTAAGTTTTAGACGCCATGAATACATGACCATTCAATTTGTTATCATTTTTGAAATTCCTGCAGCGAGCATGCAACACTATGTCGTTTAACTACTTTCACCTTAACTGTCAGGTATTGACCTTGGTTAATGAATTTGACCTTGACATTGTCTTCTTCATATTCTGACAGCATTAAGTTTATATGACAGACCAAAATAAAAACAACAGTCTTCAAATATTGCAATTGACCCTCGTCGGTGGATAGCAATGTCTGCTGAAGAACCACACAACTTGTGTCTGTCGATCTCATAGGACAGTGGTGAAAATATTCTTAGTGGATGAGCGTGCAATGAGTTATATGTGTATGTCAAATGTCTAGACTTACTTATTGAAATAAATTCAGAATAAAAATACAGAACAAACATAACATCATACTAATACATCACCGATGTTATACCGGATATGACGATGTATTACAGCATACACGTACGTTTTGCTGTATTTTTCTAACATATTCGCCTCAGTGTTGCATTGCAATTGGCATAAAACGTATTTGGCGTTAATTATTGAATTTTGTATTATTTCATTGTGTTTGTTAAAGACTGGAAAAAAAATCTCATGTTGGTGGATCTAAGCAACACAAGAGCTGGATGATTATTCAAAGAGAGATAACCCCTCTGTGTTTAGTTCTCGCTTTGCAAATATGATAAAGTTTTACACATATCTTTTAACAAATAAACGAGAAATAACATTTATATGAAATATATGGAATAACAGGAAGTGTAATGGCGTTTATCTTGAATAATCGGTTATGTGTATGTTAAGATGACATTGATTATTTGTCTACTTAAGTATAATGCCAAGTAGCAGGATATTACACAAGTGTACATGTTTAAAAAATAAGAGAGACGGGTTATATACGGGTTATATACATTATCATTTTGTGATATTTACTACATTTATCAGTGCACTTTCAAATATTATTACAGGATAAAATACATAAGTGGTTTACAAAGAAACATTCTATTTTCCAAAACTGCATATTTCTGTTCTTGTCTTTGATTTCATGATCTGTAATGTGAAAAGCAAAAAATAAACAAATAAATAAATAAATAAATAAAATTAAGACAAATTAATAAATAAACAAAAAATAATAATACAATACAAATAAGAATAAAATAAGTAAAATAAATAAAATGTATTTATAAATAAAAAAAAAATAAAAATGATGATAAAATACCATAAAAGAAAACCCAAACAACAACAAATTAAATTTGAGGCCGTAAAGTCCAAACATTCATTCGTTCTGCTAAAATTTAAGTATAACTTGATAAACATTGGGAAAAAAAGAAATACATATCCAATTCCAATCCAGATGTTTCCTTTGAATAAGATGCTTAAACCACTTGAACACTTTGAACATTTGGACAGTTCTGAATTTGAATTTGGATTTGAATTCGAATTTGGATTTGGACAGTTTTGAATTCAGGGCAGTATTTTTCAAGAAATCTATTTTATCAATTTTGATATTTTTTAAATGATAATTTAAGTTTTATACACGATTTTTTTAAGACCATGTTGTCATTATTATCATTACTAGTTTAATATCAGAGTCCTTGATTCTCTAGGGATAACTTTCTGTTATATTTTAGCAACATACTTATTCTAATTAATGAAACCATTGAGTATAGACAGGCTCGTTCATAGATAATATTGCGTATTCACATTAAAACTTTTTATAAATTATTAAAAACTGGAGCATAAATGCCGAAAAACTAAGCTCTAATAAATACTGAAGAATAAATAAAAGATATAAATCAGTAATATAAAATTGAATAAGAACTCTATCCTACTTGTCAGATCTAACTTGTGAATTTTAAAATAGTTTATCTTTTCTACATGAAGTTTACATTTTTGACTTTATCAGAAAAATGCAATTACAATAACTGTGTCAAAAGTATAAATAGTTAACATATTTTTAAGCTAAATCGAAATTTATATATGCGTGAAAAACAATCACAATATTTTCCTGTATTTTAGAAATAGAATGTCAAAAATTTTAAATCTTATGCACGGTAACTTTTATTCAAAGTGTACAAAACTTATATTAAGATCATACTGTTATGCATGTTATGCGATTCTATATATGTTGATCATGAAGAAGTTCTTATGAAATTTAAAAATAAAGAAATGCAATTCTATTCGTTTAGATTTAAAATTTGGTTACTTTTTGTGGGTCAGGAACTTATCAAAATTAAAAACTATAATTAAGTCTTCAATGTTTTTAATCTTTAACACTTCGCATGTTTGATTGAAATGAAAGTGCGAAGTGGGGCGAAGGTATAGGGTCCCCAGACCACCGTGTGTGGAGTCTTATCCCGTGTCCCCCATAATTAAGAACACTGCCAGAATGGTTGCTACACGTGGGAATAAGCGGAGTGCTTGAATGGACTTTACTGTAATGTAGGGTAAAGTTAATTTCACCTGGAAATCCGAGTAAGGTGTGAACATTTAAATTATACTTCAAACAAAAGCTGATTACGAAGCCACCTCAGGGTCAGAGCAGAAAATCAGCGAAAATGAGTGATTGTGGTTCTCTCGTTCTTACTTATCAGGGCCATCAGAGAGGGCGATTTCGACGACGATATCAGCCCGCCAAGATAAGCCCAGGTGTGATGAATTCTAACACATACTGTATTCACTGTCTGTACATATAGAAGGCAACTGTGGCTACCATGTGTGTCCCACCTAAATCCAGGGCTGCTGAAAACCACCAACTGCAGGTGTTGGATTTAGAAATTGTCTTGCACGCTAATCTACCCGAATTTCTCGCTCAATTAACTTGTCAATGTTTACCTTTTGCATGGACGTGTAAAGTTTGCAATCGCTTTACCTTTGTTTCATTTTTCTCTACACCATATCTGAAACCTTGCACGCAAATTGTAGTCTAATCGTTCCTACCTTGTAAGTTTGTTAAATTGAAATAAAAATGTTTTTCACCTTTTGTTATCATCAAGGAAACCGCAATTTATCATAGTTATTCAAAGAACATGATAACATTTCGTATTTCCGTAAAACTCCTTCGCAACATTATGGAGCAAAATATGTTCAATATCTTGCAATTAGGGATATATCTCGCAGACAATATTTTATCACACAGGGCATATGCTGAGGACGTCGATTTCCTTTCGTACTTTAGTAAGTTATCAACAATATTACATATTATTAATAAACAGTAGAGATGTTACGTCAAAACTGGCATTTCTTTAACACTGAAAGGTCATCACAAGGAATTAGAGTAAGAGCACCCAGACGCCTTCACCCCTGAAGGATCCTGACCCCCAGTGTTGATGATGTTCCCCGAGCATTGTCGGGACCCCCAGAGGACGGGACTTATCTGCAGCCTCAGAGAAACGCCATGTCTGGTTGTCAGTGCCAAAACACTTATCTGCAATTAGACACTTCAGAGAGCGGAAACAGAGGCCGTTTGTTACCGTCAACGATGTTCAAACATATTGCATTTCATCTCGTCGAGCAGCGCAATACATTGTAGTTTTATCTTTTATAGATGTAAGTAAAATGTCAGTTACCTTCACAAGACGCCTTGGAATTTTTCTTTCACTCCCTTTTGTGGAGAAGTTTAAATTGAAACTCTTATGATGTTTATAGAGATGTTAAGATGAGAGAATAAACATGTTGTAGTAGCATGTTTGCGATATGCACATAAATGGCATTACTTTTACGTTGTAGAGACTGTAGGTTATGGATTGGAATTTGAAGACATTAAATATAAAGGATCTTGTAGCATACATTTTTGTTAATATGTAAATCCTCATATCATTTGTGTAAATGTTACTGATTGAAGTTAAAATATATACATGTATAACATCATTATAAAAATCAAATGATGATTAAGTGAAACAAAGTTGTTTTCTTTCTACTGCTGCTAGATGACACAATACTTCGTAACAGATAACAATATATACCGGCCTTTCTGCAAATCCAAACAATAGAAAGCCAGAAACAATAAGAATACTGGAAGCATCTGATACTTCGAAAATAAAAAAAATAACAACCAGAAAGCTTGAATAGAATTTATATATACCAGTATATAGATCAAGTATTTTAAAAATCGCGCTTCAAGTATCATTTCCTTTTTTCATAAATACATGTTTATGTTCCATGCCAAGAGCATATGTACACCATTGTACAAGATGTAGTGTCGGGCAGGATTGGAAACCAACCCGTTGGTAATATCTCTGTTTTCATTTGATGTGGGTTTTTTATTTACTAATTTTTTTTTTATGAAAATCAAGGTTTGGTTACTTGTTTCATTCATTTACTTGTATTTGATTTTGAGAACTCATCACTAATCTACTGTGGATAATAAAATATAACTAATATTTTCTCAATCTAATCAAAATTACCTCTTTGATGCGCTCCAAGTAGATCGCTAAACAAAGAGATCTTTGTGTAGCGATATACCTGGAGCGGATCAAAGATCTAATTTTAATTATATTGATATTTTTTTGATAATTTTTGGAAAGGTTATCTAAAAACCTGCAAATTCATTACTTAATAGAATAGATTTAAAAATATTAAGCAATGGCGATGATTAATTCAAAAAATGTTTCCATTTTATCCCTAATTCTGAACAATACATACCCTGCTCACATGCTCATATCAATAATATGAAGCACGTCGAAAGTCGAACAAAGAGAAAAACCTCAACTTTGATCAAGAGATCGTAATTGATTTAAAAAAATCTCAAAAACAGGATTGTATGTTAAATTATCAATATTACAAATATCTGTGATTTAAAGGTTAGTTGGCATTTTGTGTTTTACTCTCGGAGTGGGATTTAAAAAAGCCATGAATGGGAGGATGACGCATCGCCTAAGTTAATACTTGTACACACCAAATACTTTAAAACTTAGTCACTTAAACTATATTAACGGAAAATCATTTAATCGGATACCAATCGATGCGTTTTATAAAGTGCCAATCGTTTAATTGATTGTAATCTTCTATCACATTCAGAAACAGGCCTGGCATTGTCTTAGGCCAGAGGAAACAGCTGACTCGAGTCATGGACCCCCATTGTATTCCGTCCATTCCACTGCGCGGTCCTCTACTCTGGCAAAGAGATATCATCGTGTGCATCTGTCATTAAGGCTTGATTGAAACTTCGGGGATTCTTACCTATCTAGAATTACCTGACAGGTAGAAAACAGGTGTCGATGGTTTCGTTAATGATGATACACGTGGGGAGCATGCCAGAAAACTTTGGGTCATTGCGAGGGAAAGAGCACGTGTTTCTACTGGTATTGAGATGATGGTTAGGTTCAGAAATGACCATGCTTGGTCTAAAAGCTTTACACGTATAAAGTTTGTAAATGTGTACATTAATTTTCAGTAATTCTTTGGATAAAAAACCATATTTGACACATATAAGGACTAAATGCACAATTTCAATACTCTATTTTCATTTGCTGTGGCATAATATAAAGAAATACCACTTCTAAATATGAAGTGGTAAGATTAAAATTTTACAAAGCAATACATTTTGATTATCATTTAGAATAGAATAATGCTGTAAAAGACTACTTTTTTTCTTATGTTCACTGTGAGTGCAAGTTTTAACTTTAATTAAGAAAAAAAAGGTTTTGCAAAGAATATCAGAAATAATCAACAAATCAATGCTTTGAGGGGGGTTTTAACAAATGAAGATATTGTACATGCCTAATCAATATACACACGTAAACAATATAAATATATCAATAAAATCACAGAATGACTTCCAATGACTTCTACATGTATAGGAAATTATAACACGTATTATAAACCTATTTTTGTGTATTATTAAGCGTTATGTTTCATAAAATGAAATATCTATTTCAAAGATTTCGAACGGTAAGATCCAGTTTGCTAGTTTTATTTTTTTTAACCAGAACCGATATGCTGTGAATTGTTCGAATATAGATTGTTGTGTCCAAAGCACACTTTTATTCCACCTTTGTTAATACTCGGGGAACTAGCCTTTTTTGTAAGTATTCTATGGCTATGTGAGGTATTCAGGTTCATAGAACCTGTTTTGAACAAAATCAGATCTGTAGTTAAAATAAATAAATCTTTATTAAAACGTTGTAAGTTGTTGAAAAGTTTAAAATATGTATCAAGTGAGTGTGAATGCCTCAAACAAATATGAAAAATCAAAGTTATACAATTTAAGAGATCACAACGAAAATACACGTGGAAATAAGATCCACACAAAAAGAAATCGGAAAATATCGAGGGTAACATTTGCTTACAACATAATAAACAGAAAATATTTTCTCAAAAAAAAAAGAAGATTCAGAAATGAGACTCTTTTAGATTTCAACGCCTAAAATTGCTTAAAGATCAGTTAGGTTGATAAATAAACTTGTAATGAAATATCTATTATATTTGATTTAGAAACTGACATTTTTCCTTTTTACCTTTTATTCCAAAATTTTAGCAAGTACATTTCCAATTTTAGTTAATCATCTCGGCAAAAAAATTCATACATATATTTGGGAAGCAATTAAGGGGTCCCGAAATATTGACCATTCAGTCGTACACAATCACGTGTACATGTACCACAGTATAAGCGCGTATATCTACATGGTTGTAGTATATTTACATGGTTGTATCATTATTTATTAAGAAATCCAAAATTTCTGTCCGAAAAAATTAAACACTAACAGAGAATAAACATGACAACTTTTATAGTTTTAATTCTTATTTATGACTTCTATATCAAAATATTGATGCCAACCTTATCCGCTCGGTGTATGACTTAAAGGTGATGCAAAGTGTATTTTCCTCATCTTTTTTACCTCTGTGTACTCATTTTAATATGGAAATGTGGATACCTACATGGTAGCAACAACTAGATCAACATCTGTAAACAAATAACTGACATATCACGTCAACACGGAGATCGAGAGTGTGTCTCAGTTTGAGATATCATGGATTTAATGAGGGTTTCTATATCAAACTACATGGCCATGATCTAAATAGATTTGTAAATTTAAAAAACTGTCGTTGTGAAAGATTGAATGAAAAATTAGCATTAAATTGACCAATATGGCAGAGAATTTAAAAAAAAGAAGAAGATTTTTTTGCTGTGTTCGGTTAGCAAATTCAACACTTCTTTGATAATTCAAGTTGATCAAACAGTGTCTTATTTCAGAAAAACTCTATTGTTTATGGATAATACATGTAAATGTACGTGTATACCATTTTCTAACCTCGCCTTTATCAAAGATGATCTGAAGTCATGTTATGTTTACATCATACCACTTGTTGTGATGTCTGGTAAGTATCAATTATCAAACACCGATTTTTTTTCCATCAGGTTTTATTTTCATGACAATGAAATCATACATGTATTTTGACTAGAAAATATAACAAATCATATTGACATCTATATATTCGTATATTTCACGTGACAATGTCCAGCACCATTGGTTTCCGCAGTCTTTGATGTAAGTGTTTTCATTCAAATAAGCATTCGGATAAATCCAAGTACATGTGTATTTAATTATAAAAAAAACTGCATCATTTGAGATACGGATGATATCTGTGTGTTGATAATAACATAGGAGACGATGCTGATTGGTTGACAAACTGATGACGTAGAATCTCCTGATTGGGTAAAGCTCCGGTATAATAGAGAGGCGATAAAGGTAGGGACAATCTTCTGTTGATTGAGTTTCCCAATGATGGACTCAGTGAACCAGAGCCCGCCACTAAATTAGCTCCGTGTAACAGTGATAAAGCAAGCTCTGAGTCTGAAAAAGAGGCAAAAGTCATTGATTTAAATGTCGATTATACAGTGGGGAAAAAACTAAATTTTCCTAAACTTTGTTTACGTCCTGAATTCGCATGCAGATGAAAAACTCACCTCCTAAGCCTCGAAAGATCGTTTGTCTTTGTTTGCTCAGTTCATCATTGAAAGGCATCATGTTTGCCTGTGTCTGACTTTGCAAAAGACTCTCCATCGTTTCTCTGCGAAAAAAATATACATGTATACATACGTATTTTGCTGTCAAATGTCTTTGCAAACATTAGATTAGTATTCAGCAAGTGGAATAAGCTGTAGTTTACGTACCTTTCTATGTCTGACAGCCTGCTGGAATCTCTGAAACCTTTTGCAAAAGGATTGCTGTCTATTTTCAACTTTGTAATCTGAAATAGTAGAAAATAAATAATAAATGAAAACGAAAATGAAAAAAAGAATATCATTCAATCTTTCTATGTTGAAGTAACTATAGTTGTTCTTACCAGCTGGTTTTGGTAAGCGGTTACTGCAATGAATCCGGTCTCAGAAAAAGAGAACGTTTTATGGTCCGTCATTTTCAGTGACGTCAGAGGATTGGGTGTAGTTGATGTTTTCCTGATGATGTGAATACGGGGCTGGTACTTGTGCATGGAATTCAAAATTATCTACAATCAAAGATTAACAAAAAATTCGTAAAGTGGATTTGAGCAACAAAAAAAAACTATGATGAAATCTCAACACTAAATTGTTAGGTAGAAATCTTACATGTCCGGCCCTGTCCAGCACATTGTTGGTTAGCTTAAGTTTCTCAAAAGAGATTATCTGTTTCTGAAGTTGCGCTCCCGTGAAGACGGAGTCTGGATGGACATAAATGTTGGAGGGGAGAGGAGGGTCGGCTTTTCCCGCCACCAGCCACGCTGATCGGTGATAGGCGTATCTGTAACGCTTGTTGTCTACGGGTACAATATCCATTGCAACGATGTATTCTTGGTCAGGCTCCAGTCCGCTAAAGGACACGCGCAAGGTAGGAAACATGCGTCTGAAATGAAGAAAATAAACTGTAACCAAAATTTCGGGATAATTATAGTCAGCAAACCAAAATAGCATATAGTCTGTTATCTTTTCCTTCTGAACAATTCAGAGACTCTAATTAGAGATGTAAATTTTGTCGTGGCATCCGTGTCTTATATCACCGTTCGCTACTTAAAACGTCAACTTTGTACAAAAACATAAGACAAATGCTCACACGTCCCGCCCTCACCCATAAACTAGAACTCTATCCTCTTCGCGGTCACACTAAATACCGTCCTCTGTCGAAAGTGATGGGAGGGCAGGGGAGATCGGGTGTAAGCTTTGCGTGAGGGAACTCGTTCCGGTCCGATCTAATTTGTAAATGACAGTTTTTGTGCACAACGCCACATCTTTGGAGCGGGGGTGCGGAGATTTAACCTTGCTGTTATGTTCAGGGCTAAAATAGACCAAGACATCACATGCTGGGTAGTCAAACTCAATTCTGGTCGCCAGCGCAAGTAAATGCTTCGTTTGGATGAGTGGTATCGCGTTTTATGTAATGATCATGGCTCCGATTGTATCTGCATTTATGTGTTGACATCTCTAACCTTACACTGAGCAATGCAATTTGGAAAAGGAAAAAATTACGGAGAGATTTTCTTGTTGAAAGAGAAGACAAAACAGGTGCTTGTTTTTCTCTAATGTGTAGTTAAGTCTGTAACAATTTGGGACGGGACCCGGCGTTGACAAGGCGCAGGCGCTGACTGCCCCAACAACAAAGACGACCGATTCCTTGTTTTTTGGAATCCTGCAATCTATCAGAATGATTCTTGGTAGTTGAATAGCTGATGATATCTGTTTTTATTCAGCCTATCAACAAATGGCCGCTTTAGTAGTCTTAATGAATGCAGCCTTTGTCTTAGTTTGATAAGACCAAGTTAACACTTAGGTCTGTTGACGTGTTCATTATCACATTTAATATCTTTTTATTGTGCCTTCGAATAACAATCGTATTAAATGATATCTATTTCCCCTGCGTTGAACAAAATGTATTTTGAGTCCGAGTAATTTTGGCAAAATACATATGATAAGAAGAACGTATCTCGAGTTCGTCTCTGACTAGCTCCCAATGCGATAGCTGTTGCGCCCAAAAAAACGCAGGCTGTACTAAATCAAAATAAACTTGAAGTCCTAAAAGATAATACATGAATTGTTTTGTTGAATTTGACACCAATGCCGAGAATTTTGCTGATATCATCTCAGCATCTCGCGCGTTTGTTGTCAATGTCACCGAATATTAACAAGACATTTTGGCCAGCGGCTTCCACTCCGACATCTCTTAGAGTGTCAATAACATTGTTTCTGCTTGGTTGAAAAATCAATCGGCGATATATATTTAACGGTGTGTGAATTTGTTCTTGTGGTCATAAAAATGTTTAATTAAGATCCGACTTACGAAAGACAAATTTATTAAAATGTTTTTAACTGTTAAACTTTTATTTAACCATTTTTCGCAAGAACATACATTAAATATACAATGTATTTTGATTTTTTTTAAATATATAATTTAAATGGGTTTTAGTATTAAAAGAGTAGAGAATATTTTTTGTTCAAAAATTGATTATAGATAAAATCATTTTAATTAAAAAAAAAACTTAAACTGAGACGGCTGGTTTAAAAGTTACGCTTTTTTGCTAAGAGTCTCGAATATATATTTCTTAGTTCATACCACTTATACCCAGCTGTAATACTTGCTTAAGGCCTATTTGGAAGGAATAGAAATTATTTGTTCATTGGCGTTCCCTTTTTATTCGAAAAAAACAACCATGATTTTTAAAACGGACTCGATAAAAGAATGCTAAAGATCTACAAACCTTCCTGATTTCGTAATGATCATTTCTGTGCCCAGTTCATGGAACTTTTTCCAGAGATCTTTGGACTCCAGACGACATCTGACGTCGGCTAACTCCGGAGAATCCTCGGTGTAGTGTTCTATGGGAACCACGGGGGAGCCGCTGTCCGAGCTTCTGCAGGGGGACACAGAGGGGCTGGGCTGCTGGGCCTCCAAAGATGTGCAGGGTAGATGAGTGTCGTTAATGTCGCCTGATGAAATTTGAAATTCATTTAAATATCATAGTATGTTTATTTCAATCATCGTCAAAGAAAGAAACTTCAACTTTTATCGCCGTCAATTCTGTTTCTTTACTTTCCCGAAAAAAGCAAGTAGATCTCAAATTTATCGCTGAATTTTAATTAACGTGAAATAATAAATAATGAAATAAAATCTATTTACGGAATGAATTAATCAGTTTAAAAAAAAATGAAATACTGAGGATCTAAGTGGGCAAATGTTTACCTGGTGGTAAATCTGCGTGTTTTGGATTTGTTGGTCCTGAAAATGACGAAGTTGACTGAAGTCCATTGAATGTATTATCCTCCACTTGTTTTGGTACTTTCTGTCCAAGCAGCGAGTCTATGGAAAAAGCATTGGCTTTCTGAGAGAGTCTTGAGACCGGAGTCTCTGCTTTTCTTTCCCCGCGAAACGATAAATCCATTCTTATGTAGCTATATTTGATAATATTTCACTTTCGATTAAGATTTAAAGCAGTCCCAAGCATGAAATATCAACTGAAACACTTTGCAAACTGATTAAAATATTTTGGAGAATGCGCACTTTTTAATCGTCTGCTGTTTCCGAGGTGTGAATTTTGATTGGTTGCGACTCGGGTTAACTTACACGGTGGGCGTTCCCTCACTCTCCGCAATGAGCGGAGTCAGCCACCGTGAATTATTTTTCCGTTCCATTGATCTTAAATTAACTTTTTATTTACTGTTTATCAGTCATTGAATTTATGCATGTGAGCATAAAACCGAAATTTTACACCTGGAAATACAATGTATTTAATACCAGTGTTTTGAAATTCAATTTAAACACAATAGGTATACTTCAAGGGTCGAAATATAAAGTTGTTGTTTAGAAATACCCGTATTATTTCACAATTCCCTTGAAATCGTGCTGCTTGGAATATTCTATCAAAAACCTTGGACTTTTTTCAAAAATTAATTCAACTTTTCATGCAAGAGAAAATATATTCAATAGACCAAGGACATTATTGTCTTGTTTCGTAGAATTATCGACATCGAATAAGAATTTCAAGATTCTGACAAAATACATGTATGTAGATAATACATTTGCTGTACAAATGAATATTCGATACTTTAAGTTTTATATTTTGTGATGTCATGAAATGATGCACATATAACAAAAAAGGAATTTTGTACATATTTAAACATAATTTTTGAAAAATTATGTTTAAATATTTACAGACTTTTTATATGATATATTGCACACATACTTATATCTAAATTACAAAGAAATAAAACGACAACAAACGTAAAATTTAGAATTCTTTAATAATTATATTATCATTTTTATTGATTATGTGCAGAAGACTATATGAAATATACAAAATTTCTTTTAATTCTATTTTACAACAATGGGTATTGTTCTCTTCTTGTGCTTTATCCAAAAATTGTGTTTACTTATATTTTTAAACGGAATGTTTGTTTAAAAATGTGTCAGAAACAAGCGATGTGTGGTCAGTGAACAGTACCAGCATAAAAACCAGTTTATCAGCAAGTGAAGTTCCGTGTAAATATGGAAGTTTTCATACATTGATGGTGAAAACGCGCGAACGACACTTGACATCCGGAGTACAGAACATGACAATACCGGTTCCCGCGCTACCGAGCCGGGAAAGGGGGCGGGGCGGGCCTCACCTGACTATGTATATACCTGTAGATAGTAGCGATAACAGATAATGAAGGTGTCGATTTAGTACAGAAAAGGCGCGACAAATGATGACCCAGGGCGCTCCAGGACAGGCTCTCCGTCATTTAATCCCAAAAATCTAATTTAAAATGGAAATAAAGTTGAGGAGTTTATTAAGATAAAATACATCAGCTGATACATGGGGGTCTATTTGTCGCCCCTGTTTCCTGCCATTACGGTAATGAAGTGTGAGGTAACACAATCTTGATCCCCTCGACAGTACCATTACTCTGTTCACTTTGTGTGATCAAATTTATTTGTACATCTGTGTATTTTGATTTTACATTTCTTAATTCTCAAATTATTCCCATGAATAGGTAATTCAAATTTAAAAAGACGTACATGTACTTTCTGTATACATGTACATTTTTTCACACATGTATGTCCACTCTTTTACAATGTATATTCTGAATGGGCTGATTGGGCTCGTATAAAATACCGCAAGTGTTGGAGAAGAATTGGTCCCGTTCTATGGATATTCTACCGTTTTCTTGTTTTTCCATAACTGTGAATCAAATTGAAGGGCATTAAAAACACGTATCCACATTGTATTTAAAGAGATATATATATATTAACATTTTTCTTGTCTTCGTCTGTGATAACACTACGAATCGATTTTGTAACGTATACTCCAATACATTTCATCAATGAATATTTTAATATTTGTTTAAAATCGTATAATTGCTGAAAATTATATGAATTATAAGTGATAAGGAATCATTCTTTGAATATTATGAGGTGATCAAATACGGTCAGGGTGATAAAATCTATCATAAAGCCCTTTGGGCTTTATTAAATTTGATCACCCCGACCATATTTGATCACCACATAATACTAAAAGATGATTCCTTATTCCTTAAATCAGAAGCATATATGTGGGGTTTTTTTCTATATCAGACATTTGAGAAAGATTAATACTTATGACATAATTATCAAATGCAATAATTGAAAAAAGAAGTGAAATGGTGCTATCTCATAAGTTGATTTATGAAAATCTTTATGCACTATGGTTGTCCAATACATGTATTGCAAGTAGTTTCATAAGTCGATTTTTTTTTCATTTGGATTGAATTATTTAATTACTTTATTAAAATTATCCCCAATTACTGATTCAAATAGATTATCTTTGGAATTTGCAACTTTTTCCTCCGATATATTCTATTCTGACGTGCATCAAGTGCAGCAGGAATGTCCATGAAGATATCTCAGGACTATGAAATATATATACAGGAACGTCTTAGGAGACGTCTAAATGCTATGCGAGTTTCTCAAAGATTTCCTGTTATTTAAGTACCCGCCATAAGTTTGTCCAAACATAAGGACAGCATGGATCCTGTCCAAAGATCATCTTAAGTTTGTACGCTGCTGTTTTCATGGACACTGAGATGTCATTATATCCCCATCTCCATTGTCTGGGTACGAACTGATTTACAGGAATCATTCTCAAATACTCTCCCATTCTTTAAAGCAATGGTAACGATGTTCGGTAATTTGCAGAAAATGATTTAATAGTATCTTTATTTTTTCTACCTCATCCAGTTAACACCCAGTTAACGCACTTGAATATAACATGTTTCTGGATTAGATAGTTCGCGGTTTAGTCTCTATGGGACTAAATGTGAAGCATGATCGTGTTTATCCATTGTTTGACTAAAGTAAGTCTTAAGTTAGTATATTGTTTTGATTTCATACATGTACCAATCAAAACCTTAAGAGTTAAGGTTTAGTCCGGCGTTTAGAAAAGAAAAACAAGAGGCCCATGGGCCACATCGCTCACCTGAGTAACAATAGGCATGATAAAATCAGCTTAATGGAGTCAAAATACAAAAAATCTGGACAATGTGGTATAATACATGTCGATCCTGTATAAATAAAAACTCATCTTCCCCCTGAATATTCTTATTTTTTATAATCAAGTCCCTTTTCTAACAGGATGATTTTATAGTCATATCACATGTTGAGCAATGCAGTTCTAAAAAAGATCCTAAACAATTGATAGATACTATATGGGATATAAACCTACATCAAACTCTGAACCCCTTGTGAGGTCCAAGAATCGTCCAGGGGCCGGAGTCTAAACAATTTTAAAGAATCAGCAATATGTCAAAATGCTTGTATATAAGTAAAACCATATGCTTCCACACAAGTTTCAGCTTTTCTGGCCAATTGGTTTCTGAGAAGAAGATTTATAAAAACTTTAATCTATATATTCCTATGTAAAAGTTTGACCCCCCATTGTGGCCCCACCTTACCCCCAGGGATCATGATTTTCACAACTTTGAATCTACACTACCTGAAGAAGCTTCGGCATAAGTTTCAGATTTCCTGTCTGATTGGTTTCTGAGAAGAAGATTTTTAAAGAATTACTCAATACATGTATATTCCTATGTAAAAATTCGACCCCCATTGTGGCCCCACCCTACCCCCGGGGGTTATGATTTTCACAACTTTGAATTTACACTACCCGAGGATGCTTCCACATAAGTTTCAGCTTTCCTGGCTGATTGGTTTATGAGAAGAAGATTTTTTAAGATTTACTCTATATATTCCTATGTAAAAATTCGACCCCCATTGTGGTCTCACCCTACCCCCGGGGGTCATGATTTTCACAACTTTGAATTTACACTACCTGAGGATGCTTCCACATAATTTTCAGCTTTCCTGGCCAAATGGTTCTTGAGAAGAAGATTTTTTAAGATTTACTCTATATATTCCTATGTAAAATTTTGACCCCCATTGTGGCCCCACCCTACCCCCGGGGGTCATGATTTTCACAACTTTAAATGAATTTACACTACCCGAGGATGCTTCCACATAAGTATCAGCTTTCCTGGCCAAATGGTTCTTGAAAAGAAGATTTTCAAAGATTTACTCTATATATTCCTATGTAAAAATTCGACCCCCCATTGTGGCCCCACCCTACCCCCGGGGGTCATTATTTTCACAACTTTGCATCTTCACTACCCGAGGATGCTTCCACATATGTTTCAGCTTTCCTGGCCAAATGGTTCTTCAGAAGATTTTTGAAAATTTCACGAAAATTTTCAATAATTTCTAATTATCTCCCTTTGTAAAAGGGCGTGGCCCTTAATTTTCACAACTTTGAATTCCCTTTGCCTAAAGGTGCTTTGTGCCAAGTTTGGTTGAAATTGGCCCAGTGGTTCTGGAGAAGATGTCGAAAATGTGAAAAGTTTACAGACAGACAGACAGGTAGACGGACAGACAGACGGACGGACAAACAGACGGACGACAGACAAAATGTGATCAGATAAGCTCACTTGAGCTTTCAGCTCAGGTGAGCTAACAACTAAAATGTTGGGTTTTTCTTCGATGCTTTGGCTCTAAACTTGCAAATCCCTATTCATTATACCCTAAAAAAAGATCTGACGGGTAAAATTATACTTAATATTGTGTTCTAACTCGGTACATTGTATAGATAGGGAAACTCTGAAACTTTATATTTAAAAAAAATGATTTTACTATTATATATATATTCCTTTACTTACAAGTCATATGAGCAATAAATTATTGATAATAAATTTTATTTTTTGTTGCCTTTCTTTTAAAGTAGTATCTTAGGAACAGCACGGGAACCAGTATTGTCACATTTTGTACTGCCAAAAATCGCCATCTTTATAATTTTGAATATGTATGACATTTTATAAAATTCAAGAAATCAACTTCTTATAATTTTTAAACTGCAACTCTTTACCATTTGTGAATACTAAATAAATTCTTTGACCAACAATAAAATAATAACACGCCCAAACGTTTTGGAGTTAAGTTTATGGTGAGATTTTAAACCCTTAATCTGTACAACAAGAAAGCATTTATAAATCAGAAATGCAGTTCAAAGAATCAAAGCACAGCAAATAAAATGGATGCCTTTGTTATGTGCTCCACAAACTGGTAACATAACAGCTTATAAAACTGTTTTTTTTCTCAGGAGTGTAAATAACTAAGATGGTGTCACAGATAAACTCATACACATCTGTGTATGTAAATAAACAAGGAAGCACATTTTGTGTCAAGAGTACAGAATAAAAATTTAATAGCACTTGAATAAAAATATAGATTTTGTTCAAATTTTTAAAAATTAAGGACATTCATACAAGTTCCGACATTTCAAATAACAAAAAATCCCTGTTTGTTTCAACTCATCACAACAGAATTTTACCATATTCAGAATCTGTTTACACAGTAACGATTATCCAATCAGAGGTTATGTATATTTGACATTCTAGAGAAAAAAGATGTTCTGATTACATTTACAAATAAATCCTGTTAGAAATTTCATTATATGGGTAGTGACCAAAAGTGAACTCGACCAATATAACGATCATTAAATCTGTTTTTAAGAATGGAATATAAGATGTACATATCATAAATGGCTGTCTAACTTTTTTGAGTATGAGTCCACTAGTCTGTATGATTGTGTACAAACACTGTCCCCTAGTATTCTCTTTATTCAAGCCATACTTTTTTTTACTTCGTGTATTCTGAATATCTACCCTAATAAAAATCTTGTTTTCATATTACATACCCTGTGTTATTTTTCATATTTAATAATTACAGCATCAGTGAAATTTAAACATTACATATTTTGTATTTAATATGATTACTAATATCATGATATAATATATATCCCTAACGGGTCCTAGATCGATGATTTATCAATATTTGGCATCTAATATATTATAAACAAACTTTTCTAATAAGATTAAAAATCTACATGTAAAGGAATGAGCACTGAACACTACATAATTTCATAGTAGAAAGACAAGTAGACCAATTCATTTGACGTCACTTAGTGAGATTTCGCAATGCACAACTGTCTGCGCGTTCAAGCACCATACATTTTCAAATTGTCGACACCTGTTTCATACATCTAACAACATTTTAACTAACATTAAACACAACTGTCTGCGCATTCAAGCACCATACATTTTCAAATTGTCGACACCTGTTTCATACATCTAACAAGATTTTAACTAACATTAAACACAATGAAGCATATATAGCTGAGTATTTTGAAAATAAACTAATTAATTATGGCACATCTTACACAGACATTTGAATTACTGACACAGATATACACGGTATATCGTAATTCATGATATATATACTCAAAGAAGTCACAGATCTTTAACTCAGCTGTAATTATTGAGGATTCCTGGGTTTCTTTTTTTGGACTGTGACACAGTGACGCAGTTCTCAGTATTTCGACTCTGGTAAAATATCCCGGTCGTAGTCGGAATTTTGTGGGCACTGACTGCTGCCCTTTGGGACCCCCAACATATTGAGGACCTTGTTATCGGTGGGGGCGTGGTCCTGACGGAGAGACAGCAACAGGAAGTACGTCTCCACACCTGACACTATGGTGGTGATGAACCCGAACACCTGTAAAGGTAAAACAGAACAAATTCGAGATTTACTTTTTGGTTAGTATACATCAAATGTTACCCCCCCCCCCCCCCCTCCCCCCCCCCCCCCCCCCACCCGTTATACGTACAGCGGCCGCGGCGTATCCACCTTGTCCGCACGTGTGAGATGCCATCACTATGGAAGCTATCAGGTACAAAAAGGTGAAAATGGCCCCGATGAAAAAGTGCTGCAATGCGCAAATCAATTTATCTAATTGTATTAATATTTGTATCAACTTTATATGTAAAAACAGATTTATAAAAATATTTGATATTTTGTCTTACCCACACTAGCCAAGGCACAAATTTCATACACCATTTTTCATCGATAGTTAAGGCAAATATCAAGTAGTTTATGACGTCTGTCAAGAAGACACTGCCCGCAACGAACTCAAAGAATCCGTAACTTGACCCGTATGTGTTATCACAGGCTAGATTAGCCCCGGCCCATGTGCAGATCAGACATATGAAAGAATCTAAAAAAAAAATACCGGCAGTGTTAGGCCATTATTTATTAGTTGTTTTTCAAGAATTTTTACCAAAACAATTTTTCGGTAGGTCGGAAAAAATAAAAAAATAATTGAAAAACACATTTCCCCCAAAAATTAATGAGGTACTATAAAGACTTATCAACCCCCCCCCCCCCCCCCCCAAAAAAAAAAAGATTGCAAAATAATATTTATATTTTCTTAAATCTTAATTTTTAATGCTTGATAATTTCAAAAATTATAGGTTTGATTAACTTTATTCAGTTGACTTTACATCCATTGTATATTTGTGGCGAAGTTCTTTATTAAAAGAAAAATCCGAAAAATTCTAATTCTTAAAAACAACAAATAAAGAAAATGGCCTTAGGAAAATCATTAGAAAAAAATACACAAACACACAGCTTCGAGCGAAACAATCAAATGTGCTTGAAAATTGGTCAACTAGTCAGTATCTAGCGCTGTGAGATAGTTCGTTGGTCTAGACCCCGTGAATTTTCCTCATGCGACTCTAGTTCTTAGAAAATTTAAACCCCCGGCCCTCCCTCGATCGATACATCTAGATCCACCTCTGTAAAAGTGAGCTATACAGTGTATATCAAAATAAAACAATGCAACCCTTCACAGTATCCATCTTCCTAAGTCAGAGGATTCTGATCCACACCTGCCTTGGAAAGTTGCACAGAATCTTGAATTTCGAATTTCGAAATAATTGCGCTTACAATCATGATAATATTCTTACGATGATGGCGGCCTCGAAAATTCCGAGCCGACTCTTGACGTATGTGAGATTGATGGAGACACACGTGTTCCCTATACGTCTGGTGTTTCCCTGGGTCTCCGGGGACTGGTCACATTCCTCGGTGGACTGCATCTTCCCGGGTTACACGTGGTGACACAATGAACTTCTCTCACCCTCAATGTTGTGTACGCGCACAGAACGTTATTAATTTACAAAAATAGAACAACTTACTTTGCGCTAAAAAAGAAGTGAAAGAAAGGTAACTCAAGCTTAGCTGCAGGTCTGTAGCTCCCGGTCTGAAAAAAATTCGGATGGACGACCTGGGAGCTACAGTGCCTCCTATAGTAAAAATCTGCAATTTACGGCGCACAAAAAATTGCGCTAGTTTTGGATTGATTAACCTTATTTCCGAACACATTCTATACAAATATTTAATTCCAAAAAAATCCTCGGACATTTTACTATAGATATCAACACTTTACTTCTTTTAAACACCATCACCAGCCCCGTAAAGTGAAGTGGTGCAGTTTGTTTACATGTAAAAATGGCGACTCTCGATCTCGACGTGAATTTAACATACTTCAATTTCCGAGGTCGGTTAGCGTGTTTAAGAGAAAATTTGAGGCAAGTAAAGTACCGATATCAGTACTAAATTGACAAAAGAATTTAATGGTACTATTTTTTTCCACAGAATTTGTGTGAAAATAAGGTTAATCAGTCCAAAACTAGCGCATTTAATTATAAATTGCAGATTTTTATTATGGAAGGCACTGTAGCTCCCAGGTCGTCCATCCGAATTTTTTTCAGACCGGGAGCTACAGACCTGCAGCTAACTCAAGCTCAGCCCATCCACGAGAGAGAGAGAGAGCGAGAGAGAGAGAGAGAGAGAGAGAGAGAGAGAGAGTATAACACTGACATAGGCATTATCCGTGAGTGAGAAATACCCCCCCCCCACTCAGATTTGTGAGAGTCTTTATTTGAATGCTGAAAAAATGTATGGCCGAAAGGTACGAAAGACGAATAGGGCCACATAAAAAAATATTTTTATCTCGTAATTACGAGAAAAGATCTCTTTAGTTATTACGAGAAAAGATCTCGTAATTACGAGAAAAGATCTCGTTATTACGAGTTAAAGATCTCGTAATTACGAGAAAAGATCTCGTTATTACGAGTTAATTATCTCGTTATTACGAGAAAAGATCTCGTAATTACGAGAAAAGATCTCGTAATTACGAAAAAAGATCTCGTTATTACGAGTTTATTATCTCGTAATAACGAGAAAAGATCTCGTTATTACGAGATAATTATCTCGTTATTACGAGTTGGTTATATCGTTATTACGAGAAAATATATTGTTATAATAAAATACATAGTAGTTGTTATTTGATTTATTATGGTGAAAAAATACATACATAATATAAGTGTTCCTCGTTCACCAGATCCATACTTCCAAGTCGATTGGTTCAGCCTTTCAGTCTATTTTGGGGTTTTTTTTCAGAAACGTTAATTCAGTTTTGATTATTTTAAAGTACCAACGATCATTATTTATTGATTTCTATTTTATTAAATCGGATTTGATATTTTATCTTATATGAATAAATAAGTGGAAAACAACTTTCAACGTATATTACAATACCACTCCGAAGTAAATACCAGGTAGTCCTAGTCATAAAAACACAATTCCATTAGTTACAGAGAACTATATAGTTTCAATCATGAATATGCGAGATTAACCCCGGATTGTGTTTTATATATTCATACACAATCTATATTGAAAATAATTGTTTTCGTATATTAACATTTTGGAGTCTGAAAACAAATTATCCTTCATATTTATAATTTGGTCAATTAATTTATTAATCAATCTGCTTTGCTCCTTTTGAATTTTTTTCACTAATTTAATGAATTTCTTCATATATGTTCATCCATTTTACATAAAAAGACTCAGAAAGTACATGTAGAACAATGAAACGCACCATTTTATATAGATCTTTTCTCGTAATAACGAGATCTTTTCTCGTAATTTCGAGATAATTAACTCGTAATAACGAGATCTTTTCTCGTAAAACGAGATAATTAACTCGTAATAACGAGATATTTTCTCGTAATTACGAGATCTTTTCTCGTAATAACGAGAAAATTAACTCGTAATAACGAGATCTTTTCTCGTAATTACGAGATCTTTTCTTGTAATTACGAGATAAAAATATTTTTTTATGTGGCACTATTCGTCTTTCGTACGAAAGCCATGTATTTACTAAAAGTTATCTATCTTGTAATTTTCGAACAAAAATCTGTGAAATAAATTTTCACAATCTGAAACAAACCTGCAAAAAATTACAATGATATTATTCGCATATTTCCTAAAAAACCAAATATCAACCATGAGTGTATTCGTTTGGTCGATTGGAGAGCTGCAAGAGTAATCCTCATTTGCTCGTTTGCAGTATGGAGATCCCCGGTAGATCTCCATTGTCTACTTTCTAAATAGCAAGTAGACGCTGGAGATATCCTGGACCAGTTCTGGAGGTAGCAAACGAATACACCCCATGATATTTGTTTGTCCGAGGTGTACTATTTAAGGACTTTCGGGGACTTACACTGTCTGACAGTTGTTTTTAATGTATCTTCGTGTGTTTTGATAAGGTGAAAGTTAATTAAACTTTGGAGTTTAAGGGCGGACAAATCCGATTGCCCGACGCCCGGGGCAAGTGATTTTTCCAATCGGGCAAGTAAAAAATCGGTAGGGACTTGCCCGTGGGCAAGTGACTTTTTAAACTTTCGCATATGTACTGAAAATGGAAGTACCGTATTTTGCCAAATATAATACGCACTTTTTTTCTAGAAAATTCTTTACGATCTAAGGGTGCTTAAATTATACATCACGATAGGATTTTGACATGTTTTTTTTTCAGGTGCAGTACGGTCTAGCATAATGAAATAAAATTCTCACAACTGTTCTTCAGTGCTACTGTTCTTGTGTTTGTTTATCGTATCGTTTAAAACTAATTTAGTCTTTGTTAGAGCGTTTAATTGTAAGTGCTGTTTTGATTATAATCTGTTAATAGATAAATACTTATAAAATGGCAATTTAACATCAATTTTAGCTGTTTATTCTATGTTCAACTTCTTTGAGCTGTGTTCACCGTCTCCATGTACGCCGCCATAACTGATGTTAAAAATAGATGTGTGCCTGTTATCACTCGCTAATCGTAATCATAGCCTAAAACTTTTTAAAAATTAAAATATTAGGCCTAATATGATTAGATATAATTAGTTTAAATTAAACAACTCACTGAAGATTCGTTTCAACTTTATTTTTAACACCTCTGCGGCCTTATTGAAACCATGGTTGTGAACACGTGTGCACTTATCACCTATTATCTCGGACATTCACCTAAGGTGAAAGAAATTATCAAAACACCCAAAACTGTTAATAAAATGTTTGCTTTTTACCTTTACAACAAATCCAACTAAATATCAATATGTAAAGTGTGATTTTTTAACACATTCTCGAGAAAACCAAGAGGAAGAGATGTTAAATCAAAACTATATATATTTTATGAAGAGTATTAAAAGTGGAAAAATTTAAATTAAAGGGCAAAATCATCGTAAGGTATGTGTATTGTTTATTTTTAATCACAATAAAGAATTTGGTGGGGCTGGTAGATATTGAGGTAGGGCAGTAAATTTTGCCTTGCCACTTGCCCGAGGGCAAGTGCTTAAAAAATGTATTTGTCAGCCCCTGGAGTTATGTAAATCAGTGTTCGATATTTGGACTCGTACATGTATGTATGGTAAGGAGTCCTAATTATTTATGCACAATAAATATTAATGTCATATTTAGAGGTCAAATTTTGTTTATAAACTTAAATTTAAGATATCTTAAAGTGAGACACTTTTGCATATAAAAATGGAATATTCCTAGCTATGTTTTCTTTAACATCACAAACAATTGATACTAGTATATCTAAAAAGTTGTGTTTAAACAATGCACATCTCATTTTATATGAGTCTTGCACGCATGTGTCAATCATAAAAGTTTACCGCAATAGTAAATTATTCTATTTGAATACACCTTTGTTATAGAAACGACTGTCTCTGTTTACAGGCTATTGTACATTTCAAAGTATGAAAAATAAAATGCATGAACAATTTGTTTTCATATTACAGACAAAAAAGGTTACATGTATTTGAATAAAAAAACCTTCAAGGAATTTGAGTTAATTTTTCCCCATACATATGTTGTGTACTACGTTAAGTCTTCGGCTTATAGACAGTAAATAAACTGTAGGATCGTGATCATGACTGATGCGCATATATACCGGCATTTGTTAAATTTGGTATAATTCGTTAAATGCAGTTCTAAATATTGTACTGAACATGACTTCCTCAAAAAAAATAAAAAGAAAATAAACTAAATATATAATTATAAGAGTGTGTTGCAGTTCCTATGCTATTTTTCCCTAGAGGAGTTGCAGATAAAATGGAAAAATCAAAGTTACAGAATTCGATGTAAATCTTTTTTTTTAATGCAACGTTGTACATAAAGCAGTGTAGAATCTTATCTGAAAAGTTTGTACGAACTTTTATAAGACCATGAAATAAATTTGAAAATGGTTACACAGACAAATGTGGCAGATTTCACGCTTTATAAAAGGGGAATCTTCATTGTTGTGAAAAACTGCCTCCTTGAAACAAAATTAATTTGATATTAACGTTTAGAGTCAGACAATTTCTTGAAAACTGCTATTTCCGATTTTTGTTTCAAAGAGGCACATTTTGAAAAAATCTGACTTTTGTAAAAAATCATTAATACCTTTGAAATCTGAGAACGCTTTGTTAAATTTCCCCGTTATAAGTCATGTCTAGATTAGTAGAGTGGTTACGCAGTTACATGTAGAATACATGTAGGTTGTAACCGTGGCCGACTTTTTTGATTGGGTTCGAATCCCGGAACAGTTGGAATTTTTTTATACATATTTCTTTTAATCGCATGAATAGGTAATGTATATAGATAATTTAAGGTTCTCCGACCCTCAGCCTCAAAATATTTTTTTCATCATAAAAATGTTATTCGTCCTTCAAACTTTTTAAATAAAATGAAATAAACAGAATTTTATTGATGGTATTATCCATGCATTTTACAAAATTATTGCAAATTTGCCCACGATGGAGATAGTGGAATAAATATACAAGTAGGGATCAAATTTTACAAAAGAAGTTGTACTTGTGCATCAGTGGCTCGAATCCCTTTACCTATATGTAGTTAGGTGTAGATCTCCGTGGAGCCACTAAGCCAAGCATTTTGTTGAATCGCTTATCGTAATATTAACACTTGAAGACTTATTTTTTGTCTATGTAAAAGGCAGATTTATGGTACGAATAAATAAAATCCGGATAATTTAGAGTTTTCGGACATGGCTGAGGATCGGAGATCGTTAAGAATGTCAGAATAAAGTTATTTTAACCCTTGTCAATGTAATATTTTGCATGCGTGCTTAATTTTTTTCAATATTACTTAATGTGTGAAGTCCCCATTATAAACTTGAATTATAAACATTTTCTTCTGAACAAGGGATTTCAAAACAATGTACGCATCAATGTAGAAAGATGGGTTTTTTCCCCTTTTTAAATAAATAACCGGGTATGCCGTTTTCAAAGATACATGTACAGGTTGTTAAAAGTAAAAAATTCATTTAAAAAAAGTATGAATCGATGAAGAAGCAATAGGTAAATGAAAATATGTACGGATAAATTTGTTCCACCTTTTTATCTAGACTAGGTGTTTATCTAGATAAAATAGAAACATGCGATGGTTATAATTACAACTCTGATGGTTTTGAAGAGCTATTCTGAGAATCAGATTTATTCATGTAGCTCCAAAGAATTATATTTTAAACACGCTGGACAGTAGAAATCAAATTGATATAAGTTAACATCAAAATACAGAATATATGGTCATCTATGAAAATCAAATGGTGGTTGCCGTGTTCGATAGAAATGCGAGTAAAATATATATTAATGTTTGTGCATTTTGCCTACATACGGAACATACCCGCTATGTAAATAGTCGTCTACGTAATGTGTCTATATTTAGATATGACTCTTCAAGCAATACGGATATTTAAAGGTCCTTTCCACGTTAGGGAATAATCCCACTTTTTTGCAACACCCCCTTTATTTTATACATCTGTTCTTATATACATCGATGCAGGTCACTGAATAAAACCCTACAACCTTTTTTGGTTTTCTGTTTGTTTGCTACATTTTAACGACATGATAGTGCGAACTACAAATGTATGTGCGATGGATTTTATCAGATGGTGTCATAGATAATTTTTACACTTTTGTACATGTAAACGATCTACAGAACAGGTTCTCAAGCCAAAGAACAGAGCAAATATTTATTAAAAAATAAAATAAAAAATGTAATGATAGACTACATAGATATGTAAAGTATTTGATTTTTTCATCTTGCAGAATGTTAATATTAGATTAGATGGTGTCACATACTGGTCCAACACGCCCATTCATGTTAATAAACCAAGTAGTAATGGCATTTATTAGAAGAAAACAAATACAAAATAAAATCTTTCACTGGAATTTTCGTTTTCAAAAAGCAAATATATTATAAACATTGAAACACAAAACTTGCCATTTCATCTATTCGTAAAGTTTAAGAATATTAAAAGGTGTTCATTAAGTGAGAACAGTCGTCTGTATGCTTCTTTGTTTAAAAGTTCCCACAATTTTCTGATTGAGATAGAATTAAAGTTCAAAATACTAGTAAACAAAATCTTTATTTACAAAAAAATAAATATACATATATAAAATGCATATTCGTTTCGTAATTTAAAACAGGGAGCACATACTTTCAGACAATCAACGGTTATATGTATTTTGATGTCAACAAAACGCATATAAATAAAAGATATTTCTCCCGTGCGTCTTACTCACTCAGACATAGCCGATGAATAAATAACTGACACGGATACATCATGATTAATGGGCTACATACTTAAAGTGGTCGCAAATCTTCCACATAGTTACATGTAGTATATATAGACTTTTTCTAAGTGATACTAAAAACCTTTAACACTAGTCTTAGTATTTTGACCCCGGAATGCTCCCTGAGTCGTATTCGGGGCTCTGTGGGGTCGCTTTAGGGACCCCCAACATATTGAGGACCTTGTTATCGGTGGGGGCGTGGTCCTGACGGAGAGACAGCAACAGGAAGTACGTCTCCACACCTGACACTATGGTGGTGATGAACCCGAACACCTGGAGAAGAAAAAAAACATAACATACGAAATTTGTTTTTACGACAGGGTACTGCAATTCAACACAATATCCCTCTCCGAACCACTTCCTCCCCAGTTCACCACCCGTTATACATACAGCGGCCGCCGTGTATCCACCCCGTCCACACGTGTGGGTGACCATGACAATCGATGCTATCAGGTACAGAAAGGTGAAAATAGCCCCTATGAAAAAGTGCTACAAAACATATTTGATTTCAAATAGATAAACACATGTATATTATGGCTTAGTATATCTATCCTATTGTATATTAATTCGAAGTATATTTATTCATTAATCAAGGGCCCACTGGTGGTATATAAATATTAAAAATAATAATTGTAAAAAGACAAATAATGGATATATAAACCGAAAAATTGTCTTGATCCAAGCGTTACAAACTATTTCAACTATTTAATATATTCTTATAAAAGTAGTAAAATAATAAATTATATATCATATCATTAAAAATATTAATAAACTATATATATTTTACACAATCCCAATGTTGTCTTACCCATACAAGCCATGGAATAAATTTCATACACCATTTTTCATCGATACTCAGAGCGAATATCAAGTAGTTTATGACGTCTGTCAAAAACACAGTGCCTGCAACAGATTCATAGAATCCATAGCTTGACCCGTATGTGTAATCACACACCACGTTAGCCCCTACCCCTGCGCAGATCAAACAAATGAGTGACAGAATCTGCAAAAAATTTAGAAAAATTGTCAGATAACAGAGAGAGAGAGAGAGAGAGAGAGAGAGAGGGGGGGGGTTCTGTTTTAGGGTTTGTAGGGTCTGCATTTATCATTTTTAAAAAAAGCCTTTCAAGTTTGTATGTTTCCAATCCTAATTAATTAGCCCCTGTGCTGTCTATTAAGTTACGGTTACAGTTCGTTTTGTTTTACTTTAAATAAGAGATCTGCGTATATAACCTTTCAAAACATCATGAAATTCGCAATTATTACAAATAGGAATGTTAAGGTTGCTTGATATATTATATATAAAGATGATAAACATATTATTCTTACAATTATGGCTGCTTCAAAAATCCCGAGAAGACTCTTGACATAAGTGAGATTGATGGAAAAACACGTGGATCCTATACGGACCGAGTCTTGCTTACTCTCCGGGGGCTGGTCCCTTCCCACGGTGGACGCCATTTTTATTTGACAAAATTATCACGCATGAAGCGAGCGTAATTTACATAAAACAAGGTAAATTATATATTGCTTTGGGAAAAGGGAAGAAGGAAGAGAACTCCAGCTTAGCTATTTTGAAAGAAAGAACGGAAGAAAGAAAGAAAGGCAAGTACTTTGAACAACTTTCGGAATTTAAAAAGTATAAATATATTCAATGGTTTATTAATATATAGACACAAAAGGAAATTTATCAAATTTTCTAATTTCTTTCGAGTGGATTCACCGTCATTCTTAGTTCGCATGCACGTAGCATCGTTTTTGAAAGTGGAGGGGGGGGGCAGACTTATCCAAAATCTTAACAAAAACTTGGCAAGGAAAAAAAAAAAGAAAAAAGAAAAAAAAAAAAAAGAAAAGAAACAACTCTTCACTCAAACCTTCAAAATCCTAATTCGAGGGGCAATTCCTCCAAAACTAAAGAGTGGGGGGGGGGGGGGGGGGGGCACTTCCTCCGAAATTTAATATTTCGGAGGAGTTTAATTATTAGGAGGTTTATATAGGAGGTTTAATATCATATTAAATATATTTAATATAATAATTTTATATATGTAAATTTAAGAAAATTGTTTCGAGAAAAAGTACATCCTACATGTACGTGCCTGGTTCGTAACGAATAAGTTAACCATTGAGCAAATATAAAATTAACAACGAAGTGATTAAAATATTTATTTGACAAGTTATACTTGTGCAACACAGCATAGTTTATGAACAGTAACAACGCTTTGTGAATCAACAAATTTATTGTAGTTCTCAATTAAATCTATCATCACTTTACACATACTGCATATTAATTGGCAACATGCATGTATACGTATATGGCACAATGCAAACTATGTTAAGTTGTTAGTTTTTTTTCCGTAGTATTGTAAATACTTGTAAATAAGAGTGTGTCACAGATAAGTTCGTTCACATCCATGCAAGTAAACAAATAACGATGAGGAGTTTCAGGCAATATCGCAGAATAAATTTTTTATTGTATAATGTTACATTAAGAGAACACACTGTCTTCAGACATTTAACAAATCAATGTCATTGAAACAAGTGAGTCGAAACGGACATTACTCTGATGTGCTAATGCTTGTGCGTAATTTTTGTACATTAAATAGGGGTTTTTTGGACGTCGAGAAAATAAAATGTCTGGGCTAATCTAGGGTACGTGCTTTTTGTCACCAGAAAATCTACGACATCGAGGTACAAATGAAAACATAACCCGATTTTGCTGACTTAAATGTTAAATAAATATACATTCAAAAATGTTAATATAAAATGGAATAGTCTAATTCCTTTTTCATAAATTCACATCACTCTCCACCAGCACAAACTGGAAATAAACTCTTTAATGTACAGTGAGTCCCATTAAGTAGAATTTATTCAATTTATACCGTACATATTTAGGGTGACATGACACAAAATTCGTAAATCTAAAGTTAAACGAACACTTTAAAAAACAGTTGAAATCATTTTAGTTGAAAATGGATATACATATATATGAAATTCATAAAAATTAACAACTTGGTTTTCAAATTAGTTTAATTCATGTTTGTTGAAAATAGCGAAAAAGATTTATGGACCGATGAATAAAATAGACGTCGTTGCAATATTCACACAAACCAGTGCATTTATGCATCTTAATTCATTAAAATTAAATCAAATACTTTTACATGATCGATAAAACTTTATCTTAATATATTAGATCTATACTGCATGTACTTTTTGATGTATGGAAATAGCTAGTACACATACAATAAATAACTGAATTACTTAAAGATATCGAATCTCACAGTCATATTTAAGGAATAAGGAATCATTCTTTGAGTATTATGAGGTGATCAAATACGGTCGGGGTGATCAAATCCAATAAAGCCCGAAGAATTTGATCACGCCCGACCGTATTTGATCATCTCATAATATTCAAAGAATGATTTCTTATTACTTATATTTATATATATTTCAGCAATTGTGCAATTTAGTATAAAAATAGTCATTGATGAAATGTATTGGGCAATATATTACAAAATCGATTGATAGTGTTATCATAGATAAAGACATGGGAAGATGTAAATATTATCGGTATAGATGACATGTTTGTAATATAATGAATGTTCTACTAGCATGTGATAACAAATCTCTGACAAGGAACACATACTTTTTTGGACAACAATCATTCACACAGTGAGCATCTGTACTTTTAGTTTCTATTAATATTCTTCTCAATACTTTGATTCCGGAATGCTCTCTGGGTCGTATTCTGGGCTCTGGGGGGACGCACTGTTACCCTGGGGGACCCCCAACATATTGAGGACCTTGTTATCGGTGGGGGCGTGGTCCTGACGGAGAGACAGCAACAGGAAGTACGTCTCCACACCTGACACTATAGTGGTGATGAACCCGAACACCTGGAGAAGAAAAATAGATCATATTGAAGAAACATGCGAAATTTGAATAATTGTTGCTAGATATTCATTGAACAACAAAGATACAAGTAACCCCCCCCCCCTCCCCCGTTATACTTACAGCGGCTGCCGCGTATCCACCCCGTCCACACGTGTGAGATGCCATCACTATGGACGCTATCAGGTACAGAAAGGTGAATATAACCCCACTGAAAAAGTGCTACAAAACCAAGTAATAATAATAATAATAAGTAATTGTTTTACATTAACAATTATAGTTACATAATGTCATCATATCAACATTGAACCTTTTCATTTGTTCAAAAAATACGAGTATAAGAAATACTCCTTACCCATACTAACCACGGGACAAATTTCATACACCATCTTTCTTCGATGCTTATAGTGAAAATCAAGTAGTCTATGAAGTATGTTAAAAACACAGTGCCCGCAACAAACTCATAGAAGCCATAGTTCGACCCGTAGGCATAGTCACACACCACGTTAGCCCCTGCCCCAGCGCAGATCAAACAAATGAGTGACAGAATCTGGATGACAACAAAATGTTCGTAAATAATCGTTAAAACCAAACAAGATGCCCACAGGCCTTGACGGTCACCTGAGTACCATAGCCCTTAGATTGACATGTCAGAGAGTCTCATGTTTGCATTTTAAGCTTCATTTTGAAGTCTAAACCCTAATCTGACACTCCTCTGACTGTTACCCCCGCCTTTTATTATTGAAACATTTATTCATGAAAATGAGGGAAGGGGGGGGGGTGTTCAAGAGTCGGAGAAATCTCGGATTATCTATACCCTAGCTCAAGGAGCCAAAAATTGTAAACTTTTTGGAAAAAAGAGACCTGCAGGCTTTTAATGATCAATTTTTTATAACATTCACAGTTTCATTTATAAAGCACACCAAATGCATACAGCTTATTTCTACAATCATATAGCTGCAATAATGTAGCCCTCTCCGATTTTTGGAAGTTGATTTTAATCAACTCTCCTATGCAGTTACTCTCGCAAACCGAAAGTGAAACAGTGTTTGGACCTAAGCACAAATCATCGCCGCTGGCAAGACTAAGTTCTTGAAAATAATCGATAAATTCGATGAAATGTATGCTAAAGCATTAGTTTTCAAGGAAATTTATTTATAAATACCTTGAAATAGTCAGATTTTAAATGGTACGAACAATTTAGATATTTTTGTAGTACATGTACTATGTATTCCTACGCCAGAGTTCAATACTGTCTCGTTCGACGCTCGGCTGTCTCCGTACATCTCCGACAAGCAGAGTCTCTCTTGCTTGTCGGAGATTAACGGCGACAAACGAACGTCTTGTTGAACGAGACTAGAGTTCAGTATTGCTTGGATCCATACAATTTTCCAGAAATTATTCTATTACTGATACATAGTTTGATTGAATTAATTCTATCTTTAAATTTTGAATACTTAACATGATTCATATGGGGTTTCCTTGAAATTCTTGTCGAAAAAGTCCGAGAATTCATATTATGAAAATGTACGTAATTCAAATACAGATTAGATATTACATGTACTTGTCATGCAAAATAACATATCGTTGATTATAAAATAAATAAACATCGATAAAATCAACTCCCGTCAGTTCTTCGGTACTTTGATTTATATCTGATGTTTAACTGGAGAGGGCTACAATTCCATAGGATCTCCGTAATGGTGCAAAATTATTATTTTAATGTGACTGGCTTCGGTCTGAAAAGATCGTTTATATGTTAGACTTCCTTCAGATAAAATGATTTCTTAATTCAGGTCAAACAAACTGACCGTATATAAATCAAAACCACATAAACTACATCAGCATGTTTACCAGTCGTCTTCTTCAGCAGCCATGACAGTTCTCGTGTGATTTTATGAGATTTACGCTTGAAGTTTTGATGGGCTTCAAAACTTGAATGTCAGTGTAAATAAGCGATCTTACCTCGTTCTATCACTAAAACATCATTTCAGGAAAGGGTATATAATTGAAAATTCATATTTACCGCGTTATTTATGTTTAAAATGGGGGAATTCCTATATTCAGTTCAAGATCCGCTCCTGAATTCTTATTGGCTGTCCAAAAATAAAACCAATCAAGGTCAGTAAACATGGCGGACCAATTCAACTTGCGTTGTTGATATACACGAAAAATAACCGATACATGGACTACACTTGATATTTTTGGATTAATTTATGCCATACACAACTACAATGTTTAAGTTCAGGTAAGAAATGCAAATGTGATTGTCATTTATATACGATTTGAGCCGAAATCGTTTCGGGAGTGAATCACTCCCGCACTTGCACCATTACGGAGATCCTATGGAGTT
>WFKH01010931.1:55900407-55911378 GCA_016163765.1 Magallana hongkongensis
CAAAAATGTCTAGTACAGTATAAAGCATTCTATTATAATTAAGAATTGCCGTATTTGCCAGGGCGCAGGTTTCTGGAAATCAATTTAAAAAGAAATATGAAATGATAGTGTTAGCCGTGTTTGAATGACAGAACTTTTAATCAGAATAGTAAGGAACTTTTGTTACAGTATGTATAATTTTGTCAATATTTATTCTTGTGTGTTACCTAGGTGAAATATCCGACCCACCTGTCTACACCGAAGCCCCGCCACCGTACACTGAATAAGTGAGGAAATGGAGAAAAGGATACCTACTCCAAACCCGTAAAGACTGGGGGAAAATTTAATAAAATAAGCGGATACGCTTGTCATTTCTTAATATTTGTATCTTGATAAACTTTGAAAATATAATTTTGCATTTTGTCTGATGCTCCGTCTGAATGTTGAATCAGATAGAATATTAATATCACTATGTATAAACAATTTTACGAAAAATTTGAATAAAGTTTTAAAAATTACTTTATTGTAATGTGTATCTATATTGAAATCAACAGTTTATTATGACCATACTGGTGTCTAAGATAGAATGAATTTTGTGCAATTACACAAATGCAAAAATACTTTTAAATCAAGTGAAACGCAAATCTGGAAACTTTGTTATTGTGAGTGACATGTATACTTAGTCTAGTTAGTATATAATTAATATACATGAAATACTATTTCATAAAAACAGCACAACATTTACACTACTCTTGGTCCATTGGGGTATAGTCACTTTAGGATGCTTTAATATACATCAGAGACATAAATAACATTATTTATGTCTCTGATATACATGTATATACAAAATTTTATATTTTTTGTCTTACTGAATAAAATATAATTTAACAGTCTGCATTTGATTTTTCTGAATAAAATGGCTCAGCTGTCAGATACATCTACATTTTTGTTTATATATACAACATGGAAGAAGGTGTCTCTTTTGTTTCTAAAAATTTGCAATAAAATTAAAATACCGTTTGTCCTCGACTGACCATGCAGTCAAATTATATTATTTATATTTTAAGGTTTTGTAAAATTATCTATTTGTGAGATTTAAATACATTCACGAAGTCTCTGAAGTAAAGGATTAAATCAGTTTACATACCATGACCACCAAAAATTTCAAGTTTTCAGATCATTCCATTCCAAAAGAAACTTGCGATTTTCTTTTTATAAATGAATGCTATGTTTAATAAACACGACTGATGAAGACCGGTAACACGGTCGAGATATTTCAAAAAAGTGTTTGAAAGTGTTTTCATTACTATAATAAAATACTTACTCTTCAGTTAAAAATAGACTTTGGATTAAATAATATACATATGTGTACATGCAACAGTCAAAAGATGATTAAGATAACGTGTCGGTATTAGTGAGTGAATTATTCTCGACAGGGAAAGCAACATACAATGTCCAATACTATACTCTGCAAACAAAGTGGGGGGTGGGTGGGAACTGTCAAAACTAACAAGTATATTCCAGGACCCCCATATGTTAAAATTTCACAATTTGATATGCTGCACAGTACAATATCGAATTTGGGTGCGATAACTATACATATCATTAACTGGGAACAATAGTAAGCTCGTCAGAGGTCTGGCCCAATCAAAAGCCTGTATACATGTATGTATGCATATACATGTATGTATGCATATACATGTATGTATATCTTTTACATCGATGTCATATCGGCTATTGATATTCATATAATATCTGTTCTGATATAAAACACGCAGATGATGTGCCGTTGCTCTGGACATTGTGTTCATACCTGACATGCAGTAGATATATGTATCTCATTATGAGTAACCTTTTAGACTTCTAGAAATGATTTCTATACTATGACGAAAAACAACTGATTAAAATCATAGAAAATGAAGGTGGGTTTGGTAATCAGATAGAACACGTGTGTTTGTTTTCATTTTACCCGCTTCCGTGTTTACCTCGACATCACGATCCAATCATTTTAAGTCTTACTGTCACATGATAACGCTAACATTTGCTGAGTCGTCTTTCCTCGTGGTTTGAGGTCCATTTTCTCCTCATATTTTTCACTCTTTATTGCAGAGAGTATATCTTAAAATGGCTGAAGCGAAGCCCCATCTCCATCGTGAAGGTACAATGCAGGTGACTGCAAAGGTAAATAACCCATCATGACTCCTATAACCTTTATTTTCGAATCGAAGTGAACGGCAGCGTGCATGTTTTTTGTTTCTATGTTGACACTACAGCGTGCCGTTACCCCGTCCAATTTCATAGCGAATTAAAACTGACACTGAAAAATGTAAACTGTATCATGCAAGGTAAGATCTCGGTTGCACGTAGATGTTTTTGTTTTGAACCAGCAATCTTTAGACCCAGATTATTTTACAAAACTTTTAATGTTATCCAAAATGGCCGACACAGAAAAATCGAGAAAAAACCGGCTTTTCTTTTTGATCCTGACAAGGAAACATAACTCATGGCAGATTATTCAAACGTTATTTCGGTGTCTAAGAGAGTTTAGCATGAACTCTGCATATTCAGACGTGGCTCTTACAAATTTCAAATCGTTACAAGTTCATTACAAGAAAAGGGTTCATGTTCTCAATTCTGACTTCTTACAAGGGGGGCGGGGCAGGGAGTAATATAGGGTGGTTACAGTAATGCATGTTATAACGCGTACTTGTCACTGTGCATTGAAATTATGAAAAGGGTTTTATTTATTTGTTACTGTACTGTATCTAGATGAATATTCAATAAGGGAGATAAATATATATTATATGCTTGTAATTGACATTGAAAGGTACCTTAATTACGCAATTACTAGTTAAGGCATTGTTTAGTACAGGTTTAAACTCTATAATTTGGATAAATAACATTTGTTTGCCATGAAGAAAAGGTTCCAAATAGTTTGATGAAAATATTTCTCCAACAGTTTACATTATTGAATTAAAATGTACATGCAAATCTTGTTACCTTTGACCTTCATTTATAAAAGTAGAATGGAAAATTTACTGTTTACTACCAGTACTTTTTTAAATGCAGCAGATCATAAGAGGCTCTACTTTACTTCTCTAGCTTAACAGAGTGACTATACTTTGCTTTTTTTCTTTAGGAAGGAATTGATTATCTTGAATCAGAAGGTAAAACTAAGCTTTTGGAGATGCAGGGCTTGAAAGACCCAGAACCAGCACAAAACTCACTAAAAAGAGACGGAACAATGGCCGTTACTGCAAAGGTGAATTAAGACAAATTTAGAGCTCTAATGTAAATACCAAGACTCCAAGAAATTTGTAATGAAATCAATTGAAATCCTGTCAACAATTCTACAGTGTACATCCATCTTGACTAGTTTGAAGGGTAAAAATCAACTGAATAATGCAATGTTTCCTTACGTTTCTTCTGTTTTATTAAATGAGATGTTACCTTTTCATAGGAGGCTGAGCAGTTGTTAGGAAAGGATAAACCAGATGAAGACGCTAAAACAAGAGGGCAGCAGCAGAAAATTGAGGAGATTAAAGAGGAGAAACCAGCCAAGAAAGGCCGCATGGCCAAAGGGGTCACCATGATCGGAACAGCTAAGGTAAGATGTTTAAAGGAAGGTAAATGAAGTCATAGAAGACATTAGTTGTATGCAAAAAGCTCATTCCTACTTGTGTCTGCTTGATGATGTGAATGTGTCTGCTTGATGATGTGAATTATTCAATTTTGAATTTAAAGCATATTTAAAAAAATACTATGAGCAAATTCTACTCATATTTGAGGGATACAGTCATGGTTATTTTAGACAATCTATCCATATTACAACAGCTATTGGACTTCTGAAAATGACAGGATAAAGTTTCAAATGATCACACTCCTTTATTTTTTCTACAGGAAGCTGAACAGTTACTGGGGGGTGACAAACCAGACGCTGATGCTATGACCCGGGGACAGCAGAAAAAGATTGACGAGATCTCAAAAGAAGCTCCATCGCCAAAGAAAGCTAGGATGCAGAAACAGGGTACCATGGCTGTTACAGCAAAGGTATATCTACTTCTTGTTAGCAGAAAATATGTCAGTCATGTAAATAGCAAACTTTTTTGGATTCATAAATTTGTTCTTATAATTTATAACAGGAAAACTTTAATATTGTGAATAATGAAGAACAAGTTTTTTGCAAGTACATTAAGTATATATTTCATTATCGATGAAAACTCTGATCTTTGAAGAGCATGTTTTTATTTGTATTGAAGGAAGCTAAAGATCATATTATAGGAAAAGAAAAATTAGGGGATACAAGAGCAGAAACAAAGGCCAAAAAAGGCAAACCAGCTCCTAAACGATCCACCACAATCAACAAAGCCATCGAAGAAGGTAAGGCCGAGTTTCTCCTTATCTCCCTTGTACACACACTTTGTATTTTTTTTTTTTACAAAAAAAAATCTGAATTTGAATTGAAATGCACTGTAGGGGTGAAAAAATTTGAAATAAAAATAATTTATCCTATGTAGAGTTTTCTCCTAAACAGTTCATATTGGAACCTCCACATTTTTAATGCATTGGTGAAATGATTTTAATGTAATTGTGTTAGCAGAAGTCTGTATATAAAAATAATTATGTGCAGGTACTGTTATAAATTTGCTTGTTTCTAGCTAAGACGGTGGTTCCAGAAATCAACGTGAATGAAGGAAGAAAGTTGCGCTCGGCCGATAAGAAAGCGGGGATGAAGCGCGAGGGGACAATGCAAACCACTGCTGCTGAAGGAAAAGCCTTTGTGAAAAAGTCCAAGAAAGGCAACTAGACAATCCCACACTGGTACATGTACATTACTAACACAAGGCAGGGCTTGGTAACTGTTTAAATACGTCATGGCAGAGTTGTAACTTGTGTCATGGAGTATTTTACATTATGGCAGCATTTTTCCTTTTTATTCAGTTTGATAGAGGTTTAATATTTATATACCATTTTGGAATTTCAAAAAAATCAATTTTTATGTATGAATATGTCAAAAATTAGAGAAATGCATTGGTTTTCAAATTGTTAAGACAACAATATTTATCTACTGTCTAAACTTTACTGCCATTGGCTCCCATATCAGTATGCCAAATGTACTCAATACATCTTTAGATTCCAATATGGTTGAGTGCTAGGATATGGGCATATGTCAATCTCCATTATTCATCTTCGTCTTCATTCATTTCTCTTCATGGTACAAAAGTTCTTAAATTTCACACTTGTGTGTTTGTATTAAGTTTGAGAGTCTGTTTACCTGTACTTCAAATACTATACTTGTACTTTAGTACTCAGCTTTTGTTAGTCATAAAGCCACATGAAAATGAGTGTGTTGTACAATTTGTCAGAGACAAGACTGACTTTTCTTTACTCTGTTAGATATTTTTGTTAGTGTAATGAAGATATAGGCTGTGCTTGTACAAGTTAGGTAATAAATATGGACTTCAAATATATTAATTTTAACATATTTATAAGGGATATTTTTTGTTGTTAATGTTGTTTTGTATACACCGTTTTTATCAAATTCTAGATTTTTCCAGCATGGCTAATGGTTTATGTCTTCATATTCAAGCAAGGTATCAAGATACATACTGGTAATTCCAAGCATGGAAGCTACTTATGTCATTTTGGGACCAATATTAAAACTTACCCTTTAATAATTTTTCTAAAAAATCCCATCTGTGATTGTAGTCGGTGTAGTGCCATGAACAATATCTGTGTTATTTTATTATTTTTATTATGATGGATATTTTTATTTTGAAAAATCTTAAGTTTTTTTATGTGTGTATTTTGAATTGTTGTGTTTTAAGCTCTGATTATCTGACAAAATCAACAAAGCACATCAAACAAATTTTGTACCAACTGGCATAGATTGGATCTTCTTTCTTTTCTGTTGGGAGGTTTTCAATTCCAATTTCTAGAAAAAGAGTGTGTGTATAAGAGTGTCCAATTATGTATGTCATTTTTGTGACCTTTTTGTAGTAACAAGTGTAATTATTGAAGTATCAAGAGGATTAAAAATTTAAAACTGAAGCAATTGTTTTATATCTCTCCCTTGATGATTTTTTTTTCAATCCAAGAGCTAAAATCTCTCCCTTTTAAGCTAGATTCTATTTCTGTAAATATATTTCTTAATTTATAAGTGATTAAGAAAACATTTATTAAAAAGACCGAGGCTTTGTGAGGAATAATCCTATCCAATTCACATAAAAGAGGTTATTTCACCCTAACCCGTGTTTGAACGGAAAGTACCTTTTAATAAAAATTTAAACAGGTACCTGTCACAGTGTAAATTTTTTAGTTAAAGAAGTATTTTATTCAGAAATATACACAGAAGTATATAAATGAAAAGTACCTTTTAATAAAAATATATACAGGTACCTGTCACAGTGTAAATTTTTTAGTTAAAGAAGTATTTTATTCAGAAATATACACAGAAGTATATAAATGAATATGGGTTGAACAGCATGCAAAAATAGCCTATATTAGTTCTCTTCATTAAAGATCAAGGTACATGTACACGTATATTTATAACAGTAGTACTGTATACATTTTAAGTTTTACATATACACTTTACTATCTTATAGAGAATACAACAATAAAGCGACAAGTTAACAACAGAGTAGAGGACAGTGTGAATTTTTGAAACCTAGGTACTGATTTTATAATGATGTCTGTAACCACTGCTTTGTCATAAATTCAGGAAACCCTGCATCGAGAAATGGATGTATAGAACTTGGCTGTAGAATTGTAGCTCGACGGGAAATTCGGATTGACGGACCGTGGAGCTACAGTTCTATCCATACAAAAAACAATTATATTTATTGCGCACGGTGTTGGACTTATTAACCTAATTAAGGTTTTCAATGTATAATAAATGGATAATGAAAAATTTTGAATCATTTTGAATTAGTTAAATATGTATTGCTAAATAACAATAAAAGCGAAATAAAAAAAATTCACATGACTGACAAAAAGCCGGTCATTTTGCATCTTAAGCTTTTTGGAAGAGTTATCTTCCCTTAATAAAAAAAAATAATTAATTTTGTCAAAATATCTGCGGTAAATGATTCATTTGATTTTATATTTTAATAAAGAGAAAGTTTAAGCATATATTCACCAAGAGACTTGTATGAATTTCAAGTTAATTTTTTCAATATCTGAATAAAACATGCGTTGCCCATAGACTTCAATGTAAAATTCAAGGTGCAATTAATTGGACAATAATAAACATTTTGAAAATTCTTTTTGTGGAGTATTTTTATTTGATAACACTTTCAAAATGATATCGTGATTAAGAATATCGCACCATTCATTTATTAGGTACAAAATATGGTCGTTATACATTGAATACCCTAAAGAATACATTATGTGAAACTTTTAATGCCAAAAAATTTCTGACACATTGTTCTTTAGATGTCGTTACTTTAATTGCCTCTGAATATCTTTTAAACACTCTCAACAGCCCCGTAAAGTGAAATGTGTAGTATGTTTACAGGTAAAAATGGCGACTTTGGATCCCGACGTGAATTTAACATACATGTGTACTTAACTTTCAGAGGTCTTTTAGGGAGTTTAGGAAAAGTTTGTTAAGTCCAAAACCGGGCGCAACTTTTGTCCGCCATAAATATACATTTTTTTTGTATGGATGGAACTGTCCGTCGTCCCGAATTTCAGGTGAGAACTAATCGCTGTAGAGCTACTGTACAGGAATTATATAGTATATCCACTGACTTTGTACACAATCTGTTTATATTGAATGTACTCAGCATACTCAGAACTATACAAGAGGATTTGAAAAAAAAAATAGCAGATTAGATGCGTGAAATTTAAATTTATTCTTATCACGGTGTAATTAAGTGAAAAGAAAAAAATATATTTACTACTTTGTGGAATCGATCCAGCGACCGCAAAATCAAAAACACCTACGTGTCACCACTAGGCCAAGCATAAATATATGAGCCGGTCCTATGATATCGCGGTAGTTAAATCATTTTGTCAAAAAATCTATCAATACGGAAATAAATGTTATTGTGACTTTCCTCTGTTATATACCTCAGTGATGTTCAATGTGTCTCTGTTTTCTATGTCTAAAAATATCCCGACGTCAAATGTCAATTTCAGCGCGTGCTACTATTCGTAAACAGAAATACCGCGATACCATAGAACCCGCGATATGATAGGAAACAAGTATACAACGTATACGTCTCTACATGAATGTTTTAGAAGAGTAACTAATTGAAAACCCGTAGGTTCCGACGATACCAAACCTGAAAACTTTAACTTTGTTGAGGTTCGAAAAAATTTAGATTTTATTATTTTAAACTTCAAAAAGGTTTGAGACCAATTGCCCAAATAGGTTATAATAGCCCGTTTGGGATATAGTGCCCATGCAAATGAAATCTTAATTTGTGAGTGCAAAAATTGAAAATAAAATTTTTCGATTTAATAATTTTAATATAAATCCGCATTAATCTATATCAAATGCAACAACTGTTGGTTAGCAAGTTTTCCTATGGGCATATAGTTTGTAAGATTAATCCCCAAAAAGTTTTGAATATACTGAGGGATCAATCTCTGAAACAGTAAGGTCACAGAAAAAGGTGTTTCATTCTATTTTTTCTGGTTTTACCTTACATTTTTTGCAAAAAATAAAAAAAGGTATTTTGGCCCTCCGCATTTATATCCCATTTGTGTTATTATATCCCAAACGGCTATTATATACCATTTGGGCGATTTTCAACAAAGAATCCTTTCCCCATAATCACGAGAGAATGCGAATGTGTTTAAGAACGAGTTAGCTTTGATGGGTTTTCTATCACTTCCGGTTTATCTCCTTAGCAACAGGACTCATCCGTCGGCCATAACAGCAGGTTCTCGTTGACAAGTAGAAAAGGTAAACAAATATTTAAATTGTTTACTGATAACGTCAAAGTGTCTTTTAGTATATTTTAAAAATTGTATATTCTTTACCAACATACTTAATCTTACAACCGTAAAAAGTGTACACGTTAAGCTTTCAAAGGTGTCCAATACTGTCAGTAGTTCATCAGAGAATTTGTTTTTGAAGGATTTGTAGCCAAAATGCCGCGACCACGTTCTGCCCGGTCGGACACCAGCGATGCTGATATGGAGGGGCTCCAGGAACAGGAGCTGGTCAAACTCCAGAGACAGTATCGCTTAATGGAGGGAGACAGGGCTGCTTACACCGAGGAGTCTCAGAATATCATCAGGAAACAAAAGTGAGTGAGAGAGAGAGTAAGAGAGAGAGAGAGAGAGAGAGATATGTTGTTTTTATTTATTGTGTAAATCCTATACATCATGTATACATACAGTCATTTATACACTAATTCCAAACACATTTGTAAATCAATGCTGAATATCACATGCCATGCAGTTTGCATTGCTTTGATTTAGATATTGATATTGTTAAATGATATATTCTTTAGTTATGAAGGATTGTATATTAAATCAAGGAGTGAGAACTCTCAGTGGATATTACCTATGAACATGCAGTGTATAATAACCAGCTGATAAATTATTAATCTCTTTTGAGTAGTGTACATAACGTTACATATTCAGAAAATGAAGGCTATGACTGTCCACTTTTTAAAACAAAATAGAAAATTAGCAGTATTAGCTATCAGTTCTTTGACAAGCAGAGGTTTTTTGGGTCTTAATTTTTCCACCAATCGTGGCTTTGAAATATGTTTATTTGGAAAATTTTGATACATTGATCACGTACCATTCAGATATACATGTACTGTATTAAACCTTCAAGTATCTAAATTACAGATCTGAAGTTGCTCAACTTGAAGCAGAGAAGCAAGAGCTCCTGAAGGAGCTGAGGTTGGCAGAAAGCAGATATAACCAGAATTTGGATGAAACAAACACAGACACATTAGTTGTGCTAGCTGAAGCTAAAGGTAGTCTTCACTGATCAATTACCTTACATATTCTTTAAATATTGACTGCAACTGAAGCAAATCTACAAATTCTTTATACTAAAATGTTACCACACTTACTCTTAGTGCTTTTTTAAGATAGTAAATAACCATTTATATATTTTTTTTTCCAGAGGATTATGACACTGAAATTAATGAAGAGAAACAAATGCATACTGAACTAGATGCCAAAATCCGTGAATGGGAGAAAAAAATAAGGAATCAGCATAAAAACATGGGAGGAGTTCATATGAGCTCACAGCACACAGTACAAACCCAGAAAACCATTAGAACACTAGAAAACAGACTTGATCAAGTAAGGAATTTACTACTTTAAGTAACTGGGATATACTATATCATTTTTGATGTACACAGATATTGTGATAAAGATTTATTGCCAATATTTCATTAATCTGAATGATTATGGTAGATTTTTAATTGTAATTATTTGTTTTTATTTACTTTTCAGTCCAAGAAGCAGTTCAACGCTATTCTGACACAAAATGCTGTGTACAGAGAAGAAATTGAGAGTTTGAGAGTGGAAAGAAACAGATTTGACAACCTGTATAGAAAGCTAGACAAGGAGTTGTCCAACTTGAGAAGAGAGAAGGGTGAACTGATTGAAAAGTCCACACAGGCTTATGATGCCAGGTAAGGAAACCAATAATCTATTGACGAGTACCTCAAAACATGTTATCGACCATCAAACTATATTATGTTTGTATTTGGTGGCTAAAATCTTTAACCCTCTGTTTCTGTGTACTTTCATTAGGGATGAGGCCCAGGCCAAGATGATTCTTCTGAAGGAGAGGGCAGACAAGGACCAACAGCAGCACAATGCTGAAATGAAGGAACTGCTGAGAATCATTGATCATGACAGGAATTTGAGAGAGTTCATGGGGATCAAAGGTCAGGAGAGAGTGGACGACCCCCAGCTGGTTGCCTGGAGACAGAAAAAGGGTGAGCTTACCAGTTTTTAGCGTAACTGCATAACTAAGAAAAATATCCCAATTATTTTTAGGTCTGTTTG
>WFKH01010931.1:55911388-55925597 GCA_016163765.1 Magallana hongkongensis
AACTGCATAACTAAGAAAAATATCCCAATTATTTTTAGGTCTGTTTGATACTTTGGTAAAAGCTCTTCTTTTAAAGATGAAGGGAGGGGGTAAACAAATAATTATTTTCTTTAAAGTTTACAGCTGGAACATTTGATGTTATTTTCCAAAAATTTTAATTTTACAGAGGCTCAAGAAGCCGAGCGTAAGAAGGAGAGTCAGGAAGACTCAGTAGAGACGTATGAGGCGGCTTTCGAGAGAATCAAAGAAATGACAGGAGAAGAGGACCTTGACCTACTGGTGCAGCGGTTCATTGAAACAGAGGACAAGAACTTTGCATTGTTCAACTTTGTCAATGAACAGAATAATGAAATTGAAACCCTGCATGAACAAATTGAAGAGGTTGTTGTTTTTTTTATCTTTTTTTTTAACTTTATCTATTATTTTTTTATCATCTTTCATACAATTTAAATTGCCTACTATGCCCCCCCCCCAAAACTTGATCAAAGAATTATATCTTATTAAAATGTATTTCAGAAAAATAATGAGATTGAGAAATTCAAACTGCAAGGCATTGAACTTGAGGACCAAAGAAAGAAAATTCTCAAAGAATTGGAGGAACAGCAATTGGTGTGCTCTCAAGAGGCCGATGAATATTCTAAAAAGAATAAAGAAATATCTAAAATTCTTGATCAACTCAGAGCAGGTATGCTGCAAATTAACTAATTTATGCCTTCATTAGGAATTACATTTTTGTTGCAGTTTACTTTCCAAAAACTGTGCATTTATTGAAATCATTTTATTTTGACTACTTGCAGGTATTGATTCATTGTTCAACAAAATCAACTGTGATAGATCGGCCATTGATGACATGTTGGGTGCCCAGTCAGGCGTGACAGACAGCAACATGATACAGTACTTAGGAATAATAGAACAGCGAACTAATGAATTATTAGCAGTACAGAGTTATGTTAACTCCAAGGTAACATATTCTCCTATGTTAATCAATTTATTACTTTTCATGATCTATTTTAGGCAAAAATCTGGCGAAAGGCAAACTGTTTGGTTTTTCTTTATTATAATTAATTATACTATAAACAGAAATATATTTGTTACTCATATAAATGGGGTATGTTGGAAAAATGTCAACAACACACAATTTTGTTAAAGTAATATGTTCATATTTACATGTATATTATTGAACTTGACAATGATCTGCACTTTGCCGATGTACAGGACCAAGATAGATATGATGCTAAGCAGCCGGTGTTGCTGGGTGCTGGACCAGCGCCCAGCCAGTCGCAGTACCCTGTCATCCCCCCATCCATTGGGTAGGTACTCCCCACCACTGTGTCAGCATGTCCTAACACACTTTTGTTTCAGCCTCACTCTGACCTGGCCTGGCCCTGACTGACCGGAGCACCTGTTCACATCCACCTGTCTCAGCATCTCACTGTTCTAAGTGTAATCATTCTGTGACTTATTTAACAATTTCAGGACGAGGATCGTTACCCCCAGAAGCCTCCTAGTCTACTAGGGGGCGGTCCAGGGGCACCCACTCAACAATGGCCCATACATCCTCCCGGATTTGGGTATTTATGATCAAATTGTAGACAAAATTCATATGGTGTGGCTATATATTCATTTTTATCATAATAAGTCAAATGGACCATAATTAGAAGGGATTGGGTCTCACAATTATCATTGAACACTGCAGTGTAGTGTTTACATTTGACATATTATGAGTTTTAACTGGTAGATGGTCTAATGATGTAGCTAGATAAACCTCTGGTCCTTCTGTAATCTGTATCAGCCTCACACATCTTTCTCTGTATGTTCCTCATCCATTCATTTCACCAACTCTTTCATTGACTCTTCCTTTCTTTCTTAATACATGTACATTTGTATGTAAACTACATGCATATGCACCATACTAATTAATGACTATGGGATATATCATAAAGATTGTCAGAAATCTAAGGACGTGTATTTTGATTAATGTCAATAATCAAATTACTAACTCTAGAGAGTATAGGTGCATGATCATACAAGTTGTGTGCATACCTCAAAGATAGGTTAAACTTATATTAAATTTAATAGTCACAGCAACATAATATAGCATTTTTACCTTTTGTTTTATCAAACTGTTAAATATCTGTTGAAAGTTGCTTAGATATAATTATTTTCCTCATACATCCATTTCCTCAGTGCTATTTGTAAACTGTTGTTGTGTAGCAAGCTTTTTCTTGAAGATATTGTTTATTTCCACGCAAAAATGCTTTTTTACGTATTTAGTGCTTTAGAGTTGTCATTTTCTATATCGATTCGTTAATTTTTTTTACTCAAATTTTACCTCTATGTCAAAAATTGTAAAAATGAAAACCAAATTTTGTTATATGCGATAAAACGAATTTAATATGACATGGTTGCTGACATGTCGTGTCTGTCTGTCTGTAGGGACGAGTACGACAGCGAGGGTAGCGAGGCGAGCGATGACGACGCCCGGCCGCTGACCCGGAACGAGCTCCAGAACAAAGTAATGAAGACGGTCCGGAAACGGGAGTCAGCCGCCAAGAAGGACAGCTACAAGTACGACCTTCCGAACGCGCGCGAGATGCAGAAAAACAAAAAGGACAAAAAGTGATTGACATGGACATCTAAAGAGGCAGACGATCAATGAGAGAAAGTGCTGAAGGAACAGACAAGTGATTTTTAGGCTCTGGAATAGACGGGACTGAGAAACCAGACAGTGTTAATCAGTTGTAACGTTTGGCGCTTGATGCCAATAATTTATTCCTACAAATTCCTATTTTTTGTGTATATTTTTAAAAAATCATGTCTATCAATGTTCAAGTTTATGTTGAATATTTTTGAATATTTACACAATGTATTGTTTCTGTATGTACGAATAAATCGTTCATTTTTTGGGAGCATAACTAGACTGGTATGAACTGGTTTTAATAAATAATTAAGTGAGTGGACAGCTGATTTCCGTAGATGACCCCTAGTATACGGCCAGGCTTAAGTACATTTGTTATTGATTACTAATTACCGGTATTAATTAATGCCAGGAACGTAAGAGCGCCTTTTAAAGATTGTTATAAGTGACCACAACGGTAATATACTAAACATGTTTGTTTTCATTTGACATCGTTGAACACGTCGCGTCGTACGAGTTGGGCCCGAAACGGAGCAGTCGATGCGCCACATTTACCGCCAAAACACGGGAGAGCGCCGAGGGGGGACACGATTTGTCCATTTGTTGTCCCTGTCTGCCGCTCACCTAAAACTAACCTCCTCAGACCAGGCAAAGATGGTCAGTTGTGCCTTACCTGCCCAGGAGAAAACATGAAGCCAGTTTGGATCCTAGTTTTGGTCGTCTCTGCGCTGAGTTTTATAGAGGCACAACGGTCTTTGGTGTCCCTCAGTGATGTCATCACTCTCATGTCGTTTATAGATCCAAACTGGGGTGAGAACGATTTTCATTTCAAAATTTTTTTTTATTGTAAGTTTAATTTGAAATTTCATACATTGGTGAATAAGAATGGTTCTGTACCATCTTTAAAAATTACGCGTTGTACGATTTTGAGAATAATGATCACGAAATTGAAAGTATTTTATCAACGCTGTTTAATCTTGATTTCAAAGTATATAACACCGCTTTGGTTTGAATATGATTTCTTTGATTTATTTTGATAACAAAAAACATCTTGGGAGAAAATCTGACAAAGGATACAAATGAGTTTAAAAACGATAATGCTGTAAACTGCATGAAAACCGCAACACCGTTGGAATTTTTTGAATGCATTTATAAATAAGAATACGGATCTTTGAAAGAAAATGTATACGCATGCATTTTAATTGTGTTTACATATATGATTATAATAAATGAGGTTTAAAGTGCATAATTATATATATAATATCTGAGCACTTGATAAGATTTGTTTTAGAATTGTCTGGATGTTAAAAATAATACAGTTTCTTGCACCTTTCAGCCAAAAATATTTATAACCGTATATTTATAAAACTTGGACGTGATTTTATTTGTAGCCAAGAAGTCATTAGGCACTAATGACTATCCATGCACTGTGTGTCTGCGAGAGGAAAATTTTGATTGCGCCCAGATTTATTGTCTATGAAGTCGTAAGTGACGTAGGGTAGTGACGTAGGTTCTTCTAGCGCTCTCTAACTTCTGTACATTCTCTATCTACTGACACCTATGGACTACTATAATGCACAGCGTCATGCTATAGATGTCTTACAAACACTTGGACTTTGGGTGTCTTTCATGCACGGATATTCTTTGTCAGCCTATAATGTCTTTTGTCAATTATATTTTGCTCATTTTGCTTGCGTTTTTCACTTTTCAGCTGTAGCAGAGTCTTTATTTAGTAAATGAATATTTCATACTTTTCTATCTTTTGACAATTATAATCCACTGTCCATCTTATATAAAATCTTTTAATTTTAGCCAGTAATCATTTTATACCCAGAAGGACAACAACATCGCTGTCATTTAGGCATCAATATTTCACCAAGAAACTAAAAATGTATCGGCTGAAAAATAAACGAGGTCGTATATTTTCTAAAACGACCGTTATATGTCGCAAAACCAGTTAATGTCAACCAAAAGCTATTCTATGAAATAAGTAAATTGAAGGTTGGCGGCAGGTAATGACCCTATGATTATATTTAGTAGTGGGCGGCGACTTCTCCATCCAATGGCGATAGAAACTGTCACGGTCTATTAACGGTTTGTTTACGACCTGAGGCGACTTTAATAGTGTCCATGTACATGTTTATTTTTGAGGTCGCAAAACATGTTTTCCTGTAAACATGTGTGGATTATGTGTATCTTTACCAACGACAACTTTGTAAAATACGTATAGCATCCATTGTCATTTTTAATAGACAACTACAAAAGGTTTGGATAATGTATTTTCCAATTCCTGCAAGCTTTGTAAACATATCTTCATGCATCTGTGGATATTTACAAATGACTTTTATCTAGTGATTATAGTAGATGGAGATTGCATGCATTATATTAAACGCCTCAGTACTTGGTCGACCGACATTAACAATTTGTGTTGTTTTATTCCAGCTAAACGAGCTTTCAAATCCAATGATATTCCGTGCGAGCTGTGTTACCATGAAGATAATGTGGACTGTATGAAAGTGTATTGTGGCGGCGATACTTAACTTATTAGATAGACATTGGTTGGTCCCTATGACAGTATAGTTAATCTAAAGAGCCCTGTCAATGGACAGTGTTTTTACTTTCCGGAAACAAATCCATTATTAAGTAAAGGAAAGTTATTATTTACTATTTATTGAACTGTCAAATTGTTATTGATATCCAGCCTAAAATATTAAGAAAATTGTACTAGATATCAAGTATGGTTTAATGTTTGATGCATAAAAAATTACATGTTTGGTTTTATGAATGAGTATTTAGCTATCATTGTAAATTTTTACATCATTGTGGTGGGGATGTATTTTGTTGAGTACATAAAATTAAATTTAGTGTAAAAAGACCGTATCTTTGCCTTGCTGAATGTGTTGCCCAGAACTGATGTTATAAGGTGGTTTGTAACCCAATTATCAACAACGAAAGAACACATCAAACACCAAACCATGCAAGCCATGCATACCAGACCAGGCAAGCCATGCATGCCAGAACATATCGGTATCTTTCTATGTCACGATTCAACATCCTTTATGTCTAAATGATTTTATTACCTAAGATTTTGAATGGCATAAAGAATATAATAACTTTTAGATGTTCCAAGCTAGGGATTTTACTTCCATCTCATAGTGAACGATCACCAATTACTATGGTAAATCATGGTGAATCATGCACGTGTTGTCTTTCACAAAGCAAAGGTCATTGTGGTCTTTCTTAATTGTGATATTAAATAATAGAATCATAATGAAATTTGCTCTGTATACATTTATGAATTCGTAAAAACCAATCATAATCAATTTTTTCAAGGATATAAAGGTATCAGTTTATAAAGTCTATAAAAATATCAAGTTAATTTTTTTATCATTTAATTTAAAAAATAACAGTAAAAATATTTAAATAATGAGATTAAAATATACTGTAATTTATTCAGGAATTGAGCAATAAAAGAAAAATTTCAAAAAGTCCTATGAAACTGAACAGATTGTCGTTCCGAATAATCTCTGCATTCATCACCACGCGTCTCTGGTAAAGATACAGTTCCGTCGTTTACACCGTCTTCTCTGTCTCTTGTTTTGAACGGAGTCACACAGACTACATAGGACGTCGGCCAGCATAACAGTATAACTCACATGCATGTACTCTTTAGCACGTAAATCTGGCATCTCTATTCCATCTACGAAGAAATCATTAAAAAGAACTGTAATGTTTGACAGACATGTATTATTTTGCTTCAATTCCCTTTGTTTAAAAAGAAAAAAATGTGAGATAACCATTGATATTAGAGTCGATTTTTTATAAAAGTTCTTAAGATCAATGATATGTAATTATCAAAATTCAGTGGCCATGCAAAGTCAATGATTTTCTTTATATTTTAAAGTGCAAGACAACCTTAAGGGGGATGTGCGGCCATATTGTACATTTGAAAATAAAAAAATAAAAAAATGTAAACATTCCTTGAATTGGCTTGTTTCTGCCCCAAACTGGTCAAAACTGTTGTAAAAGATGAAAAAGCAATAAATATGAGACTGTACACGTTGTTTTGTATGCAACTTACACATACAAGAGCAGAATAATGCCTTTTTAATCACAAGAGAACAGCCGTAGAACTGCGCAGCTGCAGACTTATTTTGAAGATTTAAAAATCTGAAAATATAAGAGAGGGGTTCATTGGTGTTCTCTCTACCACCATTTGTTGAGAAAAAGGTTGAATCTTGCACATTTATGTACTAACTCTGCTTCAAAATAGGGTACCCTATTTTTATCAGTCAGCATGGGATCTATTTTAAGAACAAGAAAATTCCAGTACAAACCTAGAACTCCTGTGTCTATGGAGGCACATTGACGATATATTTTCATCGAAAAAATAAATAAATGTCAATTCAAAATAATCTGTGTTGAATGTGACAGACATCTCTATACCAGTTCTAATGGGTTTGTCAGCTCTATAAGTATAAATTAAGTTTAATTCTTTTTAGAAGTGGGGTAGGTGTCTAAAAAATTAATTGTCTTAGATAAGAAATATACATATATTTTTCCATAACATTATAACTTCAATGCATTCCCATAGACACAAACATACCTCGTGCGAATTGATGGTTTTTGAGACCCATTTTAAGAATAGGGTACCCTTTTTGAGACAAAGTTACAACTTAAATAAGCAAGTTTAGACTTATTTCTCAACAAATGTTTGTAGAGTGGACACTAATGACTTCCTTTCATATTTTTTCAGATTTTTAAATCTTGAATGTAAGGCTGTAGCTGCGCAGTTCTAAGTGATTAAAAAGGCATTGTTCTGCTCAAGTGTGCGTAATTTGCATAAAAAAAACAACATGTAGAACCTCATATTTATTGCTTTTTTATCTTTTGACAACAGTTTTAGTCAGTTTTGGGCAGAAACAAGCCAGTTTAAAAAATGTTTACATTTTTATGTACAACTGTACAAGATGGCCGCACATCCCCCTTAATTCCTTCATATACAAAACGTCTATTGTACTAAGGTCCACCAATTCTGTTCATTTTTTTTCATTGGAAGGACAGAGTCACAACCAGAACGAAATTCGCCATTACAGGATATACAAAATTATGGATAATGCATCAATCATTACAAAAAAAGACCCAAGCTATCAACACGATAGGTATTTATGCCGCACATTTTCTTAAATTACCGGTATTCGATGTTTATAAATACCTCAGGGTTCAAAGATGTTCATTCGATAGCATGAACAAATCCCAAGAGTTCTCCTTTGAAACGCCTCTCTAGCCTGTCGTATGCTTAGTGATATCATCTTGATATAACCTTGATTTAATGATAACTTATGATTCAAATTTCAATATTACTATTACAAAAGCAGTAAGATATAATATAAATATTATATCTTGTGTGGGCAATTCACTTCTAATGAAACGAATCGAGTTCAAATCATAAATGGACACAGCTATAACATTTGTAAACACGGTTAATATCAGTGTGCAGAGAGAATTGTATGTATATGGTTTGTGAATATTTCTTGAGTATAATGTATGGTTTTGTGGCTAATTATGTAAGAAAATTATAAACAATAACATGTTAAACTCCCCTTTGTAAATTACAGTTATAAACACATGCTGTAACGCTTACATTTAGAAGAACATAGAGTGAGGCATTTGAAAGCACCGCCATCTTCAACTTCTAAGTTTTTTAGCGCATGCGCAATATTTTTTCCATGTTTACAATTTTTGCGCATGCGCAACATCACTACCGGTCTTGATCTCACCCGTCCCCTAACCGCATTCATATTTAATAGCTTATATAAGCAGGAATTACTTTCTATATTATTTTAAAGCTGCATCTTTAGTTTCCGCTACTATGACAACGGGTGCCCTTAGCAACAAATTTATGGCGTCTTGCTACTTTTTACATCAATGTGTATTCGTGTGTCCTTTACAAAAAATGTAGGTTATCAGGAATCAAGATTTGTACGTGACAATCTACATTTTTGTAAAGGATTCATATATCCAATATACAGAAAATTGGTGAATATGCGTTCACGTTTTTTTTTGTTTTTTTTTTTTTTTTATTTTTTTTTTTTTTTACATAGAACTGATCTTAATATCTAACAGCTGCTAAACTAGATTGCTGTGAAAATTGGTGTGTTTTATATTTCGTCCAAAAAGTAAATGTTTTGAATACACAAAATATTTACGTTGGCAACAAAATTATTTTTATCACTATTTTGATATAAGCCCTTTCTCAAAATAGTAAATTGAAACAACAACACATATCTGATTATGATATTATCTCTCATACAAGTATATATTCCAACATTGAATTATCTTCATAAATCAATTTGAATTTGATTTATATCATTCAGTTTAGATTCCAAAATATTAGTATATAATTTTATAAAGTACCTTAATCCTGTAAACTGCAGACCTTTATGATTACCTGATGGAATCATAGCGTCATTGGGATCGACACCAGAAGTTCCTACTCCCTGTGTTGTGGTACAAACAGGAATCAACAACAATGTCACGGCCACGGTTAAAACAAATCTGACCATGCTCTCCATCTGGGCTGCATTTTACAAAAGATCTTACAACAAGGTCGTAAATATTTACAGTCTTGTAGAATGATATTTAATAAATAAAATTTATATAAAACCATTTGTTTACAACTATTTCACTTCCCCTTATTATATTTTACATCCATCAGAATAAAAAATTGATTAGTTTGTGATTAATTAGCATTCATTAATTTGGTCGTAAGTCGTAAGTTCTTTTGTAAAACGCAGCCCTGGTTCACCCACTTTAACACTCAACAAGTGTTTGTATATCATCTGATGATAGATAGAGCTATTTTTCATGCGCAATGTGGAGTTTAAAAATAAATGGGAAGAAAAAGCATTCATTTGCCAAAAAACTACTTACTGCAAGTATAATTTAGTTCCCCATAATACAGGATTACAAATATGGGGGGCTAAAAATGATTGATTACTCAGCGTTTATCACTGCCTTAAAATCTAGCTGGATTAAAAGATTAATTAATTCTAATGCAAAATGGGTAAACCTTTTAGAAACAACCTTAGAAATTGAAATATTAAATTTATGGAAAAGAGGATTAGATTTTACTTCAGAAATTATAAGAAAAATACCAAATTTATTTTGGAAAGAAGTGTTACTAAGCTGGGCAAAGGTAGTAAAATCAACAAGTAATCAAAATGAAAAACAATTTAATAATGAACTTTTATGGGACAACCCAAACATTCAGATAGGTAACTCTTCAGTATTTTTAAAAAATTATTTTAGAGCAGGGTTTACGCTAATTAGTGATCTGTTTGACTGTCATGGGAATTTTCTTAGCTTAGAATTATTAAATAACATGAAAGTGAATACAAGCTTTATTGAATATGCAGGTTTAAAAAAAGCAATAAAAAAACACATAGATATTACAGACATGAGCAAAGAACATGGCCCTAGGATTCCAAACTCTATTTATCTTTTTTATAAGGATACAAAAGGTTGCAAGGAAATCTATAATATTTTAATTGCAAATAAAAGAGAACAAATAACCTCATCAATCAGATGGAGAAATCTCGGAGATAATTTCACGGATTTAGACTGGAATAGAATTTATTGTCTCTGCTTTAAAGCGGTTCAAGAAAGTAAACTCAACTGGCTCCAATTTCAAATTTTACATAGAATTATACCTACAAATTATTATCTACACAAGTTGAAATTAACTGATTCTCCATTATGTAGCTTCTGTAAGACAGACATTGAAACTATTGATCATCTTTTTTATGAATGCTTTTATGTAAAAGAACTATGGTGTGATATTGAAGAATGGTTTTTAAATGAATTTGATATTTCCATAGCTTTTGATAGGAAGTCAGTTCTATTTGGTAAATTTCTAAAACCAAGCATCCATAAACTGCACAATTTTCTATCAATGGTTGTTAAATGGTATATTTTTGCAACCAAATATAAAAAAAACCCATGCCTGAGTTTTGATTTAGTAAAACAAATAATTAAAAACAGGATTCTGCTTGAAAAATATATATTATTGAAAAACTGTAGATACTTAGATTATGAAAACCATTGGCAAACAATTTGTGAGAAGTTGTAACGAATTTTATAACATCTGTAATGGTTTAAACAATATTTCCTTTCGAATTATATAAGTGACTATATAATTTGATATACAATGTATGTACCCCCCCCCCCTTTTTTTTTCCTTTCTTTTTTCTTTTTTTTTTTTTTTTTTTCTTTTTGCAATAATAACACATATTTCACTCCATATAGATAATCTATCAATGAGATATTGCCATAATTAGAATGTTAAAATGTATGAAATATGTTTATCCTTGTGTGTGAATTTATGTGTAATTAAAAATAAAAAATTAAAAATAAAAAAAAATAAAAATAATTTAGTTCCCAATACATGAATTACGAAATAATGACACAGATTTGCTTTAAGAGACACTACAGCTCATTTTCCTTATTTTGGTTATTTATTTTTTTTTAAACACAGTTTTAAAAAACAGAATAAAAGTTGCGCATATACTAAAAGTTTGAATCTTTTCATTGCAATAAAAAGCTTGCGTCTTAAAGATGTTTTGGAATTCAAAATTTATATCATATTGACTCGAACTTTACATCATGTGATTTTGAATGACAGCAGTTGTCAATGGCATTGGAGGTAATTTTATATGTTACGTCTATTTTCTCTGTAAAACATTAGAAATGACAAACAGGGCTTTTAAAACAGATGATGTAAAATTAAACAAAATTGCAAGGGGTCTCCTTTTGCCAGAGCAATAGGTATAATGGTTTTGTCTCAAAAAATTGCACATGTCTCAGTTGCATACAATTTATAGAAAATATGACTGATTTCATTTATCTGAAATAGAATGAGGTTTTTTTCAATTCGTTGCTATTTCACACAAGATTTGCCAAGATCCAAATATAGGGTGTCGATTAATCTTGTAATACAATTCCATGTCCCTAAATGTTTCTTAAAGTCATAGAAGACTGGGATCTACAGAATCTACTACATCTAACAAAGATATATTTAACTTTAAGACAATTTGGATAAAACATTGGTAAAAGACTTACCGGAAACTAATCCATTATTATGTAAAGGAACGTTAATATTTACTTCATTTATTGAACTGTCGAATTGCTATTGGTATATAGTCTGAAATATTCAGGAAATTGTACATCAAGTATGGTTTAATGTTTGATGCATAAAAAATTACATACTTGGTTTTTGAATGACTACTTTTGTCTGTCCCAAGTTATTGCTTCCATCATTTTTTTTGATGATTTTCAATTAAAATAAACATACCTGTAATTGAAGTACAATTCAAATCGATAAAAGGGAAAACATCCAAAATTTCACAGGAACAAAAAGAAACATCTTAGGAGATTCAAAATGGGAAATGTTTACACATTTTCTCCATTCGGAAGTACTCGAGACACTTCGCACAATTTTTTAACGTTATCATCCGAGATACTTTCCTCTCATTTGCAATGCAAAATCCCCGAAGACTTTTTATTTTGGGCTGTGTTATCAAAGCAGTAGAGGGGGCGTTTCAATACAGATAATCTGGTCTTTTTAGGTCACCTGAGTAAACTCAGGTGACCTATTGCTATCTGTTTTCGTCCGTCGTATTGCGTTGTGCGTCGTTCGTCGTGCGTCGTGCGTTAACAATTTTACATTTTTAACTTCTTCTTAAAAACTAAAAGACCAATTGTTTCCATTTTTGGTGTGAAGCATCTCTATAATAAGAGGAATGTAAATTTTGAAATTGGTGGCTCTACCACCCCCAGAGTGCCACAGGTGGGGCCAAATATGCCCCCCCCCCAAAAAAGAAGCCAAATTTTCAAAAATCTTCTTCTCTACTCCCAATTATGAGGAAAAAACTGATTGCATGGTTATGGTGTCCATGAAGCCCTCTACCAAAATTGTGAAATTCATGGCCCCTGGGTCAGGGGTTCAGGCTCTAGGGTGGGGCCAATATGGCCATATAGTAAAAATGTATTAAATCTTAGAAAATCTTCTTCTATACTCCCATATATATATTTGTGAAAAACTAAATGCATGGTTATGATGTCCATGAAGTCTTCTACCTAAATTATGAAATTCATGACCCCTGGGACAGGGGTTTAGGCCCTAGGGTGGGGCCAATATAGCCATATAGTAATAATGTATTGAATCTTAAAAATCTTTACTCCCACACATGTGGGCAAAAAACTGAATGCATGGGTATGATGTCCACTCACTCCTCTACCTAAATTGTGAAATTCATGACTTAAGTCAGTGTTCAGGACCTAGCATTTGGAAAGCATTTGGAAAGAGTTCAAGGGGGGGGGTGTAACAGTTTATGGAGTTATTTTCCCGTGCTTCTTCCTAATGGAGTTATCTTCCTTTGCTTGTTCATATTTAGTGATTAATCATTGAATATAATGTAATTATAAAGAAGTTGTATGATCAAAAGAGTTATGCAAGGATTTTTATCATTTGAAACAAAAACAGTTTTTGAACTTTCAAAATAAACAAATAGACTTGTTAATAGTAAAGTAATAATTGTCTAACTAAAATCACTGATATAAAGGTAAAATGATTTTGGTATAAATCCCAGATGGTGATTGTCAACGCAGATTGAATATTCAAAAACTGGAACAGGAGAAGTGAGTAACTCATGATGGCTTTTAAAGCTGGTTGTTTTTCGTTTGTTTAAATGCCCACAGGGAGAGTTTCTGTCTGCCCCGGGGAATGGGAGGTTGTTTTAGATAAAACATGTATAATAGCCACCTTGTTATTCCTTTTCTATGAAAACATATACCTGAAAGTTAATAAATATGGGAAATTTATTTTCTATCAGAGTCTTGCACCTTTTCAATATCAGGTCAATGACATGCACTCTTTTATGATCTTTTAAATTAAGTTTTTCGCTAAAATTATAGGTTTAATAGTCCTATTTGAAAGATTTCAGGCAGGGAGGTGGTCGTCATTTAAATTAAATTAAAAAATTTTCTACTCCAGAATAAAACTTAATTAAATGCATATATGAGACTCCTTGACAAGTTTGTGTATATGGGTTATGCTACTCAGGTGACCGTTAAGGCCTATTGGCCTCTTGTTTATTCTCGTGAATGGAAGTAGTTTGGGCACAAAGGTATTTATGATTACCGAGACATTACGCAAAAATAGTGGAAGCAGGAACTTGGGACAGAGTTATAGTATAATTTAAGCCTTTATTGTAAATTTTTATATCACATTGTGGCAGAGATGCATGTACTCTGTTGAGAACAGTGTACATGCCATTAAACTAAGTGTAGAACGACCGTAACCTTGTCTTGCTGAATGTGTTGACCAGATCTGATGGTCCAAGTAATTTGTAGCCTACGTATCAACAACGTAAGAACACAACAAACACCAAACCACGCAAGCCATGCATGTCAGACCAGGCAGGCCATGCATGCCAGACCAGGCAAGCCATGCATGCCAGACCACGCAAGCCATGCATGCCAGACCAGGCAAGCCATGCATGTCAGACCAGG
>WFKH01010931.1:55925607-55941070 GCA_016163765.1 Magallana hongkongensis
GCAAGCCATGCATGCCAGACCAGGCAAGCCATGCATGTCAGACCAGGCAAGCCATGCATGCCAGACCAGGCAAGCCATGCATGCCAGAACCAATCACAATCATTCTGTGTTACGATTTAACACCCTTTATGTCCAAATGAATTTATTCTCTGCAAAGATAATGAATGGCATAAAGAAAACAGTAAATTTCGGATGTTCTAAGTTAGGGATTTGCCTTCCATACAATGGTGAACGACCACCGATTATTAGTTATTAGTTAATCATGCCCGAGTTGTCTTTTACAAAATAGAAGTTAGTCAGTGTGTTCTTTCTTAATTGTGATATAATAAATTATAGTAAAAGTTGCTATGTATACATTTATTACTTTATAATAAACTAAACATAAAACTTTCAATGATTAAATCACCAGTTTTATTAAGACTATATATACAAAAGTAAAAGTTGCTATGTATAGATTTATTACTTTAAAATAAACTAAACGAAATCAAAGTTTTCAATGATTAAATCACTTCTTTATCAAGTGTATATATAAAAAAGTGTCATGTTAATTTTCGTATCAATCGATGTAAAAACAAACAGTAAAAATAGTTTTAAAATGATGGGAAAAAATGCTATATCTTATTCAGGAATTCAGCAATAAAAAAAGTCCAAAATGTCGTTTCGAATAATCTCTGCATTTCATCACCACGCATCTCCGGTAAATATACAGTTCTGTCGTTTACACCGTCTTTTCTGTCTCTGGTTTTGTACGGAGTCACACAGACTACATAGGATGTCGGCCAGCATAGGAGAAAAACTAAAATCGTACGTAATACCTAAATCTGGCGGCTCTATTCCATCTGCGAAGAGATCATTAAAACACCTCCAATGTTTGACTGACACCATGTGTTATAATAATTTTACTTTTATACCCTTTGTTTTAAAAGAGAAATATGCATGTAAGATAACTATTGGTAGTGATTTTTAAGTTATATGTAATTATCAAAATTCAGTGGCCATGCAGGGTCGCCGATATTTTTTTTTCATATTTTGTAATGTGATACACCTGGGTTAAGTGCAATTTAAACTTAAACGGTTGCTTTAGAGACAGGTTCCATGGTAACAGAAGCAAATGATTGGAAAATGGCAATTTTTTACTTTGGATGTGACTGTAGCGGTTTCAGCTACCTGTGAGGATCAAAATTATTTGATTGGAATGACCAAACGTCCTCAACATGCAATATCAATTTAAGCTGCGTTTATGCACAACAAAAGGCCGTTGCTCTGAAGATTTCAACAGGTAATTAATAAGTGATTTTTTTAAGTAAGTATGGTTTTTTTTAGCAACAACATGTTTATCTTGCTGAAGAATGCTTGAATTCGTTTTATATCATGGCTCGGTGGTCACAGGTGCTATTCCAGTAACTCAAAAGTCTACCACTCTACCACTGATCTCAAAGTTTGGTTGATCATTAGAAATGCCTAGAATTTTTTTCCAAAATCGTGACCATGCCCCCGTTAATGCAACGATGTGTGTGTTTACTTTCTCATCACTCAAAATTTACCTAAGATAAATCATAAAACAAACCTTTTTTTAATTATTACAATTTCCATATATTACATTCAATTAATTTTTTTAACATAATCTTAAAAATCTGTTATTTTTTCTTTTTTCTTTTATATTTACCTAAGGTCAATAATAGAACAGACTATAATTCACCTGTAATTAATTTCCTTTGATCTTTGACACCATTCCCACTTAGCTAAAATCAGTCACCCATAAAAAATTCAGAATTTTAGCTAAGTGGGAAGACACCGCTGGTCCAAGCCGCACTATTGGCACTTGAAGTTGTCTTTTTTGCCCCTAGACAAGGGACTTGAAGTTCTTATTTTAAGTACCGCGTCTTACGCTGAGAGTTAGGCTACGATAGACAGGTATCTCATCCAGGGGAGTCAATAACTCTTATCCGCTTTGCACCACGGAAATTGGGGATACGCACCAGCCAAATGCCTCTAGTCTAACTGGCTCGGAGAAGGATTTAACCTTACATTTAATAAAAAAAAAGTTATGCCTAAACGTTACAAATAGCAACACATTTATTTCGGTTTTTCTGAATCACAATTTTTTTCATTTTTTCGCACTTTTAACATTAAAACAATATTTTATAGCTACAAGTGTAAATTTTCTAACCTAAAACGATGATTTAAAGCTATAAATTTATAACTTTGATTAAATAAAACTTACAATATAAAAAAATAATCGGCGGTTTTCATGGTAACCTTCGTTAGATATTTGATATTTATTTGCGCATCAGCGTTTCTTGAATTTGTAAATTGTAGTTTAATTATCTTTTTATATTTTATAGTTTACATAATCTGCATGTACTATTTATATTATTTTAAAATAGCTAGTTTTCGCAATCTATAGTTTCCGTTACCATGACAGCGATGTCTTTAGCAACAAACTTATGGTGTCTTGCTACTTTTTTCATCATTGTGTATATACATGTATATGTCCATTACAACAAATGTAGATTACTAAGTATCAAGAATCAAAATTTGTACATGTCAATGCTCATTTTTGTAAACGACACATGGATGCGATATAAAGAAAATTGGTGAATATACGTGTCGGAGCCCCTATAAACAATTTACTTTGTTTCGTTTTTTGATTTTTTTAATCTTGACATCTATCAGCTGCAAAGCTAGATTGCTGTGAAATTGCTGTGATTTATATTTTCAATAGTAAAAGTTTCGGAAATACAACATTTATAAGGTTGGTCCCGACTCGAGTGGCGTCACCACTGATAGTTCTGTATACACTATACTGAAAATACGTAATTATCATTACTGATTCAGCACAGAATTTTTACATTGCCCTTAAGTTAATAATATAGCATAAGAAGCACAATATATTTAAAACTGCAAAAATTGGAAATCGGCTAGGAACGTGTTATGAAAAAAAGCCTAATTCCATAATGTGTCAAACTAATAATCTCAAGAGAATAAAAACACCACTTAATCAAAAGTTTGCTGAGCAGGGACCCACCCTGAGTTGGCAATAACAATTATCCTTTTATTATCATCCTCGTATAAGTCCTTTTCTAAAATTTAATATGAAATTGTAAACAACTATCTGAGAATGATATTATAGTATCTCCCATACAAGTATTGAAAATATTCCAACTTCGGATTGTCATCGTAAATCAATTTGATTACAATTATTCGTTTTAGATTTAAAAACACTAACATAAAATAAACAATGTTATAAATCTTATCAACTGTAGGCCTTTTTGCATTATATACTTACCTGGTGGAATCACAGCGTCATTGGGATCGACACCAGAAGTTCCTACTCCCTGTGTTGTGGTACAAACAGGAATCAACAACAATGTCTCAGCCACAGTTAAAACAAATCTGACCATGCTCTCCATCTGCTTCACCCACTATAAAACTCAACAAGTGTGCTTGTATATCATCTGATGATAAATAGAGCTATTTTTCATGCGCAATGTGGAGTTTAAATAAAGCATTCATATGCCAAAACGAACTGTTTATTGTACGTATAATTTAATTCGTAAAACGTGAACTACAAAATAATGACCAAAATTTGCTTAAATGCAAAATGTTACGACTATTTTGTCCGTTAAAAATTGGAGATGACAATCAGGACGTTTAAAACAAGATACATATAAATGCGAAATGAGTCAAGATTGCAAGCGATTTCTTCTTTGCTATTAAGAGGAATCGGCATCCTGGTTATTTTATTCGTAGTCCCCATCAAAGAAAACCAAAAAATACATCACAACCAAAAAATGCATAGATTGTATCTATCAGTGTGACTTATTTTTTTTAAAATACTATAAAGTAATATATTTAAAGCGACTGAGTTTGTTTCATTCGGTATAGAATCAGCCAGTGTGTTTTCGTGTGATTATTTGCACATTACTTGTCAGAAATTTAAGAAAGCTGGATGATCAAAGTAATATCCATTAGATTTACCTTAAATTCTTATCTATAATTTTTAAGTTATAAGCTATTTTTCATTATAAAAATATTCTAAATATTTTAGCTTTAACATATTAGAATTAGAATATTTTGAAGAAGCATTCTTCGGTATAAAGGATATTTCTCACTTCCGAGCAGTTTTTTTTTTCTCTTTTATAAAATAAAACACCACAGATACATAATAGTACAAAACAGTTTCAGATATATTTAACATATAATATATCGTATCACTTAATGTAAAAATAAACAGAAAATTATTAAAAGAATGAAATAAAACTTATACCTATTATGTATTCCATTCCATCAATTTGGCATCAAATAATAGTACTTAAGCTATGATTGAGGTATACTTGATGCAGCGATTAGTCGATGGATAGAACACGCTCAAAGTTTTTTGAAACTGAACCCATTCTTGTCCTGGATATTTCCTGGATATCATCATTACACATTTCCGGTAAATATACAGTTTTGAAGTACGCACTGTCTTCTTTGTGTTTGGTTTTGGATTGAGTTACAGAATCTACAAAGGATTTCGGCAAACATAGCAGAAAAGTTGACCTCATCAACCGAATCCATTTTGTCTAGTATAAGATAAATACAGATTGCCCCAGAATATATGATACTATTTGAAATTCGTATAAATTAAATAATATTTGGACAAAACTTGTAAATTGTGACTAGCAAAAGCTGTAATTTTTTTTTTACTTCAGTAGGTGTAAAGTTTGAAGTTTTCCGATGAGTTTACAAAAAGTCTTACATGGCACCAAAATAAAGCGATATCCATTATAAACAATTGTCGGAGAGAATGAAACTAACAATTTTTCTCGTACTATTACTAAAATCCAACATCAGATTTTTATTTCATAAATCATTAAATGTATGTTTATTTACTGTCTAGATTTCAAAATGAAATAAATAAATAGTCTTAAATCTTCAAAAATGTAGATCCAAAATATATCTCATTATTACCTGATGGAATAACTGCTTAGTTTGGAACGACACCAGAAGTTCCTATCCCTGTGGTGTGGTACAAACAGGAATCAACAACAACAACAAAGTCACAGCAACCGTTAAAACAAATCTGACCATGCCCTCCATCTGGTTCACCCACTATAACACTCAACAAGTGTGCTTGTTGTTCATTTAACGAGTGTACCTATTCGTCATGCGCCATGTGGGGCTTATGGCTTATCGTGGGAAGATTATGCATATATAATGAACTGTTTAATGCACATAATTTAGTTCGCAATACAGAAATTACGAAACAATGATACAAATTTATTAAAATGCAAAATGATATTTTTAAGTTACTATTTTCTCCCAAAACTCAAGAAAATTCAAACAGGGATTTTATAACAAGATAGTGTAGAATGCAACAAAATAAACAATTAATTTTAGATGTTCAAGACAAATCCATGTCCCCAAAATATCCAATAAATACCCCCAAAAGACTGGAATCCATTTTGGTCTAGACTAATTATTTTCAGTCTGCACCCCCCCCCCCCCAAAAAAAAAATGAAAATACATCACTGCCAATTATGCATAGATTTAATTTATCATTCTGTGCGATTTATTCTCTGCAAAACACTCTACAATAATATATCCAGTGTTATTGAGATGGTTTCCGCCGATGTTATATCAGCTAGTGTGTTTTCGCGTGATACTTTACACATGTCCCAGGAATTTAAAGTACCACTGTTTTGTAGTAAGGGGATTTCTCCGGAAGTCACCTTTTCACCCTCCCGACATAGATACACCGTTGACGTATGCATATCATTTTCTGTTCGTTATTTGGAAAGAAGTCGCACATCCGGCATAACACATCCGCCATTAGACTAGGAAAAGAAGTGCTTTGAATTCCAATATGTTTTCTGGAGTCTTTGTCTGCTAAAAATTAAAGTACGAAACATATTTAATTCATATAAAGGATGAAATGAAATTTTAAAAAAACTATCCTTTTATTTTTATTTTTTTTGACTATCAAAAATATTGTAATTTCTAACTTTGTTCAATAAATTAGTGTTGAGAGAGAGAGAGAGAGAGAGAGAGAGAGAGAGAGAGAGAGAGAGAGTAAAAATGATGCGAAAATGTTATTGTAAGCTTTACCAAACAAAATTTCTTCTTTTACAGGTAAGCCTTCATCCCAAACAATAATGTCATCTTTTTGTTCAGATGTGTAACACACTGGAATAGTTGCACACAAAATAAAGACCACACAAACAGTAACCTTAATATCTGTAGACATCCCCATCTGTTATAACAACTGTGTGGTCAACACTTTAGCAACTCTGCGCAAACATTAAAATGTACGGATTACTTTTGGTGTACATTTGAATAAGAATGTGAAGTTGACACTTAGGAGTGGTCGACTTATTTAGTAAGAATGTCGTCAGCATCTCATTAATTCGTCAAGAAACATCCTTGCTACGTGTATTTGTTAAACAAATTAATCCCGTACCGTTTAGTAAGATAGTGTAAACAGCGATTTAAGAGAAAACAGTATCCAGTTCCTCTAGTCTCTCTTAGTCTGATCGTAGTACTTCGTATTATCGAATTCCAGTTTTAAAGCCCCATTTCATTAGATTTTTATCAATTAACGAAATTCGATGATAACACTAATATTGTAATTTAGAGTCATATTGTAAACATGCATTGTTTGTAAATTTGAAAATTGAAATTACAATTCCAACTTCTGACGATAATAACTTTAAAAAAATCAATACTGAAAGTGAACATACGGGAAATTCCATGTCTGATGTGTTACCCGCAGGGACCACCACCGAATCCCAACAGTAGCGAGACCACATAAAATAGGGACCACCAAATCCAAACAGTAGCAAGACCACTTAAAGCAGGGACTACCACCGAATCCCAACAGTAGCGAGACAGTCTGAATTGAAACCACCAATACAAGGACTTTACATTCTACGGTTTTTAAGTATAAGGTTTGACGTACATACAATGCAGGCAATAGATAGAGAAATAAAAACGTTATATCTGGATATCAACCTTTTTAGGAAGTACCGTTTTTTTAAAAAAAAAAATAAATTATGAGCTTGGTGTACATTTAATGAGTAAAATGTAGAAAAAATCGATGAGGTGAAGACTTCGATTAGCATCATGTATCTTCTTAAATCTGAAAAATTTACGTTTTTCTCTAATATCATTAGTGGATGTGAATTTTGACCCTTAATGATATAATTTTGAAATTGTATCATTAATGGACAGCTAAGTAGTTTGTTTCTGACCACTAATGCAACGTTATATCATTAGTGGATACTGTATCTTTCTTTTTTTCTTTAAGCTTCGCAGCTCACCAAATTATTACAACTAATAAACATAGTAAAGTACACAAGTTATCATTAGAGGTTGCTACAAGGCGGGAATTCCTGAGTGTGAGTACATTTTGGCTTGACGTCAGGCAGTGCGGGATGTCAGCAGGGTTGTCAGCATTCTTCGGGTTATGTTGGCAGTAATGTCACAAAAACGACTTCAGCAAGTGAACCGGAAATAATCCAAGTTTCATGCTTACGGTGTACAAATGTATGGTGTCAGCAATAGAGACAATCATAGTGTTCTGTGCAATAATTTAGGAACATGGCATTTGAAATACATTTGTACTGTGGAATACATTCGCATTTGTAGATTTTGATTCTAAATAGAAACATGAAAACTCTTTGATCAACTCCTCATCCAAAATCTGTTGATTTTTTTTGTTTGTTCAAGATTATCGAGAAGGTTTTTTATAATCAAATTTGGGCTACATCATAGAAAGATTATTATGGTATTACGGTACATGGCCTACATGGTTCTAAACAATTTTGCCCGACAAATGCAATGTGTTCAGTAATTCGATATTGGTTTTTATAGAACGACTTTATGAGTCATGCATATAGAGAATTTAATCACCAAACTAAAACTAATTTTTTTTTAAATAATTCAATTGCTTAAAAGATTGAGATTTCAAAAAAAAAAAAATCTAAATCATAATTAAAAAAAAAAAATAATATTAACATTTCTGTTAGAGCGAACACACAGATATAAAAAGGAATTAAGAGTTATCTCTCTTTTCAGGACCTTAATTTAGAAAGTAAACAAAATCTTCGTTGTCTTATTTTCCCAAGGATGAATCCACTAACTGAATAATGCAGTATCTATTGACTTAACGTTTTATGTAGCTTTGAGCAAAAGGTAGTGATTAAAGAAGCACTGCCATTGATACGATGAGCTGTAATTATCAGTTGTTATCAGTTGTAGAGCCGTCAGTTTTACCTAGGGAATGTCAATTCTCTTTGGTTGCCTCAGCACTAGGGTCCCCTCTGATACCTTTGGAAGTCTTCTAGACAACATCCTAGTATACCCGTAGAGATAGTTAACTTTACAGCTTTTAATCAGCAGTGAATAAATAATTTATTACTTTTGTGGTTTTTATTACATATGGTCTGTTAACCTGAAAATACTAATCATGTCCATAAAGCCTTTCACTTTTTTGTATTGAACGTAGCGAAGTTTATATGTATCATCAGGTGAGATGGTAATGTTATTACTATCCTACCTGAACTTTGAGCATCGCCGACTTTATGTTCGGTTGCTTTGTAAATTTGAAGTTCACCGTTGGAACACCAGACTAGATTTGCCTCTAAAATCTCGACCATCGACCCAATAAGTTGTTTTGTTATCTAACAATGTTCTTGTTTTCTATACATTATATAGCATGACGATACTTTAGAGAGAAGAAAATTGTATCCACAGAAGATGGAACTAAGTCATAGGTGAAATGAATCAATATTAATATAAGTCGGACAGAATCTAAGCTGTTTTGAATTGATCATCAAAAAGCTCCATATCAATAACTAACAGAAAAAGAGTGATAACCTATTCCTATTTATCATCGTTTGCCCATTTACAAAGACTACTTATTACAAATTGCTCTCAATTTGTCAAAATTCGAAACTTCGTTCCATTCAGAGTGTGAATGAGAGCTGTTGTGATCTCAGTAGTCACCCGATCGATCGATTGATTGGTAGCCTGTCTTGTTATTGGTATTGCTGGTGAACGTTTAAGGAAAATATACGCAACTAGCTCTCGTTATTGAAACCGATGCCGTGGAACTTAATCAAGGGTCAGTCATATAGCAATAACGAGTCTTTATCACGATAGTACGTCCTATAATACAGTATGTAGATTCAGATTTTGCTGAAGGCAGAGCCCAAACTCAAATACGCCGTCTTTCCGATGCAGGCCAACCGCTTTCCATTTATACTAAACCGAAGAACAACCGAGGCAGTGTATCTGAATCTTCAGTGTTATAAACTGTTACTTTTCAGTTTCATGTTGATTTTCAAAAATCGTCGACTCACCAAACCTGTACATCACTAGTGCACGTTTGCACATATAAAGCTTTATGAGAAATTCTGTTTGGCTGGCCTGGAGATGAATCAAGTTGATATAGACGAAATCATCATTTACTACAAATTTGTTTAACCGTTTTGGTATTTTTCAGAATTTATGTTACATATTCTATTCCTGAATATTATATTTCGCCATATATACTTAGCTTTTTGACTAAAGATAATTCAAATAAAATCATCTATCATCTCGTGTTATGAGCAAAAAAGAACAAGTGCAAACGACAGTTTTGATAAATTTTCTGATGATACAAAATGAAAAACGTTTAACAACAATTCAAGCATTCTAACTATTTAATAACAACTGTTAAAATGTATAAAAATATGATACGTGCATATGACAATTAATAACAAAAATTACCGACAGTCCGTGATTAGTGCGGTATGATCTCGTGGTAACTTTGATTATCATTTAATTAATTATTTCTATTAATTACGACATAAATCTAGTTAATGGCGCTGCCTTACAGAATGAATCAATCACCGATACGCCGTTTCTTCTATTGCTGACTCTGGTTTATTGCTTCGGAGCCTTTTCCCGTTTTCTTGCCTATGGATTGATTGCATGGATTCATCCGGGTTATCATCTTCGATGACGTACCTCTGACGTCGTTCTTTAATTTCGCGCACTTTATGTTTCCATTGTGAAACTCCAAGAAGGCTCAAGAACAAGAAATAAGACATAGTGCATAAGAAAACAACAACACTGTCGCGTCTGACGTAGGGAATTGTAGACAGAATCACACATTTTGAATACTGCATTGTGGGATAGATAATTGTCCCTGAGATTTTCCTTTCGTAGGCGCTGATGCATATCGTATAGCTGGTGTCAACTTCCAAACGATTAAATACATAGGTGTTGACCCAAGGGGGAAGCATATTAGAAATAAATTTCCCATTTTTATAGAAACACTCGACTATTGAGCCGTCAAAAGTATCATTTCTGATGGAAGGGTCGAGGATGAATTCCCACGAAATAGCTATGCTGGTGGTTGAACTATTTTTCCACACAACTTTAAGTTTTTGGTGCTCAGGTATTCTTGTTGTTGGAATAGTCACAAACGTAATATTTGTTTCATTAGCGAAGTTAACTTCTAGAAATGGAGCCCCATTTTGAACAACGCTTGCTCCAGTGATGATGTTATTAGCAGACGATGCAAATATAATACAGAGCCAAATTAACATGTCAATTTCAACATCAAATGTTTTTCGAGAAATCATTTTTCCAGGAACACTTCATCTGAAAAAGAAAACAAAATTTCATGTATTATGATACTCTTCCTGTCCACAAGGAAAAACAGCTATTTCCACTAAAACTCGTTTTCCATTACATGATTACCATTTATACAATTATCAATTACGTGGTGTGAATGGAGAGTGTCGCTGCAAACCTTAATAGCAGTCAAGTTATATTATCTTCGCATTAACTCCATGTCCGTGACGCACAGATTCCGTAAAGTATGGTTCCCTTGAAACTGTTACCACACTCTTTGCTCAGACCACTTGATTTTCCTTGTCAGAAATGATTGCTTTACAGTGTATTGATACACCGCTGGTGTTACCCTACAACTGCATTTGCTGTGTTGATAAATGATTTGCGTTACATCAGGGTACAGCAATGCATTTAGTCAAATAATGGTATATTGATAATAATATAAATGTCAATTCTAAAAATTGGGAAAAGAATTGAAAAGCCCCCCCCCCCCCCTTCACACTTAAGCCTGATATTGATGGGATTGTTTTTGTATACATTTGTATAACAATTTATTTAATAAGTTAAATAAAGTTGCTTTCTTTAAATACCGCAAAATGAATTGACAATATTAAGAAAGTGTTTTATTTTTTTTAAAGCAATGAAAGTAAGATTATCATAATTTTTTTAATAAACATGTATTTTCTTGATATTTATTTATTTATTCATCTATCTTTAAAAAAAAAGTTTATCTTTAATATTAAATCTTACATATTTCTTAAAATTGTGACAATTGAAAATGCTCCCTATACAATTCGTTTACCAATTTTTAGATGCCCCCTACACACTTAAGCCTGATATTGATGGGATTGTTTTGTATACATTTGTTTGACAATTAATAAGTTAAAATAATGGCTTCTTTAAATATCGCAAAATGAATTAACAATATGAAGAAAGAGTTTTATTTTTTTAAAGCAATTTAAGTAAGATTATCATAATTAATTTTATATACATGTATTATCTTGATATTTTTTTATTTATTCATCTATCTTAAAAAAATAGTTTTTTATATTAAATCTTACATATTCCTTGAAATTGTGACAATTAAAAATGCACCCCCCCCCCCGTACAATTTTTTACCAATTTTTATATGCCCCCCTACACACTTAAGTCTGATATTGATGGGATTATTTTTGTATACATTTGTTTAACAATTAATAAGTTTTAAAAAGTTGGTTTCTTTAAATACCACAAAATGAATTAACAATATTCAGAAAGTTGTTTTTTTCGCAATCAAAGTAAGATTATCATAATTTTTTTTATAAACATGTATTATCTTGATATTATTTTATTTAATCATCTTTCTTAAAAATTTTTTTTTAAAATCTTAAATTCTACCTTGAAATTGTGACAATTAAAAATGCCACTGCATATCATAAAACCGTTTATCAAAGTACGAGTTCTTCTCAGACTGCTGTGAAGCAAATTGGTTCTTGTTGCTATTCAACTTTCTTTATTGCGTAAGACATACATCTTATTGCATATGAAATGTTTTTAACAAAATATGTGCAGCACAGTGCTGGGATTTAGTAACAATCTGGTAATAGCAATGAGTAGGTAGTATAGTAATAATATCATTGGAGAATGTACAACACATGGATTTAGTTACAACATTTGTTGAATAATTAATATATCAATCATTACGTAGTTTGAAGGCATGATGCAAGAACTTCCCTAAGTTACAGAGTTCTTTGACATTGTTTACACATAATAGCTGTATAAATTTATACATCGATGGTTTTTTCCAATAGTACATTTTGATATATTTGACTCGTAATTGCTGGTAGCGTGGACATATTAAAACAAAGTGATATTCATCCTCAATTTCTGATCTACAAAACTCACATATTCTGTTATTACGCAAAATATTCGTCCACTTTCTATAGATAAATTATGTGATGACATTCTGATTTTACTGAGTTGTTTTTTGTAAATACAAGGAATGGGTTTCACCAGATAATATTGTAATGAAAAATGGTCAATAATGTTTCTATATAACATACATCTAGATGAACTATTTATATCTGCAATAAGATTTTGCACAAAATTGTCAATAATTCTTTGCTTTATAAGTAAAAAATGGCTTTTATAACAAATTTTGTCTTGTTCAGCCCAGATGTGGCCTAAACCAATTTCAAACAATTTGTCCTTGATATCTGACACCCAGTTTGATACATTTTTTGATTTTTGTTCACACTCTTCAAACATTTTGTCATAACATGACCTAATAATACAGTTTCTACTTTGTAATAATTTAAACCAAAACTTAAAAATCCGAAAATAGCGTACAATCTTCAACGGCAACCGGCCGGTTTCAAAATACACCATAGACGTATTTGTATTTTTTCTAACACACAAAACATTTTTTATGAATTCTAAATGTATTTTCTCAATGTCACGCGCACTGTGGTTTCCCCAAACTTCACATCCGTAATTCAAAATGCTACTTACATAAGTGTCAAAAAGAGAGAACATAGTTTCAACATTTAAATTCAATTGACTAACCTTAGATCTCAGACAGAACATTGCTTTTCTGCCTTGACTTGCTAACTGTTTTTGTGTTACATTAAAATTTCCATTATAGTTCAATAAAACACCAAGGTATATAAATTTATCTACCACTTCTACTTGGTCAGTGTGTATATGCCATTTTTCGTTTTCATGGATTTTACCTCCATTTCTAAATACAACAATTTTAGTTTTATCTGTATTAATGGCTAAGTCCCATTTTGAAGCGTAATCATGTAAAGTGTTTAACATAAGTTGAAGTTCATGTACAGATTCAGCAAAACACATTAATACATAGTTCTATGCAACCTGACTAAAATCATCGAAGTTTAATGAGTATTATACTATTTCTGTTTGGAGACTATCTAATAACATTCCAGGAAAAAGTCTTTTGTGACGTCATGTCAGTTAAAGGTCTAAAATAAGCAGAATATCTCTAAAATAAATGTACTTCAATTTTATTCTCATCAGAAGCGCGTTCACTTTACGAAAAATAAAATCCAGATTGTTCTGATAAACTTATATGCAAAAGACAATTCAAATATACACTTTTAACTGAAAATATTCGCCATCCCACTGCTTCTAACAAAATCAAATTTCTTTCGCTTTGAACCTGTTACTTCCAATTAATTAACTCAATGTTCAAAGAAACAACCTTCATCCTTGAATGCAGGTTATCAACTAAAATACATGTAATTCAATGTTACTTCCATCAGAAAACACGTTCAGATTACCCAACAACAGACTTGTCTAAAAGCATATATGCAATAAACAATTCAAACACACTCTAAACTGGAAATATTCACCATCAAGCTGTTTCTAACAGCAACATATTGTAAAATGAAATTTTTTAAGCTTTGAGTTTTTTACTTACTGCTATATAATTAATTCAATGTTCAAAGAAACAACCTCGAAATGCATGAATATTTGCTTCGCCTCGTCTAGAACGTTTTTGCTAATTGGTAACATGGAAACCACATTAAATGGAATTAGTTTCCAGCATGTTCTTAAGCAGGCGGTATTTTTAACAAGTACTTGATATTTAACAAAATGTTAAAATGCAAAATAGATTTTTTTCTAGTTTTACAGGTAAAAAATCCCTAAAAAAAAAAATACATCGAAGAATTTTGCAAAATTATTGACTAATTTCGCTGATGCATTTATAATGCAATTATCAAGAGGAATAGTCAATAATTGATATATTAGTTGTGTCTCTTGGAGATATAACGAAAGGAGCAATGGTGAATACACTAAGCAGATAAAACAATATTAATAATGTCAACTTTGTAACTTCTACATTGGAAGAAAGGATAAAAAAGGCTTAATCAATATTACTAATACCCAGTAGAGATCGATAACCTTAAAGACCTCCCAACTGCTTTGTATTGGTATTGAAAAATTCGATTTGAGAATTTTACAAAACTGGGATGTATCTATTAAATACATGTATTTAAAGTGACTTAACCATTGAATAGTTGATTCATGGCAGTCAAAGTATTATATAGACAAAGTGCATAAAACAAACATTTTTTAAAACCTTGGGAAGGTTTTTTTTCTGGTCGTTTTTCATCAATAGAAGAATCGCGGCTCATAGAGCAAAGAGTCACTGGTGAATAACATGTAAGCCATAATTTCAGGTATCGTTATTAAGTATCGTCATCCTCATCTTTATAGATATCGAAGCTCAAAACACGCTCCCTCAATCGAATCGTTTTGAAGTTGAGATCCCTTCTTAACAAGCCAGAAACCAGATCGATTTCCGCACTGCAAAACGGCATCAATCTTTTTAATGAATTAAAGATTTGTCGTCACGTAAAATTTGATGTCTTGAGATGATGCGTTTCCATCTCAGAATGGGCCGTACACGAGTAGGCCGGGCATTAAGCGTCCTACGACGGGGATTTCGTGCTAAAAGAGAATAAAATAACATAAAGATTCTTATCAATCGAAATGTTGATCCCCACAAAGTAAATAATTCACTTTATTCCTGCTATCAGCATTAGGGATTTGGCCGGTAGTTTGATAAATTCCGGGATTGATTTATAATCATTGCAGAAATGTTTGCAATGCACGGAAGAACGATTAGGGGCTATATACAAAATGATCTTTCCGAAGACACGGTGTGTGCCCGGATCAGAGCACATGGCGGGTCATGAATTAATAACGCGTGCTCCATAATATCTTTACTGCAAAAAGATATTATGTACATGTACATAATTATGTAATAGTTAGTCTACAGTTTTCAATGACTCAATTTATCTTGTTCAACTGCTCGTCAAATAGCAATGTTCTCTCTCTCTCTCTCTCT
>WFKH01010931.1:55941080-55965632 GCA_016163765.1 Magallana hongkongensis
TCTCTCTCTCTCTCTCTCTCTCTCTCTCTCTCTCTCTCTCTCTCTCCACTAGTTAATTCAAAAGTGTTGGTACTTTTATGAGTATGTTCATTTAATAGTACGAATTTTTGACGGAACGACCACATGTTAATCATTTACATTGTATCTAGATTGCCTGAATAGCAACCCGATTCCATAATACCGACTGAGTATTCCCCGAAGCTCATTTAATCAAGAAGACGAACCAATTTGTCCAATATTATATCTAATGAAGGAAACACAAACATTAATTCTGTAAAATATAAAGCGGAATAAGAGACAGGTTGGGCACAATATTATAACGAGCATCACAATCAATAACTTTTATTGTTGACCTCTGTATACTACGCTGTATATGGATAGGGGAGGTAAATGGTTCACCTTTCCTACGTAATTACGGTTGATTATTAGGGTTTTTTTTTCACGCGTTCAGACAATTGAAATGGATTAAAAAGAGTTATAAACTTGCAAATGACTATTTTCTATGACTTATTACAGTCATCAAAGAAAGATCTTTAAAAAATGCAAATTATGTTACACATGTACTGAATAAACTTCATTTTAGGTGTACTTGATGTACCAACCCTCTTACTTTGCTTCACATCAGTACCGAAGATAATCTATCCAAATTAGGAAATCGTTATTTTTTGTACAATCGATAGCCAGTTGGTTCGTCTTTCCACCCAACTCTAGCTGAGCCGGAAATTCAACCCTCCTTCAATACACGAAAACTTTATTGGATTTACTCAGTCTATTGAGATGGATATTCTTCCCTCAACCCCTCACTCTGACACATTAGCCCCTTTTATAAAAGAGAAAAACAACCCTATTTCCGCTACAAACGGGGACCCGGATTGGATCGGTTTACACAGATGCGTTCGATTCAGATAGACACCGGATATTGAATGAATGATATCAAATGTACATAAAACTGACACCATGATGAAATCGCGGGCCTTTGATGGTGAAGGACAAATACCCACCACTGCTAGGATCCAGCATGGCTACCCTGGCCATTCAAATTGGTTTCCGGCATTTGCCTATATTTCGGTTAATGAGTATTTCTAAAAGTGGGGAGGTATTCGATGTCAGTCTACAGGGGGATTCCGTTACACAAAACATCATTCATTCGATAGCTATAGATCTATTATTACAGCGAATGAAATACTTTGGTTTCAGACATTACTTGTATTAGGTCGATGGATGCATGGCACGGATTGCCATCAGGTGCAATGCACCCGAAACTCACATCTTCAAATTATCGTCTACAATGTTTCATTTCAACCAAGCCCTAAATAAGAAATGATTTTCCTTGCTGTCATGTTTGACAATGCATTCAAGCAGTGGACAGCCGTGAAAAAAGGGCACTTAGTATCAATGCATTCATCAATTCTTTTAAAATTTATATTCTTTTGTTTCCTTCAGTCTGATTTATGCATACGTAATTCTACAGTTCTTTGTCTTTTGGGATTTCTTGCGTTTCTTATTGTGATGTATCAATCATGCAAATACAACTGCGGTCGGAATTAAATTATTAATGTCCACTATCATGGTTTTCCTGAAAACGAGTCTAATTCAATGATGTAAGTGACGTAACGCTGGTCAGAATTACAAACCTCTCACATCACAGCATGGTCTCATTGCACGAAAACTATTTAACTGTCGTTAGGGGTTTGATTATTATTTGATGTTACTTTTTACAGTTAAGATTATGCAAAAAGTCCTTCATTGTTATAAATATGATACCTTTTAAGATTTTAAATAGGGATACAATTGTTTTTATCACTTGACTGTGTTTCTCAAAGGAATTACAATAAATATGCACTGTAATGATATTTGCATGTTATTTTTTCATTTGAAAATCATTCATCAAAACAAAGATTCTTTGGTGCTATCAAATACTCATCATTTCCCATCAAATACTCATCATTTCCTATGTTCATTTGGCTCTCTAACTCTCAAGTCCAAGTCAAATTTCTCTCAGTGTGTCTGATATATTTACTGTTTGTTCGTCATTTTATTTTTATTTTCATCCTTTTTAAACTTGTGATAACATTATCAAAAGGTGTTATGATTCAAATAAATGCAGAAATAACTTCGTCATCACAGTTGTTCTATCCTTCTAATGCATTCCACCACTACCCATCCCTAGAACATTACGTCCTGATAAATCAACAATCCGATGTCAAAGCTTAATCACAGACCGAGCACAAGGAAAAGACACCTGTCATAATGTCTGTGTTTATGCTCTGCTTCGATGTTGAAGGCTTGTGATATAACAATCGATGTACAATTTATTACATCTTTTCATCATAACAAACCCAACCCTCATAACATGGCTAAAGAACCGAAACACATGGTGTATTTCTATCTGCAACTTGTTACTCACTGAACTTGCATACTTGTACGTATGTTATGTAAAGGTACTCAAGCAAACAACGAACAAGAAAATATGAAATCGGTAAACTTGGGGAGTTTACATAAAATACATGTAATCTGAAAATGGGTCCTGTAATAGTCTGAATTCCGAGTGACGCTATTGATTAGTCTAATGAATAAAAGGTGAAAGAATATGAACGCAAAACAAATTCAACCCTGTTTCAACTACCATTGAGAGATATCAAATGTTTTCATTGCAAAGAGTTTTGTTTATTCTAGGCTTTTTTCCTTTGTAGAATGCAAAATATGTTAAACAGAGAAAACTGTTGGGTGGTCAGTAACCCCTTACAGGGACACTTCTGCAAAATAAAACATAGCCTATAATACAATATTAAAACAAATAATATCCATGATTAAGAAACCTCTATGTTCTATCATGAATTTATAATACTTCTTGTTTATGTCTCAGCTGCATATCAAGTCTTTATAAAGACCTTCAAAATATATCTGAATGGCAGCTATGATTAATATTATCGACAGCTTTTATTGATTTTGTTTTTTATTTCCTGATGGTTCTTTGGAATTTTTGTGGGCCCTCTTGCTCTATATACTCGAATACCTTAACCATTTTTTTTTTATTCGCCAACCTTTGCACATTCATAACAATTGTTTGAGTTAGGCCGATTTTCTAAAAATAAATGTAAAATTCAAATAATGTATATAATTTCATCCCAACATTTTAACTTGACCTTTTTTAAGGCTTTTATAGCCATAAATACAGAGTAATGATTTATCCTATCGGGAGTATCTCACTTACCCAAGAGTCGCTAAGTATCCGTTTACCCCATGTAGTTTTAAAATCGATGTTCTTCTTTTCTCATACCAGTATCGTTTAGTTTTGCATCGTTAGTCATAACTATACACTAGAGACATTCAAATATTTTTTATAACAATGCAATTAAATCCACAATGAATATAATGAAATGATTTCATTATCACAGTAATTGATGTTACAACTCTTTATTGTTATAGGACAATTAGTGGGTTGAGTACAATCTTCAGCAGATATGACGATAGTCAGACACCATTAGTACATGATTATCGACGATTGAGAAATGAAATATTCAAGTTGGTGTAAACCCTTTTACTAGCAAATAAACATTTCCTGCATTTAAAATCAATATAATAATCAATACTCCGGTGCAGTTTCATCTCTGATAATTATGACATTATCTTTGTGTAAGCCACGCGTGACTTGCCTCCTAATCCACTGTCCCGAGTATACTTTGTTCACCTATATAACATTAGTAACGACAAGGACACCAAGGCTGAGGTAATGAGCGGGATTTTCACGACCTTTGTGGAACGAAACGTGAAAGTTATTACATGCATAGGAAACTGGCAATATTTTACTGCCGAGCCGAAAGCTAACAGGATGTTTTCATCATTTGTAGCCAGCAAAACGCAGCAAAATATTATCTTCGTATGTTTTTTGTAGTTGGAATTCTACGCAAGAATGTTCAGAGTGGTTGCAATGATCCCACTTGCTTCGGAATTCAAAATCTAAACTACATCTATGAAAGCAAGATGACAGACCACGGAAAGCCCTCTGGAGGCAAATTTAAGAAGTTCTTTACGCTCGAACCAATCAGTTTATGATATTCCACGTTTAGAGAAAAAAATGAAAATAGATAATAAGATATGATATGCTAGACAGCAGAAATTCATAATACATAAGTTATACCACTTTCACGGTTTATAAGAAAATTTCACATTTGCTGAAGATATTAAGGCAAGCGACAAAGTTTGACGTATTTTAAACTCACCTGTTTCAGGTAAACACACACTCAGACCAGCGCCAGCATCTGCTCCCGACCGCGTACAGGAGAAGACTTGTATTCACATGCGTGTCATTTACCAAGTAACAAAGTGCACATAACTACATCGTTAAGTTGTTTATGTTTATCTCAATGATAAACCGAAAAACATCACAAAACGACGTGGATGCATTATTTATAGCCCTATTGATCTCTGGTGGAGTTTTTCCTTCACACTTTTGTAATTTTCAATCGATTAATTGTCACTTCCCAATGGATACTGGATTGACGAAAAATTTAACTTAACTCACACCGGAAGTACAAATAGTCCGTGAACAGCAGTAGAAGCATTGAGATTGATGGCAACTTTAACCAAATATTAGAGAAGAGCTTTCCAGTAGATTTTATCGCAAGGTTCTCATTCGCTTACTAACAGCTGCAGATCAACATATTCCGCAACCTTTTATATAAGATCGTTAACATGTTTCTCCACCAGCGTGGTTTTGTGGGCAAATGGTAGAGTTAAAATGGGTTATCAGCGCTTTGGCTTAAAAATCCAATAATGGTACATTGAACAGTTTATGGTATTTATGCCTGCTTAAAATAGTCTGGGTCGCCAACTGTTATCAGCGAATTGATTGTCCAGAGAGATATCGAATTGTGGATAAACAATCAATCAAGGCTGGGAAACAGAGTGCTGAACTCGACATCTCTTTCAACATTTGCATTGCTGTTTTATAAAAGAGTATTTAGAGATCTTTCATTTTTATCAAGAAGGATACAGAGATTTACGTGGATATTGTAGTTAAATCAAACAAACCTTGACATTATTTGACTACAGATACTGGTTATTTCGCTGTTCTCGAATCTATTTTTTTATTGACTGATTGATTTGTGATGATTAAACGTGAACCAATATTGGAATAGAATAACGTCATCTTAACTGATCTGCAAATGTATCATGAGTGAGCACGAAAAAATATTCTCGATACACTCTCGCTGAACAAAATCAAATTATAAATGTTGAATGATTGATGCTAAAAACGTTATTAATAACAAATCTGAAAGTTCATTATGCAGAATAAGTTTATCAAGTCCTGCCAAGCATTGCGGATGATCTGGTACTTTCCAGTGACAGAAAAAATGCTACTAGTTCTGATTGCCGACGTTTGATTGCGTGCAAAGCTTCTATCATGAGACACAACAATTACATTAATTCAAAAAATCGCAGTGGCTCTGTCGGGGTTCCTGTTGAATGCGAGCGCCGAATCATAAACAAAACGATAGAAAATAATCACATTTATTGTTTTTGTGTCTCCATGGAATTTGTATGGTTGCTTTAAAACTTGATATAAATCATGAAACCTTTCAGGTCTTTCCGGAATATCAACTAACTTTTTTTCTGGCGGTTAGAATGTACTACAGACAACTTTTCATACAGGGTTTTACTCTCAAATTGGACGTCAAGTACTTGCATGTACACGTTGGTACCGTTATGTGCTTCATCAGCTTCGTGAGCCAAACAATACCTATACACAATGAGAAAACGTAACGGTTTCTTCACAGCTCTCTGATTTTTACCTTTTTGTTCCTTATTCAAATCGATTGGATGAGTTACTAGAAATGAAAGGTTATGTATTGAAACGGGCACTGGCACTATAAAACATGTTTTAAGAGTTGAGAGCTTGGCCTTTACTCGACCTGCACACGAGATGTGCTTGTTTAAAACAGTTAATGTCTGAAGGTAACCAAGATAAAATGTGAACAATAGTTCATGAACATCAAATTAAATTTTTAGTAACCCAAAAAATGTTATTTTATCTATTTAGGTCACGACGATGTATGTTATCCATTATTTTATCGGTCAGAAGAATGTAATATATGCTGATCGGATTTGTTGTATGCACAGGAGAAATATTTCTTTTTATAATATGATTCCCTGTACTATAATCAGGCGCCTGTGGTTGTATGTTGTGCGGTCTCAATCTCATACACATATTGTACATGTACATCATACAAACTAATATATATTATTGACCTGTAACCGTTCATAAGTTTGAGCAAATAATGTGAAAGTTTTGGCAGCTGCAGACAGAAAGACAGAGATAGTAAAACATCATATTTAGAACTTCGGGGACATTATTGCTAACCTTGGCCATTTAACGAAAACACTTGTTTTTGTGCAGCTCTTATAAGCATCTCACTGCTGCTCAGGAAAAGGACACCATCTTGGAAAGCGGGGTTTTTTTTAATTTCGTTTTGTTTTTGTTATTTGGTTTTTTTGTTTTTTTGGGTTTTTTTTTGGGGGGGGGGGTATGAATCTTTGTCAAAATTCAAATAAAATATAATGTCTCTAATACAATAACTGTTTGTTGTCTCAATGTAAATGAAGGAATATTTGGTTCTCATAAACAGCAAATAACTAATCAGCGCATTAAGTAAAATAGAAGACCAAGAAAACTTAATCCACATAACGTTTTATTTACAAAAATGAATTCATAAAAGCAGGATCACTACATTTTACCGACATTGTATTTGTGTAGGAATAACAAACAACTGATAACAAACACGACATTAAAATATCAAGAATCATGTCAGTAACAATAAATAAAACTTGATATCGCGATAATTAATAACACTGAAATCATATTTTATACAAAATACCGGGAATATGAATTTAAATCATGATAAATGATTTGATAGATTCGAGACTTCCCCGTCAGTGAAACCTTTCATGGGTTTATCAGTGTGAGTAAGTGACGACACAGCAAAACATAAACAAAAAATGTTGTACATAAAAAATATATTGTACATCCATTGATAACTTAAAGCAACAACTGAGAGAAAAGTGCAAAAAATACATCTGATATTTAGTAATTAATAAAAAATATTATGTTCATAAATAAAATACATGTCACACAACCGTTGGCATGTTTTATATTGTATATACACTGTAGACATGAATGAATATTTTTGCAACAATAAATCAACGTTACTCGTCACTGAATCATATAGATGTGGTCCCCTTGTAACGAATAACACAAACAATCAAACAATGCAAAGTATGCTGTTCAAATATTTCAACAATGGTGTTTTCATAAAACTTTATACAGATAATCGACGTTATTCAGACGTGTTTAAAGGGGCTACATCACTCCTAAATATATTGCATGGAGACATATATCGACTTCACTACAAACATTATTGGTTGTCGAATATGAGAGACCAAATACTTGGTTATGTTACTCTAGCAATGCTTCAAGATATTAGACAAAGTATTCCGTCCTCTGTTACATTGCTATTCAAAACTCGTCGCTTGCTGCCAGTAGCCATCGCTAAATCAGCGCGTGTCTGGCATAAAAGGAAGAGCTTCCCTGTATACTGAAGGGAAGTGAGTACAATTTAGGTCACCAAATATGACACTTCTTTTCTGGATTCATCGGACTTCCGGGCGGACATTGGTATGCCTCAGAGAAATCATAGGAATTAGACAGAGGACCCAGGACCCTACAAAGTAATGCAATTAGTCTGCTGGTATCGAGAGTTGTGAACATATGCATATCTGGTTGATGTCGGGGACTAAAGTTTTGCAATCGATTCATTCTCGTTTATTCATTATTTTTGCATACAATTAAAAAAAAATTTTTTTTAGAACAATAAGCAGTAACAAAGTTTTTGAAAATCAACAGAGTTACTGCAAGAAACCAAGATGAATTATCTTTCGTGCTACCTTGTAAAGGACATACATGAGAGAACCAATCACCTGATAGATCCTGGACTATGAACAGACGTCCGTATTTTCTCCAGTGCCTCCTCGTCACGCATGCTCCCACACCAAATCTTAAAACCACAGGTTTGATTTTAAACTCAGTCATTAAATTACAGTTCAGAAATTTTTCCTTTTATATATTGATATTGTACGTTTAAAATCGCACACTTTATACAAGTATTTCTTGTTTGTTACGACCTATTTGTGTATGTACTATTTTGCTAAAATCTGTGCTTTGAGGCTTGTGTGATTTGGAGCATTCACGCAAATTTCATGCAAAATGTTCATGTGAAATTTATTACACATGGATATGAAGTGTATTTTTACGAGATGTCTCAAAATTGTCACATAACACGAAATTTCCTCAATAAAAAATTCGAGTAGTGTCCTCATATGAGGCACAATTGCCTTCGTGTTATTTGATAAATATGTATACAATGATTTTTTTTTAATGATTTTTTTATGCAATAAAATCAAGTCAGTATGATAACTGTACTTGCTAACACCAGTATAGGTGCTTTTTAGATGTAAGATTGATTATCAATCTTTTGTCTAATCATTGTTAACAATAAAATGTATTCAAATTAAAGAACATATAGGAATGGCTGAATAAACTTTAAGGAAATATTCCGTAATATCTGAAAATATTCAACTGAAATGATTAAGGTATTCATATGACTAATTGGTAAAGAGAGGACTTTACTACTAGAGTAAAGAGTAGCTTACCTGTGCGTAGTTCAGGAAAAACAACTGCTGATGCGTCAGTCCGATTCCTGGAAGATCTTTCTCTGGACCATACTCTTCTAACCCTTTTTTGTATGCCTAAATAAAATTTTGTTAGTATTGTCATTTGATAACAACCCTAATTACTGTGACAGTATTCTCTTATCTAAGAGACTTTTTTCTATCACGTTTTCTATATTTACCCGATAAGCTTGCTTCAGTCCACCATTATCGGCAATATTTTCGCCTTGCGTGTTTTTCCCATCAATCTATATCCAAATATTAAAGCAAACTCGATTGTTTTCATTTCAGTAAAATTGTTGAGAAAAATGTCATTTGTGTGGAGGAAAAATCATTTTACTTTTACCACAATTTTAACCTTTCTATTCGACCATTCATTGATTGAACCTACATTGAGTCCTATTTGCTCCAACTTGTAGCTGGAATACTGGTCAATCATGCACTGGGCTCGCTGTCTAAAAGCGTCTATCGTCTCATTTTTCCACCATTGCTTCAAATTACCAGACATGTCGTACTGTCGACCTTAATGAATATCAATGGATAAACTCCTCCGTCATTGTTATACATTGCACCATCATGCAAACATTTAAAACTCTTGCTTATTCTTTATTATATCAATATACAGCAAAACTATAGCGAAGATCGAGAGACCACTGAAAAAACTTCGCAATGAAATTGATATCCTCGGAATTTACAAAAAATGTCATTATAACCTTTTCACTTCATAATTTCAAAGTTTTCTGTGCAATATTTGAATCTAAATATTTGATTATTTTATATGTACTTGTGCATCTTAAAATTTTATGTATCTTCAGTGTAATTTGTTATGAAAAATATTCGTTATTAAAATGATAAAATAAATTAAAATTTGCCAGCTGTGATCTTAAAATTACATGTACTTCGTTATAGACGTAAATTCGTTATAGCCGTGATCGTTATATACAGCAATTTTCTATATAGGTTTATATAAGAACTTTGCCATGACATGAGTAAGAATTCGTTATAGTCGTAAATTCGCTATATCTGTGTTCGTTACAATCGAGTTTTCCTGTAGCTATATTTTTTATATTCCTAAATGGAAACTATAATTGATGTATATAATTCACTTCAGTGTTGTAATAATTACTACTGCAAATCTTCTTAATGCAAATTATGGCACCGTTTTTATAGCTTACAGACAGATGATTTCTCAGAATTCATCAATACCGATTAACATTCTAGTTCACTCACCTTTATCATCAAACCCATGTGTGATTTCATGCCCGATAACCACTCCAATGCCGCCATAATTCAAAGATCTGTCAAGAGGAAATACAAATTACATAAAAATTGGAAACCAAAGAAGCTTAATATACATTACTTTAAGCGTAAAAAACATCCACAATTGATAATCACATTTCAGTCTGTTTATCAGTTTGGGTTAATAGATTTGTTTAAGAATTTACTTTAAAAAGAAGAATTACCGGAATACAGTTATAAACACTTTTTAACTCGCATTATTATTCATATTTTAGATTTACTATATAAAAATCAAGATTTAACTATTATTGAATTCAATGTAGAATTCAATAAAAAAAAAACCATAGTTCTTTAAAGTTGTATTTCTGTTGTTTCTCTTTAAATTTACCAATACCAGATGTTTTATTTATTTATTTATTTATTTATTTATTTATTTATTTATTTTACAAAGAAACCGCATACAAAGTGAGAAAGAATGATCTTAAAAAATGTTCCATGTATATTTTCTGCTTTAAAGTTATAAAATATATCAAAGGTAATTTTAAAAATCAACTTATTGAAAATGTTACCTAATTGTTGCAAAATATAAGAATATAAGATTTATATATATTTAAAATTGATTAAAAAAATTAAGTTTAAAATCAATCACATTAACTAAAAATTTTTTTAAAAGTATTGTATCTTTATTTTTATTTGATAAATAAGATGAAGAGACATGAGCTGTAAAAGGGATGGCAACCAATATTTTTTTTTCAAAATCTTTTAACTACATATGATCGATGAACAAAAAAAACCATATAGATAGGTTCATTTTGTCATTTAGTTAAAAGGATAATTTTCCGTTTTGATTTTTTTATTAAACTAAAAATGCATGTACATGTATCTTAAATAATAGTTGATGCGAGAAATAATGTTTGAAATGTTAGAGCTATATCGTAAATGGTAGCGCCAAAACGTTCCTGTATTAATGAATTAATTTGCTTTAATGAAACTTGCAAAATTTTAAAAATTGTTGAAACGCCGTACTATCAACTATCAAATACCAGTATAGTCAATTAAAATTGCCTTAATGTAAATTTGCATAACATTAAACAAATGATAAATAACCAAAGCTGAACCACATGTCCCTGCAACGAAGGTGAGTTATCTTACTTGGGGAACTTGTCGCTGTAAAATGGGAGTTATCTTACTTGGGGAACTTGTCGCTGTAAAATGGAGGCTGTAGGATTCCAGCTGGGAAAACTGAATAAAAAAGAGAGGGAAATGACTCGAATAAAATATAAATGAAAATAAAGATAAAAAATTAAGATGGCAAGGACCTATGTAGACAATGTTCGCTGTCCAATCCTTTTATGTCTCTTTTATTATAAAATATTAATTTAATTTAGACATATTTTATTGATATCCAAATGGATTGGGCATTATTCATATGGATTATAAAATATTGTTTAAAAAGGTTAAATGCATTGCTATACCACATGTGCACTGCTAAGCGATGCTTATTACTCACTAAATCTTTTATTATTGTCGATTAGGCCTATAAGAACAATATCGCTCTCCATGTGTTTGACAAGAAATTATCTAGTACTTATATGATTTTAATTATCGAGTTTATTACTTTTAAAATGATATTTTCAAATAACATAAAGCTACAATTTATCACTTCATTATCGTATCAAAAATCAGTTGGTATATATGACTGTGATTACCTATGTCGTTAGTATTGGGATTGTAAAAGGCATTCACTACCGCTGGGTCTTGCTCCCATCTGCAATTGGACATTAACATATTGTATAACTCTAATTATAAAAATTATTCACATGTGAAACTGTTATCAAAATTCAGGAAATTCCACGATGCTGCATTTATCATAATTAAGAACGAGATACATGTATTTATCTATAATCCAAAGAAAGGTTAAATTTGAAATGACTTAAAATATCATTTACTAGTATTTGACGTTCGTTATTGATATAAATTCTGCCCATTTTCTACAGGAAATGGAATGTAAGACTTACTGGTCTTTGTCCACAGTTTTCCTTAGCTTGATCATCGCAGAATGAACCTCAAACCGTTTGGTATTGACAATATTTGAAAAGTAATCAGATCCAACGTGAAGCTAATGAATAAATGTGAATATAAATGTAGACTCCTATGGCACGCCAAATTCACAAAAATGACCTAAACATAGTTTCACGCTTGACAAACTAGGTTTATCGACTGTGAATTGTTTACGAACAGTAAAATATAGTTAACGATTTGTTAACTAAAGTTTTCATCTGTAAAACCATTTTTAACGGTTGTAAATTATAATTTACGAATGCTAATCTAAGTTTGCCTGTCTGTTATTAAACGTTAACAATATATTTTGCTGGTAAATATCGATTCACATCTGTAAACTATAATTTACATCCGTTAACTTTAGTTAAGAGTTGTTAATCATAGTTTCACAAATCGCGAAACTATATATACAGATAAATTATGTTTTGCAATCGCAAATGATTGTTTCTGTGTTAATTATTGTTTACACTTATCGCGTTAACTATATGGTTTACAGATGTAAAATATAGATTAACGTCGTTAACTATTATATAGTGTACGGTCCGTAAACTATTATTAATAGTTAACAGCCTATAAACCTAGTTTATCGACTGTAAAACTATGTTTAGCTCATTTTTGTGATTTTGGCGTGCCATACACATAATCAATTGCATGGACATTTTGAATGGTTATGATTGCTTATATTTTTCGTATTACAATTTTCTTAGTTTGATAGGAACGTTATTTCATATCATAGATGCAATACAAATATACGTTAAATGAAATGAAAGTTAGTGTTCTGTCCTTTTGTGTTTGTCTCTATTTGTAAAACCAGTATATTTGTAATAGGAATAAAGTATTGAAAAAAAAAAGTTAAATGGAACAAAAGGAGGATGGATGGTACACAGTAATGAATACCATCTTCCTGCCTACTTCATTTACCTCATTCTTACCACAATCGACAAATCGACATTTTGCAAAGTTTAATCACTTGTATCCTATTATATTATCGTTTTGCTTTTACCACATAAACTGGAACTACCTAGGTTACTTTATCGTTCAAGCTAGTTCTGAATGAAATACTTTTTAGTTATCTTTTTCAATTTCAAAGTACTATAGTATCTACTGACTGTATTCAGCCGACAAGATCACATCGTAAATTATGTTATGCATTGTAACTGTCTTAAACAAGTAACAAATTTTCTTACCTTTTCGTATTTTTCATTAAGTTTGGATTCGTTTTTAATGAAATCAGGATACCCAATTCTTTCATTCATAGCATAAGCCTAAAACGAGGTAAACGGATTATATTTATCATTTGACTTACAAAGCCATCAATGCTTCAATTAAGTATATAAATTGACTTACCTTGACCCTTGCGACCTTTCGAGTAGATTCGTCCATCCAATCATTCTCATTTAAGAGATCGTTGAAGGCCTCCCTCAGATTGTGAATCATGTGTAATGCCTAATTATAAATTACAGCGAAAGCTTTGTTACAAATTGGCGTAATCAGAACTTTATTTCACGTTATCATCTGTGGCAATATTTTTGATAATATTTTTGATAGAAAAATATCAAAGTTTATTAAAATTAAGCATTTCAACTGCAACTCACAGCGTCTTTGCTCTCTTTTCTAAAATTCTCTCGAATAAACATGGCGCCAACTGCCATCCCCATTTCTTCATTCGTCAACTCGACGCATTTCTGCCACCGAGGTTTATCTCGAGTTATTCCCTGAAAATTTCATTTTAATCTAAATTTATCTTAATAAGTCTTATCTAGATAGGTAAAATTATTAAAAAAAACTCAAGACATGTTCACGAAATTTTATCAAGAGTTTCTTGAATATCCATCCGAGCTCTGTGGAGATCAAACTGTGTGACAATGCCCCTCTTTCGTGGACAGGTGCTACTAACAAAATTTTTTACCTTACAAACTATATATATGATAACAGTCAAATTTGGCTCCTACAATCAACATTTATTAAAGTGTCTGAGGTATTTTAGACTGTTTTCTTATTTTGTAGAAAAGTTGATTGAAGATATATTTGTCTAATTCATTTGCATCATTATTGGTATATGACGGTTTTAATTGGTAAATATAGAGTGTAATTCTAATCAATCAGTTTTTCAGTCTTGGATACTAGTTAAATCTTCGAAAGAAGTATTTTGTTAAGTTAATATTTCCCAAAATTAAAAGCGGTTGAAATTATGCAGTTTTATTCATTAAATGCTAAAATAACAGGAAAGAGTTCATTCTATGATTTCTAAATTAAGGACCTTTGGACCAGACTGAAAATTATGGAAATATTTGATATGTATATCTGTTCAAAGAAAGTATCAATATGTTGAATCGACACACGGCAAACCATGTGTGGCAAGTAAAGGAGCGAATCCAATATCTAAATTCTAATTAGATCAAAATAAACATAATGATATATATAATGCAAAAGTACGATGTTCATATTAGGAGGCTAATATAAGGCACTTGTTATAAATAGTCGTTTTGTTGGTTTAATGCTCTAAAAATAAACACTTTTCTAAGTAAAAAAAACCTGTTTGTAGGAATAAGCAAGTGTCATTGATAATCTTCTTTTTCTTTTAATCCAGGGTCTGAACTATGTACGACAAATTGATCTGGTGTATGATACCTACTGTCTACCTGTACACACCTGTGATCGGGCTCTGTAGTTCCGCCGGACCTTTTGATATACCTCAGGTAGATCTGGCATAAATTCCAACACAACTCTCCAAACAACATAATTTGCTATTGTTCTGAAAGTTAAAAGAGTTTGATTTCTGACGTAAAGATTTTCAAATTATAGGGTCAAAATATTCATATATGTGAAGAAATCTCTTTGAAGATACCTTTTATCAGTCTTGGCCAACAAATCTGCTATATCTTTCATGTATTCTGGCGCAAAAGAGACAATTTTTTCATCGTTGCTTAAGGAATACGGCAGGAACTTTGAAAAGTATTCCATCCATCGAAACTGAGAAAAAAAGTTATAATATAACTAGACTGCGTCATCTACATGTACAATATAACCAAATACTATGACGTGTTGAAACAAATATTAATAATACAGTTTACAGAATAGTGGTTTTTATCTAGAAACACGTATGATTAATATGCTCCCAAGGAAAAAACGATTAAATCGGACAAATAAAACATGCATTCTATTAAACAAAAAAAAGACGTCCATTTTTTTATTTATTTTTTTTTTTGGGGGGGGGGGGGTTGTTTTGTTTTTACATGATACCAATAGTTAGTGATTATACTGTGCAAGATGTTTGTATCAAAGATGCAAAATAGTCACTGATACGATTATAAAAAATTGATTTAAAGTATAGGGTATAATTGCTAATATGATATATGATATACGTAATTCCTTCCACACTATTTAACTTTCAGTAAAAAAATTTAAACAAAATCTTTTTAAAGCCATGGTTCGTTATATACTCGTCATGCAACTGAAATAGAATCCTTGTCGCATACATTTACATTGACCCCAAAATAGCAACACTTAAAGATAAATGAACAAATATAATATTCTTGTCCGCATTGACCAAAATATATTCCATAGCAATTACATCTTTGTTAAAGATTTACGGATTTAGGTCAGTTAGAAATATTTCACTTTGGGTTTTTATACTTACGTTATATACAAGAGCCATGTTATATATCATTGGCGATATTCCAAAATAATTTAAAGACAACCTAATTTTATTGTCGTACAGTTGAAGCTTATGCCTCGTCTCATTTGGTATGTAGATGGAGTTTATCCATGTCTACAGTCATATTATTTTATTTTAATTATTCGGTCACATTCTGATTATCTAAAAACACATTTATTCACATATATAGTATATCATAACTGTCAAAATGTATTATGTACACTCTCGAAATTCATTGCATAAATTTATTGTTTTACCTATCATATCGTATGACTTAATTGTAATTTTTAATCAAGCTCTTGCATAATATGAGTTACATGTATACTCAAATTCGACTTTTTATAATATCACAAAAAAGATTTTTAAATCAAAAATAAAGTTTGATTGGTGGCAGATCCATTCACTAATAATATACAAATCATGAACCAAACACAGGAAATCAGACGGTTACTGAGCATGTTACTGCGTCGATTCAAAGACAAAAAACTGCGCAATCTACAGATAAAGCAGCAACAAAAAGAACATAAAGAAGGCGAAATTCAACTTAACACATAACGTCAACATGTTATAACAAACGCATGCAATTATAGATAAATCACACACTATCAATGCTATTAAATTCGAGAAAACACCCTCTAAAACCATTTACAAAAGAATCAAATTTTTGAAAACAGGAAATGGCTCTTGATAAGCCTGATCAGAAAACGTAAACTGGAGTCTATTATTACAAATTTCTATTCACAAACACCCAGTTCATATTTAGAAATGTCTATTTACAAACAATCAAAGGATCATTGTTCTTATTACTGTCTAAAATAATACGGCCTGCAATCAATCTTTTATGTAACCGTTCAATAGGATTTCTGACCTAATTAAAGATAAACAAAACGTACCATCAATTCTTAATCAGGGTCGGCCATGTATGTCAGTGTTAATGTCAGATTTCTTTTGAACTTAAGCCTATCTTTTTTCTAAGTCTATGTAAGAAGTAGCTAAAACCGACCATCAAAAGAGTACGTTTCCAGAAATAAAATTGCTGGTCATTGTGATGGATCAATACACAAATGTTTTATCTTGAAACAAAGATTTTTCACACATAAACAGTAGAAAAATCTGCTTTCATTACTCTCCAGTAGGAAAATAGTTAAAAAGTAAAAAAACCTGTTTCAGTTCTCTCAAACAAAAAGTTAGTTAAAATTGCTATTTCTTAAATTGTGTATAGAAAACACTTGAAAACCTTGTTTATCCCCTTCAAGGGATATCTTTTAGGTTTTACACTATAACGGCCGATGTCTTTGTAGTTAAGTCTTAATGCAATTAGCGTTAACTAGAAAATGTGGAAACGGAATCTGTCCTTGTCACTTGTAGGACAATCATGAGAAATGGCTGCAATATCTTCCCGTATCCTTGCTCGGATACTGCTTATCAGCAGTTACATCAAGAAAAACAAACTTGTTATTCACCAAAATGATTGTGGTTCAAGGAAACCAGTGCAAAATTCATGAGAAAACAGCCCCTGGTTAAGTAGAGTTACTTTCCTTTGTTTACTTACTTTCGGAACATCTCTCGCAAGATCTCCAATAGACATCTTATTGTAGATGGCACCAGTGTCATGTCGCTCGGAAGACGGTTTGGTAATCTAAATTGATAACTAGTATTCATGAAAATAAGAAAGTATGATGATTTGAAGAACATTATTCAAGAAAGTCTTCTTTATTGAAATATTATTTCTCCGTTATATCAGTTCAAAAGGTTGACTCAGTTGAACGCCACATAACAAAAATTGACTATTTCGTATACGTGTACGTATATTCCGTATACATTATTGATGCAAATTCCCGACGTTTTTTATTTCCATGTTCTCTATGTTACAACAGTCAATTTTCAGTTGATTTTTTTTCTATTGATACTTGCATTAGCAATCTTTGTTTCAAACTGCAGCACTTGATACATGTCTCTCTCGGCGTCCGTCTGATTGGCCCCAAACAGAACGGCCGTGTCCACCATGTACTGTAGATAGGCGTGGATGTAATCAGATACCCGGTCGTTAAGGTAGTACTCCCGGCTCGGCATCCCAAAGTCAGGCTGGTCTATCTACAATAACAAGACGATGACTAGACATCGCATCAGGATATCAGTTCTTTGGTTGTTATGCAAACCCTTCAGGCTTGACTTTGGTTGTTATTTATTAATTAAACTATAATGTTTAATTTGTCTCTTGTTGGTCAACGCTGAACATTTCTCTTGCCTAAGAGAAGTTAATCATATATTTGAGAAAATGTGGTTGGTGTTTTGAAACATGTTCTCCTTTAATAATGAACAAGAAATCTGGATATATATGCATAACAGTATCATTTTGATGATTTTAATGATGTTCATTCTGATTTGTTCAAAATCATCCTTCAAATTCAAATTGAGGTCAAAGAATTGCTTATACATGTACAGAAAAATCCATTTTATAACCATTTCCTAAGCCTAAGGAAACATGACATTAAGGTTGAAGTTTGTAATTATTCCTTATTTATGGTTTTTACAACACCAGTTCAATATATTTGTTTTCCACCCTTTTTTAATTGATGAAAAATTAATTGAAGAACAGCTTGCACTTGGATATTATCTTTATTTCTTCTTGACCTGACATGACATTATGTACTTCATCATGTGAACTTAGTGCGGTGTTACGCTGTTGTCAAACTAAAAACGAAAGGATAAAAAACCTTCCAGATTCCAAAGTTCAACAAGTATAGAAAAGGAGGCTCCATCTGAATACTTGGTTGTATAAGAGTGCGTTTTTGACACCTAAAGTTGTCGTGCTTACATCAGAACGCGATACACATAAACACAGATTACATTTCGAATTAAAGTAATTCAATCGGAACATTTTTACGATCCTTCGTCTCTCATTAAGAAAAGCTGTCACTCTCCGGTGATTTATGTGTACATTTAAGACGTTTCACTTCGCCTTTATCAGATTCCTCGTCATCTTGGTATCAAAAAATAAAAACATACCACATGACGCCCCTTTGCAAAAAATCTAAAAAAAAAAAAAAGAAAAAAATCTTATACAACCTGTATAATATTGGATGAGGAGTTCTTGTCGTCTGCAGCCACGGAACAGAAGATGATGATGATGCTGGTGAAGTTAGCCCTCACCAGACCCAGGGCATCTTCAACGACGAAGCTGTCCTCCTTCCAATTTCTCTCCACCACCGGCCATCCCCCCAACAGGGAAATCATTTGATGTAACGGGGCATCGCCGATTGCTTCTATTCTACCTTTACATAAGACATTTAATTTTGGATGCGGAAAGAATCGTACATATATTCTAGATTGAAATATCTACAGTAGTTTATTCTATTCAGTACCTATAACAAGTGTCATATTGTAAAATTTGAATTTATTGGGTGGGTTACATTTACATTATAACATAAGGATAGGTGAATGGTTACGTATACACTTAATGTACATCTGTATATGTACATGCTTTAGGAAGGCGTTTTGTGGGACCGATAATAAGCTCTCGAATAAAATGTAGTCTAAGACCAAATGTTTTCTGTGTTTAAATTCCATGTTTTAAATCATATTCTATAACCTTATTAAATTATCATAATCAGGAAATCATTTTTCGCTTCTCATTCAGTTACTAATAATATGAGTGTTTTTGCATCATTTTCCAACATTACTAAAACTCATAAATATTACGCCAATAACATTTTCTGTTATCTTGATGAAATTTAAATCACGTAATTCCGTTGCCTGTACTTGATCGGGTTTTATTGATTCATCGTTCCGGGTTCTCTATGATAGTGTCGACAAACACTTTTGGACTACAAAGTACTTATCTTAATTGTGCTCCGATACTTACTGTCTTTGACAGATACTCGCTGTGCAGACTAATCGTTTCCGGAATAAACTGTCATTATCGTCTACCCAACTCAGAGTTTCTTTTCATTTAGGAAATGCATTAAAAGTGGTGGTGTTTTATAAAGACCTATTTTCTGGAAATGACTTCTTAATTCTATTATATATTATTATACCGAGAATGTGAAAATGTTCTAGATCTTTTCAAGACAATTAAAGACTAAAATTTGCTAGATATTTTTGGGAAGAGAAAACAAGAGAAATTACAGAGAGCCAGTTCGTCTGATCCTTTGAAATTGAACCTTCCATGTATTTTCTCTCATTCCATGCGATTTGAAAGAGCACTTACTTGTATTAATGCAAGATTTGTAGAGATGTTTAGCTTTTGATGTCGCTACGCTATCATAGTCTTGTATTCCCTCTTCCAACAAGCCTGCTCATTAAGTAAAATACAGGCATCAGTAAGAAATACAGAAACCTCTCTCTCTCTCTCTCTCTCTCTCTCTCTCTCTCAGGCGAAAGGATACACTAAGAAGTCTTTACTTGTAATTGTAACTGTAATCCATCACGGAGTTTCTCGAACATGTTAAACTTGTATAAAATTCTCTCTCTCTCTCTCTCTCTCTCTCTCTCTCTCTCTCTCTCTCTCTCTCTCAGCTAAATGGTACTATCAGAAGCCTTTACTTCTAAGTTTAATCTGTAAGTCATCGTGGAGTTTCTCAAACGTATTAAAACTAGGTCTGTCGTCTGGAATGATGTGTTTTTTGTTCCAGTTGCCGCAGGCGTATTGGTAGAAGTCTTGGCATGGGTCCGCCGTTCGATCCATGGACTGGAGCAGTTGGGCAGCTGCAACAAGTCAATTTCATAAATGCATTGTTATTCTTAAACAAAGATCAAAACCAATAACGTCGCCCGAAACGTTTTATTTCAGTGTCACGGACACGCACTTCAAGTCTTATTATTGGTTTGTAGTAACCCTGTGTTATCAAAGACAGATCCATAACATCTAAGATAATCGCCAACAGCTAGAGATACATGGCGTTGCTTCAACTTTAAATTACAAATTTTTTTTATACTTAATATAAAATAGTTTCTCCAAATCACGTTTGTTACAACGCACTTTGAAAAATTACGCACTTTGAAAAAATTTTTCAAAGTGCGTTAATTTTTGGACCAAGTCAACGCACTTTGAAAAAAAAACATTTTTTTTCAAAGTGCGTTGATATCGTCGATATTAACGCACTTTGAAAAAAAATTGTTCAGGGTTTAGTCGAAATAATATTTAATTTCAGATACAATAAATAATTGTTTTAACCGTGTGTAGCTTAATGGGATATACTTTAGAAAGAACCCACTGCATTCTCATCTAACTTGATTAACAGTTTTTAGATTATAATTTTTTTCCTTTTCTCATAAGCTTACGCAGTTCGACAATTTACATAAAGAACAACTCGGGAGATCTGAGTTATCCAAATATGACATAAACTGCATCGCTAAGCAACTGCATTTTCCTTTTTTATGTATGCAGCAAACTTACTAATTATCTGGTACATTGTGCTGTGCCAGAAACGAAAATTATTTAATTTATTTATTGATAATGGAGATAATGTATAACATATTTCAACTGTCTTCAATTGCATGTGCTTATAAACAAACATGATTAAAAAAAGGATACGTTAGTTATGGTTATCAAAAACAGCATGATCTTTTAGAGGATCAGTTTTTAAGTTTCTAATAATTTAATGTTTGTCAATGTACATGGAGTTTTTTTTTTAAATGAAGTGATTTATTTAATTAGAATTTGAAAAGAGGGTTTATGTTGAAACGCTTATAGATTCTTTGACATACCATTGGAGAAATGATTGTTTGACCAGCTCGTTTTTTTTTTTCAATATCACTGTACTTAATTTACAACAAAGCGTATTTCTTTTTACGATTTTATACATTTACTCTAAGTTGCTGAATATCAAACATGTTTTGGAAGGAAAAAAAAGGGGTAGGGGACCTTCCTGTACGTAATCAATGAAATGAAGCACTGGTAATTGATCTGTATCATTGGTTAACCCCCACTCCCACCCCTATCCCCGATTTTAAAGACGGTAAATTAGATTCAATAGTATAACAAATCATCATACTGTCAACAAATTAAGAATTTAATTTCACAATTTGTGATTTATACATATTTTTTTCAAAGTGCGTTAAGTGTCTCGATACTAAAAAATGTTGATGTACCTTCATAACGCACTTTGAAAAAAATTTTCAAAGTGGGTTAACTTGGTCCAAAATTTAACGCACTTTGAAAAAAATTTTCAAAGTGCGTTGATTTTGTCCAAAATTTAACGCACTTTGAAAAAAATTTTCAAAGTGCGTAATTTTTTCAAAGTGCGTTGCCACACACGTTTCTAGCAACAGGAGATCGCTTCCTTAAAATTATCATAAGGCATATTTATTGCAAGAAACATTATAATTTACACTGTAACAGGGTTATTAGCTTTTTCGAAGCATTCTAATGCATCCAGTGAGTTCAATAAAATAATCGTTGGAGATTACTAAGACAAATGGTATTGATTATGTGGGTATTGATTATGTGGGTATTGATTATGTGTCTTTAGTCCACATTAGAAAATTTTAAAACCAAAAATAACAATTCTAAATTTTGAAACATGTTATTTCAGCTGCTATAATCGTCTTTCATGCATTTAAGTGGCTTACTGTTCAGTTGTATTTTTGTATACCCTCTAGAATTCATAATTAGTTTCATTAATTTATAAGAAAACTTAGTAAAATATGATAATTTTTTATATGATGATTTTAAATATGAATTAACAAACGAACATCAAAATGAAAATCATGACCAAAAATACATGTATTAACCTTCTACAACGTGACCATGGAATAACAGTACCAACGCAAATGCACATGCTATGCCATGTTCCAGGAACCCTTTAATGAATACTTTTTTTTACACTTACCAGTTTCAATACAGTCGGTTGTTAAACAAACGCTTGACGATGTATCTACAAAAAAAACATGACAAGTTTATTTTAATTAAACTTTGATAGTTTCTTTCTTCTACTTCATTTTGACATTGATAAAGCTTTAATAAAAACCTTAATTAATTTGTAACTTCGACACACAATAATCATGACTTCCTTCTCCTTTCAAAATTTTTGCTACGCCTGACCCGAAGCCATCATAAATTAACTCTAATGTTGTAAAAACACCCTTGGACTACCAAAGCCATGTCACATATTTGATTTCAGGTCTCATAGCTGCATATATTATCACCAAAGAGAGTTCTTTGAATATTAGAAGAAAAAACTTGACAAGACATTCTTCTTTAAACATGCATTACCTTATTTGGTGTTTAAAATAATTGGTCTAGACATAAAGCACACATATTTTGGCAGATAATTTGGAATAACCACCACAATGCCAAAGTGTCAATGAATACAGCTATATACGATTTCACATAAGTTTTCCAACAATCAATATGATTTGCTCTTGTATGTATTTTGCAGTCAGTAGATAAGTTTCCATCACACAAAGCCATCATAAAACAAGAGGCCCATGGGCCACATCGCTCACCTGAGCAACAACAGCCATGATAAAATCAGCTGTATGGAGTCATATACAAAATATCTGAACAATTTAGTCAAATAGATCCTGTAAAAAAAGATTTTCAAAATTTTCTCCAGATATTATTATGCTTAACATTGAGCCCCTTTTGTAACTGGGTGATTTCATAGTCATATTAGACTTTGAGTATTGCAGTTCTCAAGAAGATCAAGACCAAGATCAAACATTCATATAAATATAAACCTACATCAAACTCTGAACCCCCTGTGTGGCCCCAAAATTGTCCAGGAGCCACAGTCTAACAATTGAGAATCAACAAATATCAATATGCTTGCATATAATACCATATATTATAACATTTGAGTTTCTGAGAATAATCAACTTTATGTAAAAATTCACCCACCCCCCGCACCATTGTGGCCTCATTAACCCCCAGGTAGCATGAATTGAACAAACTACCTAAAGATGCTTCCACATAAGATACAGATTTTCTGGCCAATTGGTTTTTGAGAAGAAGATTTTTCAAGATTTTTCTCAATGTATTCCTATGTAAAAATTTGACCCCTCCCCCCCATTGTGGCCCCACCTTACCTTCGGGGATCATGATTTGAACAAACTTGAACCTACAGTACCTGAGAATGCTCCCACACAAGTTACAGCTTTTCTGGCCAATTGGTTTTGAGAAAAATAATTTTAAAGATTTCTCTATATATATTTTTATGTATAAACTCAACCCCCCCCCCCATTGTGTCCCCACCCTACCTTCGGGGATCATGATTTGAACAAACTTGAATCTACACACTTCCTGATGATTCTTATACACTAGTTACAGCTTTTCTGGCCAATTCGTATTTGAGAAGATGATTTTTAATGATTTTCGCTATATATTCCTATATAAAAATTTGCCCCTCATTTTGGCCCCACCCTGTTTTCGGGGATCATGGTTTGAACAAACTTGAATCTACACTACCTAAGGATGCTTCCACACAAGTTACAGCTGGTCCAATTTAAGATTTTTCTATATATATTCTTAGGTAAAAATTCGACCACCCATTGTGCCCCACCCTAACCCGGGGATCATGGTTTGAAAAAACTTGAATCTACACTTGGTTTAATTTTTTCTTATTCGAACTGGGTGAGGTATTCCGGATGAATTGCTTGAGGTCATCGGTCTTGGTCATTTTTTCGGTGGAATTTGTAATTGTGGGTAGATTTAAAGTATTTGTAGAAGATTAAAGAGTAAATGCAAGCTTAAATTGTATTGTTACTCTTAATTAACTTGTCTCTACTCCAATATTAGCATTATTTCAATCCTTTTTATGTTATTGTATTAGGAAACATCAAACCAATGTCTCTGTTAGATTGTAACCGAATAATGGCGAATTGTAACCGAATAATGGCGAATTGTAACCGAATAATGGCGAATT
>WFKH01010931.1:55965642-55981005 GCA_016163765.1 Magallana hongkongensis
GAATTGTAACCGAATAATGGCGAATTGTAACCGAATAATGGCGAATTCTTGACCAAAAAAAAGATGGCATTGTACTTCTTACATTATATCGCTAGCGTTCTAATGATAGCTAGAACAAGTGATACATGAACAATGACGACAGTGTCGAAAGTGTCGAAAGATATTGCTTTACAAAATATTAAAAGTTTAGTGTCAATGCACTTAATATGGTGTATATATAACGTTTAGGCATGGAAAAACAGTTTTATTCGACAGCCAATAAAGATAAAATGAATAAATTATCACCTATATGTATTATCACCAACATGTTGGTATTAAGTAAATTATTCAGCAATAATTGATTCTCATAGTGTAAACACTTTCTTGGAATCTATTTAAATTTCGTTGCATGTTGATTGTTTTTTTTTGATATACTTGACGTTTTTGTCAAAGTATGACAATACAAATTCCATACTATGTATAAAGGGCACATTTTATGACCCGAATAGCGTTACGAATTAGAATTCAATAATTTATATGCATTTTAAAATAAAAAAAAATATTTGTTTGGTACATACAAAAAACCGCACCTTCTCAGACAGGTAACATTAACGGACTCTCAACGGATTAAAATAGGACAAGAAGCATAATCATAAATTGGATTTAAACTAAACGGGAAAAAATCACATCATATTGGATTATGTCGTCATTTTTCATTCGTTGGACGCAATTTGTTGGTTGCCCGTTAAAGAAGGTCGTCCCCGCTGCTGTTGCAGATCTTACGACCAATGTATTGAAGCGTTAAAAGGAATAACAACCGTGCAATAACCAGAAACGTTATTAACAAACAACGGACAACAAACAGACTTCCTCGTTTGGGTAACGAACAACCTTAAATGAAAACAAATGCGTGCCGCTTGACAAAACGGTTTTTGAATGAAAAATTAACGTTTGTGCTTCGGTCACGCCAGAGCAAATCCTGTTATCCTTTTCACGTCCGTTGGATCCGAGTCTTAACCGGTCTGATGAAAGAGGAAACAGACTTGCTTTGACATGACCAGTATACAGCCATTAGTTTAACGTTCATAAACCGTTCGGTCAGTTTTTTCATGCGTTTCGCATTCGTTTGAACCACTATTTGGTTGATACTCAAACGATGAAGTTAAATAGACGTTGTTTATTACGGAACGCTTCCTTCAATTGCACCGACATTGCACCGACTGTAGGAAACTCTAGCAGTGGCGGGAAAACTTCCATAAATGAATAACCAGAGGATTGTGTTTTGCCGTCGATTTTTTAACCGTTGGACGACGAAGGGGCACAATCCGATTGCCGTCCGTCTGGTTGTCCAATCAATGTGCTTCTCACTTTATCAACCGATTCCGTCCTTTCACCGTTTTTTCATCAGTTTAATATTCTTTATTTAGTGAAGTGTGACTTCGGCGTTATATTATAGTTCACAATATGTCATAAAGACACATGCCAGTATACATTGCACTATCCACAAACATTTGGGACATATTTGCAATTCATTTATTTATGATTCAATAAGTAATTTTGGGTTTATATGTAAAAAATGAAAGCTCGAAATTTTAATAAACCAAACAACATATTTACGATAAAGAAAGAAATACCAACTAGAACGGCGTCATTTTCAGTACAATTTCAATACAAGTGTTTCACTTTAAAAAATTAAAAATTTCATCATTTTTATGCAATCGTTGATGACTGGTATCTTCCGAAGTTAACGTTGTTGCCAATTTATCTCCTAAATGATCAATGTCTAATGTTTACTATAACTAAAGGCAGTTATAAGGACGATATAATAGCTCACACGGTTCCTGTTTTATTATTTATGCTTCTTTTCTGTAAATTCTCCATCAAGCAAGAAGCCTCGAATTAGTATTGCCACCATTTGGGAATACTGAAATGGGAAATTAATTACTTCTGCTAGTTTATGAAAGTTACGAGCAAATTGATCACAAGTGACGACCAAAGTGTTTTATACAATCATTTTATTCAAACTGAAACCGCCTCATAATAAATGATTCATTTCATTTAAACTAACATTTAACGTTGAGAGGATTTGAACTGCTTTACGCATACCTTATTTTTACTGTTCAAGCAAATGACCGTATTCTTCTTTTACTATATCAAAGTTGATAATTGTTACTTGTTTATGCCTTTTTACATTTATTGCTGTACTTTTTAAATAACGCCATATCTGTATATTTAAACAAAAAACCTGTTTGACAAGGAAGAAGAGAGTGACATATGAAATTAAAGCTATAATAAACAATGAAATGGTAAGTTGATAAATTTGCATTCATTTCATTCACAAAGCACTATATTTTACGAGATTACACGTTCTGTTGAAATTTTAGGAGCCAAAAATTGAGGCAACGTGTGCACAGATTGTTGTGGCCAATTAGATTGTATATTTAATATCGTTCTGGGGTCAGTAGATTGGTTAACTGCACAGACAAGTGAGAAACGCGACTCCTCGACTGTGCAGCTTTTCTGTACAAATCAAAGTCCTGAAGATACCTAAACGTATTGCTCTGTCTATAGCTGTCTCCTTCACCTTTATATATATATATATATATATATATATATATATATATATATATATATATATATATATATATATATATATATATATATATATATATATATATACATGTATATATATATGAGAAAGACAATCGTAATAGATTACTTTGGATACATGTAAGTATATAATTAATTTCAGAGCCTAGATTAACATGGCATTTAAAATAGCATTGAAAACAGTAATATTTGATAATCATTTGAAAGATTTTTCAATGTCACAATCGGTATTTTTCTTGATTATTACTTGGTCAAACGACCCTTTTAAACATACATTTGTAAGTCACGTAAAAATCAATGTGTTTCTACATATTGTGTCATTATTCTCTGCCATTGCTAGTTTGATCCTTTGAACTTTTGTTTAAATACCGGTTGCCTTTTACAGAATTATAGAATTTAATGATTTTGATCTCACAAGAAAGTTCGATCCATAAGAAAAAGACATTTCAAGATCACATTTTGACATTTGGCCAATCGAAATACGCAATCCAGTACCAGCAAATGGTGAACATTTTCTTTTTTTCCTTTTCTTAGGTGTTACAAAATTCTTTATTCAAAAATCATACAAAATTACTGCTATGCAGTATAGGAAAATGTTCAGTTGAACAGTATGCCGCAGTCAAAAGAGAAGTGTATTGACTACCAAGAAAAATGGCAAACAATTACGATCCATAAGAAATCCATTTGTATCAAGACCAGGTCCACTCTTTAGTGCAAACAATATTAAGGGTTTCCTAATTATATGTCACTATAGACGAATTCTGTTTTGTTAGTAGCAATATGATATTAATGTCTTATAAAATAAATTTCCGTTTCTCACAATTTGCTATCGATCTAGAAGAGACGCGAGTGCTTACCATTATTACTTACGGTCTAAGACGATTCGTTTAAAAAATAAAACGCGCTAAGAAAACGATGATATGTATTATATATATTATGCCAGATGCAGTTCTTTTTTTTTAACAATCATATAGTTTGACACCCAAAGTTAAAACAGTGCTTTCAAATGTCATTAGTTGAGCTGTTGATTTACCTGAGACAGTTCATCAGTACTGCAGCAGTCTGATATCAAGTGTAAAGTCAGACTGATGCTTAGGTAAGATCACTAGTATTAGACTGACAAAGGTAAGTTTTTATACTGTAAAAACAAAGGAATGACGTCAGAGCAGTGTTTTAACTGTACAAAGAATGTACATTGTAAAATATTACATAGATATTGCCAAAAGGAACTGTCGGGTCTCAAAATATCTTTGGGAACATATATCATACATATTATATATCATATTACTTCAATAATTGGTAGAGATTTATACTCTAAAAAAACAGAATCACTACTATACATTGCAAGGTTTACAAAAAAAATCAGATACACTTGCCTAATTATTTTATGTAAAATTTATGTCTTGCCTATCATTGTCTACCAGTTTTTGCTTTGAATGTTAATACATAATGGACCTCTCGGATAGCAACGAGCAATGAAAAACGCAACACGTAACACAACATCCGCAGCGTTCTATAGTTCTTAGTGAGTAGATTTCAATCCGACTAATTAGAGATGATTGAAGGGCCCGCTTCGGCGACGTCACCTGTGATCCCGGAGTCGGACCCCATCATTAATTTATGTCGGTGGATTGCTATGTAGAATTAAAACCATCGATTCTTGTTGCCAATTTGTTCAGTGTTATTTTCTCGTTAAGATTTCCAGTGATTGATGACCAAATAAGTTGTTGTCGATAACAAACTCCCTCCTCAAACAAATCTGGAGTTTTTTTCTGCTGCGATCGCATTGTTCTTGAAAACGATCTCCTGAGTAAAAGAAACCTTATTTCCATTTGTGCTTTCAAAGCTTTCAATTCAACACAAATGTATTCCAAATTAAAACAGTATGAAATACGAAGTATTTAGAATGCAACAAACATCTTTAGAAGCAACCTACTTGCGCAGATAATAAGAGACCGAGTTCTTTTACATAGTTACTTCTTGCATAACACGCGTAAGAAGAAATTGAAATAGGTGCAACAACATAACTAAACATATTTTAACTTATAAGCTCGAAATCAAGACAAAGATCAAAAACAGTTTTGACAGAGAGTTGGCACCGGAGAGAGAGAGAGAGAGAGAGAGAGAGAGAGAGAGAGAGATTCGTTTAGAGGGTGATTCAGTACATCAGTTTTCCGTGACAATGATATTGAAAAATATTAGGAAAACCCCCCAGAAACAGTCAGAATAATGGAGTGTCTCGTTAAGACCAATGTCTGTTTTCATTTCATAAAAAATCAATTTTTATAATACTTATTAACCGAGGTGCAAAGATTAAAAATTCATGAGTAGATATTTACATGCAGTAAGCCGATTTTCCTAGAAATGGGGAAAAACCACGATTGACGACCTTGAAGGGATTTTAGAAATCAACAAATCACCGATAGGTTAAATCTATCTAAGATATATATAAGGAAGAATGGCTTACGTGGTTAGAGTGTAAATGAATGAAAAATAAATAAAAAAAGAACCCACAAAAACTACTTTGTTATCGTATTTACCCACATAAAGTTGCTACTAACGATGTTTGTAACAATGAATTAAGGTCACATACTGACATATAATCGAATTCGAACATTTCAATTACGACTTGTTGACTTTGTTATGACCCATCTTAAAATTAAGAAAGATTAACTCAAGTATGGCGTCTTGATCGTAGTTTTTTTGATAGGATATCAGGTATACGTCCTAATGACAAAACACCAAAGACCTATTTATATGGTTTTTTGACAAGGCACTCGTTGGAGTAATAGAAAAATAGACGTTTCCTACCATTTCACCTGAAATATTAGCTCTAGTTACAGTTCTATCAGTGTTGGAATTTGAAAACCAATATGATTTTATAACGAAAGTAGTACAACTATATTTTTAAAATCGTCTGCGAATCTACGACCTTAATACAGAGGAGTTCCGAAAGAGTTTGAATGTGGATCCATATCAGGCCTGAGGATGTATAGTCATATGCATGCATGATCCTATCACCCTTTAGGACTGATACAGGTATTGTAAAGTAAGCTTTATCACATGTGCTAAACCCTGTATTTATTACTAGGTATGTCTTAAATACTAGTATTGCACTCGGTATAAAGTCGATAAAGGAGGTTAGATCCTGCGATCAAAAGTATTAACTTAAAGGGTTTTTGTTTTTTTTTCTAAAGTATTTTTGTTTAAATCTACATACACACGGCTTAACCAACATTAAAAACAAAAATTGGAGGCAATTGATTCACTGTATATATTAGTATTGAAGGCCTGTTGGACATTCGGTATAGAGGCGATTCACTGTATACACTAGTATTGAATGTTTATCGGACATTCGGTATAGAGGGGATTCACTGTATACATTAGTATTGTAAGGTTTATCGGACATTCGGTATAGAGGCGATTCACTGTATGCATAAGTATTGTAAGGTTTATCGGATATTCGGTATAGCGGCGATTAACTGTATAAATAAGAATTGTAATGTTTATCGACATTCGGTATAGAGGGGATTCACTGTATACATTAGTATTGTAAGGTTTATCGGACATTCGGTATAGAGGCGATTCACTGTATCTACCAGTATACACAGTAAATCATCTTTATACCGAGTGTCCAACAAGTATATATCTCGGCTACGAACCACCCAGCTAGAGTATTGACCTTGCAAATCCTCTATAGTGTCGCCCGTAGATTATACAGACGCTAAAATTTTTCACTTAATACACGTTTATTTTACATATTATTAACATAAACAATTAAGACGATTTTCAAAACTTTTGTAAATGATATGCTTAAACAACCTAATCAGAATTAAGGTGGTCTGGGACACATGTTGATATTAATGTGGATAAAGTACATTATAATCAAAATACTTTCACCGGTTAAGAATTTTTAATTTTTACAATATTTGCCAAAAAATGCGTTTAAATTTTTTGGGAAAGTTAAAAATTCTAAAAGCCCCGGCGGGTTTCGAACTCGTGACGTACAAATTCGCAACCGACGTTCTAACCTATTGCGCTACGCTGTTAGGTAACATACTTGTGAAAGAATAAAACATAAACTTAAACTGAATTTTATTGTTTATTTCTATAGGAAGCACGCCACAATATGGAGGTGTCCCATACCACCTTAATTCACAAATCCAAAGCCATGTTATCTTTTGTGCCATTTACTCTTAAAATGGTTATATGCACTACGTGGATCTTACAAGCAAGTCAAGAAAGCCATATTAATGTGTGTTGCTGCTATATAGCGTAAGCAGACCGTGATCCAGATAACGGGTGTAATAAAATCAGTTGACATGTAACGCAAGAATTGATGTAATCATCATGTCCCAGAAGCCGTTTCCTGTTCGGTGTAAAAAGAAGAATGTGTTATTACCGGCTATATGGCTACATTTATTGGCAGTAAAATGAAATCAGACTTAAAAATTATTTCATAAAAAGTATCATTAAGTCGAAAAGAGATAATTATATTGAAGTGTAATCGCTTCAGTTAACTATAAAGAAAGCGGATTGCAAAATCCCCGGGATATTTCCGTGTATCCCGCGGGATTTCCATGACTACAGAATGTTGGAGTTTGTGGAATTTCAAAATGTACAAGCTCTGATTTATTTATCGAATTTTTTCAAATTATTTACTTACTCTAGTTTTTAGAGAAGCGAGAAAAATATATATTTTTTTTTTTTGTAAAAGTCTCTTTCAAGTTAACCATAGATAAAATTAATGCATTTATTACTTTGGAATAACATGCATTTATTTAATCAAATGCAATTGCACAAAAAATTCATCGATTCTCTATACATGCAGAAAATTTTTATATCAATGGACCACGTTAACTCTCATACTTACAATATGATCATCTATATCTTAAAGCTCTTAACAGTTATATATATATATATAGAGGGTAAAAATTCTAACCTTCAGATCTCATTATCTCAACGCTCAAATAAAGTTTTAATTCTTATGTGTAACATATAGCAACTGTTGTACATTGTGCTCACACTTATTCTCTATATGTTGGCTTGTTATAAAAAAAAAATACGCCTTAAACATAAGTAAAAATCGTTTTAAATCATTTGGTTTATGGTATAATAAGGTCATGAGAAATGGATCTTCATTCACTGTTCAAGGTGAGTAATCACATAAAACGCATTTTGCCTTTGTTCTCTTTTAATTCGTATAAATTCTGAGTGACCTTATTTAGCCTCATTTTGAGAAACAAAAGGCGTAAATGACTTGTAACAGCTGTCCTTTCAATATAGCACTTCAGAGTTTGCGAAATTGTGTTTAAATATTGCTTTCAATAAGAAAACACATTTGTCGTCTTGGGTAAAACGATACAAACGGGGGAAAATTCCAGTCTTAGTAAGAGTTTGTAGTGATATGATACCAGCATTTTACAGAGGAAATTCAGAGCACGTACGTTTTGCGTAGGTTTGCTTATTAAAAGGGTTAGAAGATTAGTTATACAGAGTATACAGGCAAATCCAAAAATGCGTTGTCATGTATGGTTACATTAAAATCAAAAATACGACGTTTGAAAGAAAATAAAAAAGGCTTAATACCGAACAGTTGGACAAGGTTCTTAAGCACATAGAATGCACAAGAGGGATAATTTATGCTAAATCAAATTGGATGCATGCCTCTTAGGCATCCAGTCAAATCAAGTTGCTTTACAGCCTATACAAAACAAGGCTGAAAAGGTATAGTAGCGAATTTTATATACTTTTGTTGATTTTCCTTTTTTTTTTATCTACAAAAACTCTACTCTGAACGTTTCTTTGAATAACCCAAATTCCAAAGAAGTGACAATAAAAGTGAATTTAATCTCAAACTTATGTCTGTATAGAAGCTGCAACACAAAATTTATTTGATCCAAGGGTTATTGATTTACTTGGTGAAATGGGGAAATAAAGACACTCTCGTATTACCGATAGTAAATTACGGTTCCCAAAAATTTGCATATCACAACATATGTCGCCATCAAGAAACCTTTCATTAAAGCATACACGCAATCATAAAAGATTGAATCTCTTCCGGCATTGCATAGATTACCTTAATTAATTCCTAATCTTCTGTAAAGAGGAAATAATCAAACGGGCGTTACTTTTTTATATGAGGCCACACTGTACACACGATGGATGAAATATATGATCATATTGTCATATGTTTATACATATTAGTTCACAGGTAAGTAAATTCAGAATGCTCAACAATACATCATATTACATCAAAACGATGTTTTCCACACGTCAAGCCAGGAGAGACAGATACATTTTACGTGATGCAATTTGAAATAACCTACAATCTGCATGTGCACCTACACGCGCATAATATGCTTGTCATATTTCATAGAACAATGTGGTTAACCAAACTTAGGTAGCGGTCACCCCTAACCATCTCTAACATACACTCAGTTTCCTTGCGGAGTTATATGGTAGTCAACAAATTATCATTAGATCTTCCTTAAAGTTTTAGATATGATTTGTTTAGCTATAAACTTTCATTTAATATAGGCAAAAATCCATATATTTTAGCATTGAAACTTCAATTTTTTGTTATATCTTTTTATACAGAGCTCTTCTTCTTAAGGTGATAAATACAGTCTAAAATGGCCACGACCCTCCAGCCCTCTTTAGGTACGTACCTTCACGGTCCCGGATAAAAGCAACAGCAACAAAAGCAATACAGGCACAAAACAGCAACACACAGACGCTGGTCAGGTACTTTTCCCGGGATGTCCATTGGCCGGAGCAGCCCGTGTTATTGTATAAATGTACTGTCACGTCCACTTTTTCCACAGAGTTCTTCTTATTTTTCATATTTGGTTCTAGACAAGGTGCGCGTTCTTCTGGGCTATGTTTCACAGCACCATTGCAGTTAAAATCTTTACGACGATGCTCCATTCCTTTAATTAAAGGATTAACAATGGAATTCGAAAATCATAAAGCACAACAAAATATCTCCACATGTACTCTGTGGTATTCCAAAATTCACAACTCGGGGACGAATAATTATGCTAAATCAACTTCCCGAATTCATAATGACAGCCATCAACGATTAACAAGAATGTTTATTCGCGGCACCGACGGGATTGACCCTACTTGTCCCTCGCTGAATTTAAAATTAATGAAAATGAACAGCCACAACCACATCAATACGGGAGATAGGTAGTGGCGGTAAGTCTAGTCTCTCTGGTGAATTTCTAAGTCCTCCTTACTTTTCAGAAAAGTACATGTCGATGAGCGAGTTTGTTACACCGCGATGATATTAGACGTTAATGAGAAAGATATTTTCCCTGAACAAGTAATCAATGATTACGTCTCAGGTATGTATTGAAATGACAATCTCCCTTCCACTACACTGGCGAGATTCGTGCACGACTTGAACGATTAAAGAAGTCAGGTTTCCATCGTTACTGTTGGGATGACAGAGGAGTAAGTTGACCTACAGTGAAAGCCTCGGCAATGGCCTTCCGACTTCTCATTTTCTTGCTCCAGTAAGTCTCAGTTTTAGTCGACAAGAAATCTAAGAAAGAGCGTCATATTGCTCGATCGATTGAAAGTGAAGAGTAACGAAGTTGAGGTTTCACCGCGAGTTATTTTTTTCTAATGCAACACACGAAGGTACCATAACTAGAGTGATAAGAGCCGCTGTTGAACGCGATCCGACAGTTTCTATTACCATTAGGACCAAAGTCGCAGTTAACTTGTCCATGATAAATGTAAAACTCACAGGCGCTCTTAACAAAACTCAAAATGATTGCAAACATTGGCATCAGTCGTGTTAAGTCAAACCGATTCCTTGATGAAAACCATATCAATTCATTTGTAGGTCCTCCGATTTTTAATGTACATTCCACCGAACTTATCGTATTGCACTTTTTTCAATGTTTCTTTCCAACTGACATTTTTGTGAAAATGTTCTCAATATTTACTTTCACCAAAGTATTTCATATACAAATTTTAATTACTTAATGCATGTAAATTTTTTGAAATTGCTTAATCAAATCCTTTACTAGGAGCTTTTTTAGTTACACTACAAACACTCAAAGTCAAGAGGCTAAAGAATTAATAAAAAAAAAAACAAAAACAAAAACAAAAAACAAACCGAAACTACAAAATAAAACACCAAAATCTACTTCCCACCACCAAAAAATATCAGAACATCGGTTTCTTTATCAGTGCTTTGGTTCTTTTGTACAAGAATAAATCGTGAGTCAAATCATTTACTTCTTAACCAATTTACCTTTCAAGTTTACTTTCGAAGTTCCGTATCGTATATTTTCGTGATTACTGGGAGAGGCGAATTAACTAGATTTGGTTATTTGTGAATCATATAAGAAACAATAAATTGGATTTCTCTACTGATCCAAACACCATCAAAGCTGCTTCCTTGATTCCTGAGGCCTCGACCAAACATTTGCACGACTCTGGGCTGTATGGGGGAGTCTATAGTCGATGAGCTGGAGAGTGCATTGATCTAAATGATCGGGATCATGGAAAAAACATATCAAAATCGTACAGGTAAAGAGATCACAGAGGCATAAAAGGTTGGAGATTAATTTGCTGTTGAAGTTATGAACCATAGGCATCTTGATTTTTTAAGAAAATTAAAGGATTTGCAAATTAGACGATGTCCTTTTGGTAAAATAGATCCTGATTTGTGATCTTAATCCTACCTGGAAATAAAGCATATCATTTTTAATCACGTTTTTTTTTAGTGCAAATCTATCATGTATAGGTATCTATACCCGGTATGTAGATCAATATGTAGCCGGGCAAACAAAGGAATAAACCAGACACACAATTTTGATGGATAAAACTTAGAACTGCCATTGTTGATTTAAATAGAATACCAGAGAAGACATTGGTGTTTGCTTTGAGAGCAAGCCTTTGAGCGACTTTTAGTTCAGTTGGGTTGGTAGGTGCTTTATGTTCATTAATATTTAATTGCTAATATGAAGAAAAGTAATAGGATGATGTCATTCTGTAAGAAATAATAAACGCATGAAAACAGCCTTTTTAATGAGTTGATAAAAAACAAGATCCATCCTCTTTCTTATGCATGAATCTAACCAGGCCGAGTTTAATTATTTCTACCCAAGATACTAGTATTTTAATGAAATTTCTTGCATGTAGTTTTACTTCTTATATCAATTATGTTTGGATTAAAAAATAATTTAAATGCCATTTCCTAGGGGGTCGTCTCGAAATTTAATCAATTTTTACTATTGGACCCTGTGGTAGTTTGTCTGAAATGTGCCAAATATTTACATTTTTTTTAAAGTTGTATTTCTGTCCAAGGGATTTCTTTTTCATAAATATATGAAAATTATTATGCATAGTTTAAAATACCGGAAAACGATGCTGTCGTAAGCGCCATTTAAGCATTTTACCCGATTAAGGTCATAAAATCAAAATATCTCAACTCATATACGTTAAGCCCCTGTCACACTGTCACGATTTATACTTCGATTGCCCACGAATTACTAAAAGTTAAAAATCGCCATTATTCGCCAGGTCAGTCTTGCGATAATTCTACAGGCGGTGCTTTTTTCGAAATTAGTACGACTCGACTACGATATCTGCTCGACAATGTACGATGCTTGTGCGATAACAGGACGAGTTGTGGCGACTCATGTACGAATTTTGGCGATTAAGTAACGTACGCTTTGAGGTCTTCCTACGAGCAGGTAAGATGGAAGACGATTTTTATACGATACTCTCACGAATGAGTACGGAATTGTACGACTGATACACGATATTGCCACGAATAAATACGAGTTTTTACGATTATATATCGGGTATGTTAATTAATAAGGTGATTATTAAACAAATACAAATTAATGATTGCATCTTTGCAAAAAATACTTGCCTGGAAGTATTTTCTAATTTCACAACATAAGATGAATTATGCAATCAGAGTAATATTCATATAGATTATAAAAAATATATGTAAACACGTACACGCTGATGTAAATTTGTCAGTTAAGATTACCAACAAAATACATATTGTGACAATGTTTGCAACTATTAGTAAAATTGTTTAAATAATTTGCTGACGGACGTTTATTATTGTCATTATAAACGAACAAGAAGATCGTGATATTGTTTTAGTTCATGAATTGTATAAATAATCCTGAAAGCGGCAGTAGTAATGTTTGATTAATTCCCTGAATAAGATTCTCAACGAAGAACAAAATTCATTTTTTTTTAAGAATAAAGAAATTACAAGTATATGTAAAATTTCGAAAGACATGGTTCTGTAATAAACTTTCATAATTACTGAACGAGGTACTTAGTAATCAAAAGAAGAATACTATTGCGAAACACTAAGTAGTCTTGTATTTTCGTACTAACTCGTAGTTCACTCGTAAGGTTCTCGTATTGCACTCGCCCCCGATCGCCTGTTTTTGTATTGTATTCGCATCAAATCGAACTACATTCCCATTCACTCGGAGGACACTCGAGGAAGACTCGAGAAACAATCGCATGAACTCGGGGTAGATCGTAGGATATTCGTAGCATCGTATGTACTACGAAGTTTCGCGAGTTTCCAACGAATGTCGAAGATTTATTGCGAATATGTGCACGAGTGCAGTGCGAGTGCCGTGCGAAAGTCTACGAATATTTAAAAATCGTACGGTGGGCACGATTGTTTTTAACATGCTCAAAACAACCGCCGCGTTTAGCGATTTGTTGGGATGAAGGAAGAGAGCATACGACTATCTCTACGATGAGCCCCGAATAAGTGCGATTACTGAATTCGTACACTATCGTGACAGTGTGACAGGGGCTTTACGGATATGATAATTCTGTATAAAACACAATGCAAAGAAAGTTGCACCTACGACTGCTTGAAAATAAAAAGCTGTGCAAAGTTATGCGCACTCATACTGTACTTGGCCTCGTAAAGTGTAACGAGAATTATATTTTTTCTATAGATACTTAGACGTGACGTCTGTTAACTGTCTATTACTAAATGAATGTGTTGACAACTTTCAAACTTACTTTCATAGGCTCTAAATTTTGTAAGTTTCATTTCATGATGTTTAGACGTAACTATAACCTTTAGATATAAAATTAAATGACTCTTTAGTATTTTGTTTGTAAAAATACTTGTGATGGGTCGCTAGCTTAATTTACTTGTGTAAACACGTGTTCCATCTTTCTTTGACTGTTTGTCAATAAAACATGCGCAAATCATTAATGCAGAACATTTGCGTTTATCACAGTCTTTTGCCTGAAAGCGGTTTAATGTCACTGAAGATGAACATGTAATATTCCGTAATGCCATGGTATTTTTCACACTGTATGGATCAAATGTGTTTTGTTCTGACCCCCCCCCCCCCCTTCTTTTTTTTGTTTACACCAGACTGACATACAAAAATAACATTCCATATGCAAAAAATACCACAAATAATTGTAATTATAAGGTGTACTACAAATACAGTATAGTTTATTCCATGTGTCGCCGATTTTCAGAATAATTGATATGAAAGAAAAATTAAAAATGATGAAATTTGAATGCGAGATTTCAGACATTTTGGAGATTGAAATATTTTGTTGAAAAAAATCTAAGAAAAGGAATCATCATTCGATGTTATTATATTTGACTTTTGACCTGCAGATAAATACAGAGACCTTTGTGTGCGTAAAGAATTTTGATTCTTCATACATTTTGCATGTACTTTAAATGTTGAGTCCAAAGATTGGATGTCTCCATTTTTCTCTGTGAATAGAGAAAATACATGCTATATAGTTGAAAATGTTTCTGTAAAAATTCGTTGATAAATAACTTAGCAGAGATTTTATTGTTCTTTTTAAATTGTGTTAATGCTAAAATCACTATTTCACAAGTGTTTGTACTGCCTAAATATTTACAATGAACTTGTTTTACCATTGTAAAAAAATACTGGTTAATATGAATACAAGTACAGCTCCATAAATATATATATAATCTTTCTTGAAATAACAGATATCATTGATTTTGCATCATATAAAGGAGAAAATCTCATAAATTGCACCTATATAAGATAATCGTCATAAGGGGGATAACTCGTGAATAAGCAAGAAACGGTCGAAAACTGTTTTTATATCATTTTCAGTAATCGTACGATTAAATAGTAAAAATTGACATTTTTACGTTATTTTCATTTCTTTTAATTATGCAAACTCCGCTTGCGCCTCAACAGTACGTCATTTGCGTCATTGATGGAATGTATTGAATTATATGTTACAAAATTGATTCGTAGTGTTATCACAGACACTGGAAATGAAAAATTATGATATATTTCCAGCATCTTCTGAAGAAAAGTACGTCACGTTCTAACACGCGAAAAATTGACTGACTTACGCAATATGCAAGCAGTGATGATGGTTTATAAACAGTTTGTGTACTTCGTTAGTACATTGTATGTCATTAACCCTTCGGGCAGGAACCTGTCCAAGAACACAATAGGGTCATTCTACCCATTTGGACTCACTTCATGATTAGATTACATCAAATATATATCCCAACAACGTGCTTAATTAGTTACATATTGTAATGTGTACTGCCAAACATGTCAGTCTCCATTAAACGACACACGTGAAAAGACCACCTGAATAACAGCTTTATCACGTGAGGGGAAGAAGTTTCATTTTTATTCGAATTCGGGTTAATGAAATATAATTTTTCTATGTTAAAATATTTAATTAGCAATTTGAATTATTACAAAGTTTTTACAATTGGTTTATTTTTAAACA
>WFKH01010931.1:55981105-55991105 GCA_016163765.1 Magallana hongkongensis
GTCTAATGGCCCTATCGTTCACCTGACAAATATTTTCAAAAGTATTTAACAAAATTTTGAATTCCTTCTATATTTCCCTTTATGAAACTCTCAACACCGATCATGGCAGCGCCCTGTCTCTCGGTGGTCAAGGTTAGATCAAAACTCTTTCTTCTCTTTGTCATTAAGGATGTATAAATATGATATGGTTATACAATACCATACTATACAAATTCGGTGGTTCCAGACAGTGTGAAAATAGGAAAACCATTCTGAAGAAAATCAGATCCTTTGATCCGTCAAGTGCATACGGGCATTAACTTAAGGTTGTGGGCATTGCATAAAAAATACCAGACTTTGTTATTTTCTAAAATAACCGAAGCCCTTACAATTATTGTCATATTTTAATCTTTCTTCAAATAACACTGTTGTAAAGTCATTCCTTTGTTCTAGTGAAAGTACACATACATACTGCCGGTATACAGACCAGCCACCTTTGACATCATATCAGTTGGCTTACAGTTTAATCCAGATTTTTCTGGCAATATATGTTTTTTGGGGTATTCATTGTATGATATAAATTTACTAGTCTAAGAATACATGTCTATTTATCTGCCTGTGTATCTTTCCGTCTTTGCCACCTTGCAGTAAGTTGTAAACAGTAGACTGACCTTTATTTCTTCTTGTTTTAATTTTTAAGTCATTTTACAGTTTGTTTCTACAGCTTTTGCAAAGCAACACTTTTTTAAACGTTGAAACAGAACTGTTCCTTTTCCAACGGCAAAGCAATCTTCGGCATTTGTTTGTTTCTGAAAAAAAATTCAATTAATTTTCTCTCACTCTTCCGTCTGTTTATAAAACTTTATCAAAGGGAAATAACTCGAGAAAACCTACTGAAAATGAAAACAACAGAGGAACCTGTCCAATTTGACACCATATACAGCAGTTTAAGTTCCAAATTTTACTGAATAATTTTGACGCTGTCTTTAATTGATTCCAATGACCTGTCCAACTGAACATGTTCGTGCACATAGATTTCACAGCATTGAATAAATCGTTCACTTGTCATTAGGAACATGAATGATGTGCACATTATAAGTAGATGGTGCTTTGCAAAAGGAATACGTGCAAAGCAATAATGTATCTTATTATTTTTTAAAAATCTATTCAAAAGCTTTAAAGAGGTTCGCTCCTTAGGTTTTGGGTAGCCATTTTGGGTCACCTCTAGTCTGAAAATTCTGCATCACATATTAATTCTAGTAGCATATTTATATTTTACAATGCCAAATTAACTATATTGAATAAAATTGTATTTTAAAAATTACATTTTTACAGAGTTTAGTAAGGGACTATATTTTGTGGCGGAAGGTTTTCAAGAAGGAAATGAACAATTTTCATAACTCACTAGTTTTAGAGTACTGTTACTTTAGCTTCCTAATTTTCAGCGCAGACCAAACTTCTAGATAGTTTGTGTATTACGATATATTCATGATATTCTGAAAAACATATTTAACCAATATTTCGATATTTCTATCGATATATTTTGGCATATTTAGCTTATATTTCATAAAAGTTAAGAAAAAATTAACTCCAATTTTGGCCTAAAATTAGCTTATTTCATGCTATATCTCAAATTTTTGAAATGTGACCCCTACTTATTTTACTTTTAAATGAGACATTAAATGTATGTCTATTTGTATGCAAAGTTTTGGAAAGATGACATTACTATAATTTTTTTTATTTGCGTTATAATTTGATTACTCCAAAATTTTGTAACATCTGTTGTTGTGTTCATTGTGTACTGGCCTTTGAAGCCACCAGTAAAGCAAGAATTTTTAACTTAGACTTAGATTTTACTTTTATAGTCACTACCTGTGTTCAACTTCATACTGTATTAAAATCATAATTTTATAATTGTTCAAACTATAAATATTTGTTTGATTTCCTCAAATTATCAATTTCTATGTCAAATTTTAGCAAAAATTTCAGGAAAATTATCATTTCTGTTTCAGGCTCTATATTTCCAAAAAATGGCATGTGACATGGGTCACAAATAAAATAAATGAACATTTAGGTCCCCATCTTTATATCTAAGTGGTTTTCGGATGATTGACATTACTATTATTTCAGGAGCCAACCTCCTTAAGTAAATAACTGTTTATCCAGCTTGTTTTCTTTAATTTGTGGGACAACCTATTATTTAAATGCTACTGTGTGAGGTTCTGTCTGCTAATGGAACCTTATTCACATGGTATAAAGAACACTACTCAATATAAATATTATATCCTCAATCAGAGGAATATCTAATTTTATTGTTTTTTCAACTTTCATTTTGATACTTTGTATATAATAATATATTTATGACACACACACACACACAAGATACAAGTTTTACAAAATATGACATAAAATTGTATGGATTCTTCAGTATATTCAGCACTACTTCACAAGACCAGTGATTTCCATGTTAACTTGTGCTACAGCCACATGCTTGTATGATAAATTATTGCCATTAAAATAATGTTTCCGAAAAAAAAAGGTTCATGTGCAAGTCTATCTCAGTACTTCAAGCAACAGAATTCCTAAAAAATTAGAACACTGTCAACACAAATTTTAACATTCCAGAATTCATTTGCCATTTTTCATATTTGGAGTTTGGTTTTTTGAAATAAAACTATAAAGGTTTTAATAAGTATTGATAATCTCATCCATTTACAGTGGTATGAAACAATTTCTTGTTGTGGATTCTGCTGAATCTATGGACAGCAACAGTGTCCTTCCCAGGTCTGTGAGTGTGTCCACACACTAACTAGAAGGAGTTAAAATATAAAACATTGCAATCAAAAGGAGTCAAAAGGTTCGTATATCACAAACGTACATATACATATATATACATACAATGCGGATTTCCATAGTCAATAATTTAGCACTTTTCATCGGAATGCTTCAAGTCAATTTTACTCACAACTTGACAATCGATGGCAAACTTTTTTTTTTAACAGCAAAAAGCAACTGTAATGTTCTTAGGTAATAGACATTGGGAAACGTTTGCTGATTGTGTATTTTTGAATCCTTATTCAGCTGCCTTCACTGAGAAAAAACCCCTTAGATTGCAAATACTGGACTCTTCCACTAGTGAACCATGGTCTGTCAAACCTGGTTTGAAATGTTTTTGAGATCCTTGTATCACAATATGTACACAGAACCCATAAGATATAAAAGTAAAAGATATTCTAGCATAAAAACAAAGTGTTCGACACTAGGTTTGATAAAATTAGCCAGCACTTCCTCCCTCAAGTGTTCCTGATCTTTTACATCCTTCCTTGGGATTATTAACGTAGCACAGACTTGAATGTCACATAACTACAGTTTTTATTCTGTGATTTTTCTGTCCCCCTCGGTGTGGGGGAAGGGATGTCTCGGACCCTCCCCTCAGTGTGGGGGCATGTGTCCGAACCTCTCCCTCTCCATCGCTAGCTGTCTCTGAATGGCTTCATGTTGTGCAGCCTGAGCAGAGAGCTGCAACAGATAAACAAGCATATAAATCTCAAATAGGCTGAACAAAGTGCAATAACTGTTGCAAAATTTTTTGCCTTAACGAGGCCAGGTCTCATTTGTTCTGCCTTAGATTTTTTAATGAATTTTTCTTACATGAATTTCTACTGATATAATTATTATTTTAAAACAAAAAAATCAGACATTTACCACATCGTTTGTTTAGGGGGTCATCTCAAAGTTTATTAATTTTTAACATAGGACTCTATGGGGTTTTGCTTGAAATGTATCAATTTTGCACATTTTTTCCATTGTTTAAAAACTTCTGCCCTAGGGATTTCCTTTTCTGTTCTACATATGAAAGTTATTGCTAAAAGGCATCAAATGGTCAAATAAAAAAAACCCTTTACCTCCTGGTTTATTCCAGGGGTCTTATCAAAGTTGTTTTTTTGTATGCCATATTTCCCAGATTGTCAGATAATGACTATTCTTTATTTGACAAAGGTGGAAATTGTGATCTTTATAGTTTTATTAAAACATTCAGACATATATAAGTAATAAATAAATATATTACATCACATATTAATTAAGGGTCATTAATATGAAATACATGGTTACTGTCTTATTATACATGTATTAAGCTATATTTAGGCGGGGTAAGAAAACGGGACAGAGGGCTTGGCTTGCTGAACCCTCTTCACGTTTTCGACCGAGCCCAAATATAGCTTATACTTCAAGACTTTTATGTTTATTCTACAATATAATATCAATTTTACACCTCAAACGAGCTATTTTCGACAAATTTCGCTGAATATCTGCAGTTGAAACCATAACGCCATGGCGTCAACCAAGCAAAAAGATGACGTCACAATGCAAATGAAACGCTGCGCGAAAGCGTGCGTACTCGAACTGTACTCGGCCTCGTTAAAAAAAAATCCTCCAAAAATTCCTGAAAATTGAATAAACTCACTTGATGAGCCAGCCCAGGATCTGCGTAGGCTCTCCTATAGAACTCATTCTGTAACATCTCCTGTTCCCGGGACAAGAGCCCAGCATGAGGGGGGAGACCTGGGGGGAGAGAGGGTAGATGTGATGGTGTGCCTGAAGCAGCACTGACTGCCAAGGGGTCAGCTCCTGAGAAAGTAAGAAGTCATTGTCAAATCTACTGTAATCATGTATGATCATGCACTTCTGATAAACACATAGGTGCTCATATCTGATAAATAAGTCTCAACAAAATCTATTTTTTTTTTTTTATAAAAGCTTGTATATTTATTTTTGGGAATATCACTGAGTATTTGTTATTGGATAGTATTTCAGACCTATGCTATTGAGAACTGTTTAAACAGCAGTCACTTTAACAGAACATTTTGTGTTTTGAGTAATCATCTCATTCATATATTGACTCAAAGACTAAATACTTTCATACATGTATCTATATTAACAAATACATAGGTGGAAAATAAAAATTTAAAGGCTCTAATAGTAAATGACAATCTGATCAGTTTAACATAAATTCTATGAATAAAACACAATCAGATGGCAAGAATAGTATTCCAAAATTTGTACAGCAACTTTTCTGGCAAATCAAAGAGTAGGTTTCTCCACCCCTTTCTTTTTTTTTGTTTTTGTTTCGAAATACATTTAATGAGCCATTTATCACTTGCATACATTAAATCTCTAAAAGCAAAAAATTCACAACTACAGATGAAACAAATAGACTAGAGACAACAAGTAACTCAAACTTCAGTGCTAGAAGTCTAGAACCTGTTTAAAGTCAAGTTCTAGATCAAGATTTACAAACACTTCCTGAAAAATACAATAATGATTTTGTTTTAAAGGCTAGAATTTTGTTGACACAATCTAAAGAAAGCATATTATTCCTACCAACACAGAATATAAAAGCAACAAGCAAAAAGTCATTATGAAAAGTTTCTTAGGCTCATTAAATGTATGTCCTTTCAATTTCTTCGAGCACTGATTTTTGAAATTTTTTTTTGTTTCAAATGAAAACTTACTATTAAACTGATAAACCAATTGTGAGGCAGCAGGGTCGATAACTCCTCCTGCCCCCCATTCATGTTTGGAGCGGAGGATACACTCATTTGTAACCCTCTGCATGTAGATTTGTTCATTAGTGAGACGTTGCGTACAAATTTGGTATATCATTCTTCCAGTCATTTGATCACTACGCAGAATATCTGCAATGGAAATGGTTTACATCAATAGAAATGAATTTCTCACTCTTCTTACCTGGACCAAAAGGATTCAGAAGGGAATGAGGGGGTCCCCCAAGAGGATGGAAAGGTGAGGGGGGTGGAGGTGGGACTCCAGCGTTGGTCTCTCCAGGGTGGAGGTGTAGATGAGTGTGTGAGTGCGAGTGTGTGTGAGTGTGGGCCCCTGGGGTCATGCCCCCCACCGGTGGGGTTGGGAGTCCGAGGCTGGCCATCTGTAGCCTGACCAGTGGGTCAGCTGACAGAGCCATTCTCTCTGCATGGAGACGCTCAGCAGATAAGCGCTCTGCCACGGCTGCAGATCCATGATGGAAAAGTTCGGATGGAAAATGAGGGCCTGGGGGTACTCCTAAATTTAACATAGCAATGGCATGACAACAGCAATTCAAATAATTAAAGTGTATACATGTAACTGTTATTAATGAAAAGTTTAATCACATTCTTGATATATCAATAATATTGAAAAAAAAATTATTTGAATAGAAGACAACTGATTTCTTTCCAACAATATTAAGAATTTTTTAAATCTGGTTATCTTTTAAAATTGAAACAGTATTTTTTTCAAATTCTTTTCTCCTTACCCAATCTCTCGAGCCTTTCTCTTTCCCTCTGCATCAAGTCACTGGCAATGCTGCTTGGGGGGTAAACTCCTGGGATGTGGGACCCTGATGGACCGCCATGGTGACCCAGAGCTCCTGGGGGGAGATTGCCATACCGCCTCTGGAATTCTAACCATTGAGGATCCATAGGGTTTGGTCCATGGGGTGGAAGTAAACGCTCCAGTCCTGTCAATTCATTGGGTAAAATTCTCATCCATTATATCAAATGCAAACAATATCTACTTGCCTATATGGTTTTTTCTGATACAGATGAAGAGTTGAGTAAATATTTACAAAGGTTTTATGATTTATAACACCATCTTTTGGTTCACATTAGAAGCTTACCTGGTGCTTTCATTTCCATTTTCTCCCTCATTTCCATATCTCGGATCTCTCTTTCCCTGATTTCCCTCTCCCTGGCATCTCTCTCCCGTTTATCTCTTTCAAGTTCTAGCTCAAGTCTGCAAGGAAATAGCACCAAACTTAACATTATGTAGCACCAAGTTAACATTCTGTAGCATTGAGTTAACATTATATGTAGCATCAAGTTAACATTCTGTAGCATTGAGTTAACATTATGTAGCATCAAGTTAACATTCTGTAGCAACCTTTTTGTGTTACTGTTGTATGTTACACTTTGTGTTACAAACCTTTCTCTGGAGCCCGGAGGGTACATGGGTATCCTGTAATTCAGGAGATGGTCCATTCCCGGTGGATGGTAAGGTCCATAGGGCCCAGGGTGAGACATGGGGGAGTGGTCACCACCTGAACAGCAATATATCAATCATAAACCTGAGGCCACAGGCTTGCAACTAACACATATTTCACATTATGAATTTGAGCTTAATACACGTCCACCTTTTTGACAAGCATACTCACCCATACTACTGATGGTGGGTTTCTTGGCGTATTCGCTGAGCTGCCTGAGAGCAGGCGTGTCTGGATAGGAGCGAGGCGTCTGTCTGTCATAGTGATGAGGGACATTGCTTAGACTACTGGTTATCTGTGCATCAGCTGTAGAGTTGGGGGGCGGAGTCTCTGGTTTTTTCTAAATTAAATAAACAAATTACACACACATTATTTATCTAGATTCCAGCTGTATGTTTGTGTTATCTATTATTTATTTTTTTATTTCAACTCATCTACAACAAATATGCTTCCTCTCAGAGAGAAATATCGGTAATGCTTGCATGGCTGTACAGGAAAAGTTACCTTTTCCTCCACTTTGACTGGTGTATGCTGGGGAGGGGGGTGGCTTGATGACACAGACCCACTGCTCCGCGGCTTCGGAGTCAGCTTTGATTCGGGTAAAGCCTTCAGGACTATATCACACCGAGAACAGATATTTGAACCTCTGTCTAACACTTTGATTAACCTAAAGATAAGAAAATGAGAGACATATGTTTCAATATACATGAAATATATGTTAAAAGTAAATTTTTGTCCTTTCTTAATTAAGTGTGTTCTAGTCATTAAATACAGAATATCACATGCATAATAAGATGGAGTTACAATATCATAAATCTACTTGGATTTCCTGTTTTGAATGGTGGAAGTATGAGTAGTATCATATCGTAACTAATATCTCTAAAATTTGTTTTAAAAGTAGAAATAAAAATTGCATCACAGTAGTACCTTTAAGACAAATTCTACATAAATTAACATTAATATTTTTACCATGTGCCATCATACATTTATTTTTCCTTTTTATAAAGGCAAACAACATGGATGTCCAATGCATATAAATCTAACTCAAATTATCAATAATTACCGGTATTTTGCTTCCTTGCTGCCACAATGAACTTCCACACTACACTGTACAGGGGGTGGTTCGGGGGTGGGGTCTCGTGTCACCACGCCTCCCTCCCGATCACTATCCTCCTCCTCCATGTCAATTTCTGGGGACTTCTCCACCTTCACCTCAGGGTGGGTTGTTCCTGCTTCCTCAGTCCTCTGCCTCTCTGAGGACTTGTTCTGTCCAGAGAGCTCCAGCATAGAAGGGAACTGTTTTGACCCTATAGATAAATCCAGGGAAGATTCTGTTTTCACATTGTTGAGATCAAAGTGAATGTTTTCTGTTGTTTTGCGATTGTCTGTCTCAATCAAGTCTTTGGTTTTGAAGCCAGTGCTTGTATAGCTCTCCAGTGGTGGAGGTGTGATTCTCTCCTTCTTGATTGTAGTTAGGTCCCTCACACCCGAGGAGCTGATGGCATTTTGATACACAGGGGTCACTGAAGTAGAGGCCAGGGTTGTCTGCTGCTCCACATACGGAGACCTCGACACAGGGGTGAAACTGGAGTTTGAAGAAAACTTTAAATCCGGGACAGATAATGAAGTTTTGGGCTCCTGAGTTGCCCCAAATACTGGTTTATGATTGAATGACTCCTGCTTATTATTGCCAATTTTAGGTGAATGCAGGGTGGGTTCCGGGCAAATGGCTGATGAAGATGATGTAACTGATGTGGCTGTTGAAAGTGAGGCTGGACTGTCTGAAGATGACAAGGAATTCACTGACGTAAATACTGAGTGGGAGAAAGAGTTTGAACTCGCACGAATGGGGTCTGGATGGGAACAGAAAGGTTTCAATGGCAGTGAGAGTGGAGTTTTGGTTTTGGTGAGGTGCTGGGTGATAGGAGGGGTGGAGGTGAGAGATTTGGGGGATGAGGGTTTGGGACTAGAGGAGGGAGGAATCACAGGTTCAGGGTGGACTATTGCTGCTCTGGATTGTACACTGTCATTATAACTTCCAGATGAAGACTTGCTGGACTGACTGGCTTTCACTTCAGTATCCACAGACCGAGGTGTGCTGGGTGGGGATGAGGAACTCAGATCATCCTACAGAAGTGAAGTCTATCATTAGTTACATCATACAGATCTGTGCAATTCAAATCTTCACTGCTATGATTATTGTAATTAATTTTGAATTTATTCATATTTAATGAAGATTTTCACTCTTTCAGACAATTTCTTCCACTCCATTCTTTTTTTTTTTCTTCCTCTCTGCAAACTATTAGCACTTTGACCTGATCTTGGTATGTAATGACTACCTGGGCAGGTGTTTGTACCTGCGCTTAATCTAATTAAGGTGTTTGACTTGCCTGATTGTTGTCGGCCTCGCCTTCATTACTGAGCTCCTCCAGACTACTGCTGCTGTCTGAGATCGACTCCGAGTCTGAGCGGTCCTCAGCCCTCTTCTTCTTTGTAGACTTATCGTCACTGTCAGAATTTGCCTGTCTCTTTTTCCCTTTAGCTTTGGGTTCCTCTTTCTATGAATTCAAAGTCCATACATGCATGAGGATATGAAATCATTTCTATATTAACATTGTGTGTGATTTGATATAGATTATGTTATGAGAAATATTAATGATGCCAAAAAAATATGAATAAAGTAATTTAATAGTACATGGCCGTCTGACCCCTGAACTCTGACCTTAATGTCTCGCTTGGAGTCTTTGTCGGAGCTGCTGGTACTACAGCTACTGTTGCTACTTGGAGATTTGGGATTTCCACTCTTCTGATTATCTTCAGTGTCTATACCGTTGACTTCTTTCTTTTTATTCTTTCCCTAGAGATGAAAATCAATTTTTCAGTAACCTCTTGTGTATTTTTTTGGAATTGAAGGAATATTTTCTATTAGACAGCTAAAAGCACTGACACTTCTGAGAAAATGTGATAATATTCAATTCATGCACT
>WFKH01010931.1:55996105-56016105 GCA_016163765.1 Magallana hongkongensis
CTGGATGGTGGTCTGGTGGACCGGGTGTTACGTTTGTACGGGGGTCGCCTGTGACGTCGGTGAGGTCTATTGCTGGCAGCTGCCGGGGTCTTCTTCCAGAAATAGTAGTACTCAATCAGCTCTCCCTGAAAATACACATACTCCAATCATTAGCTACAGGACCACGGAATCAAGGCTCGAATTAGCCTTTCTGGCCATTCTCTGCCAACTATTTCTGAATAAAGTAAAGTAACAGTTCTGCAAGAAAACACACATACTCTTCAAAAGCATCGTTTCCAAAAGAATAAAGGTTTTATACTGTGGTCCAAGCTACAGAATATTTGATAGGGTAAAAAGACACAAACATCTTATAGGGGAAGAGCAGTCTATAAAGAGCATTGGTTTAGCAGCCATAAAACAAGAACCACAACTGATAAATGAAAATAATGTGACACCTATCTCCCTGGAATAATGCTTAGCAGGCACCTGTTATAATCACACATGGACATCTAGGTATAATTTATATAGCTTTTATCTGATTTATATGTACATTTGTCCAGAATATTCAGGTTGATGCTCTTAACACCTGCTTAAGTGCAACACCACTGCTTACACCATACTGGTCTGTATAAATACATGTATGGGTGTTTGCATCAATGTAAAAATAACCTATGTGTGGTCTCGCTGTAATCCCACGAGTTATTACGTTCTGTAAAACATATTAACTATTATTCGGGACCAAAAATATGAAAGTTATCTTTAAACATATCATATACGATATTAGAAGAAAGAGAAATGAAATTAAAAACTTGGTGCATTATTTTACGATGGCTTTTTATGACTGAGAGGGCTTTCATGACATCAGCAATCAATAGTTACTGATGTAAAGCCATAGCTTGCCTCCTCATTCCTCCCAAATTGTCTGTGAAATAAAAGGAAATCAGAAAACCTTTACTTTAATCTTTGATCAAAATCAAAACAGATGAATTTTTTATTGTGTGCATGGCATTTATGCATATATGCATGGCACCGGCAGTATTGTGGTCTTAACATAAACCCTTGAAATTGAGACAAAAAAGAGAAGCTAACCAGTTATGTTTGATAATGTTACAAGTTTTTAAACCCTTTGTACATTTTATGGGGGTTTTCTTTTTGTATTGGTGATTTTCAGTCGAGCTTCATGTAATAACAGTGATATGTTTCAAATGAACTGGTCATTCAAGTGCATGTGATACCAAAAGTCCCTTAAGACAAAGTTAAATATCATGCATAGAAAACACTGCATGCCAGGTTTCTTCTCATTTGAATCTTGCAGAGATACTCAATCATTTCAGCAATTTCCTATCAAAAAATATGTCTTCCTTTTATGCCCACCCCTTCACATTGTGTACACTAGATCAAGTACTGCATGTGTTGGATTAACTGTGCCCCACATGTCCAGGGTAGTTTGGTAGTGAAGTGGAAGTGAGCAGACAATCTTTGATAATGATCTACCCATCATGGACGCTGGAGGAATTCCTTGGCAATGAGGAGGAGGTTCAAGATCTCCAGACATAACCTGCTCTGTCTTCATCATCAGGGGCATACTGCTGACTTTAATGACCCAGCAAATTGCTACTGTTTCACCTATTTATCAGTGTGTAATTAGGACCGGCCACTTAAAAAAATACACCCTTATGAAAGAGCAGGGCCTGACAACTTTGGGTGAAAGATCACAGTGTAAGATAAATGATCTTATTCAAGAACTGATCAAGAAAAGAAATTATTCACCTTTAGCTAAAGTAGACTTTGTAATTTGTTCCTTTTTATGTGTATAAAGTAGCATTATAAACCAATTCTTGTTATGTTGAAATGGCCAAAATTTTGTATGCAATAATATAACAGGAATAATTAGAGGATTCCTAGAATACAGTCAAATACATCAAGTGCACATGTTTTTGATGGAATTCAGAAATGCATATTTTGGAAATTGGAATGAGTTATACACTAACGATAAAATGTCACAAAAACATAACAAATATACATAAACTCTCACATAAATAAGCTCATACATGACATATTGGCTGTCACATGATGTGTCAACAACTAAACACAGTAATCACCCAGTAACCCAACGTAATCAACACTATAACATAGCTCTGCACTTAATTAACATTTATTTTTTCCACATACAGGAAACTTTCACACTATAAAGTTCCTATATCATCAATTGCCATCAGAACTATACCAGATTATTTCTTACAAGAATTTATTGGCCATGCCATTGCAGATTGGATCATATTTTAGACAATGTAAAATCTAGCAAAAAGACAAAATCTGTTAATATATCCTTTTATTAGTTTGTAATTAAAATTCATACATAAATTTATGAAACAAAAGTGAAATCTGCTCTGATAGCACTACCACCCACTTAACAGTGCTCCTTCATCATACCTGTACAAGCGAACCTTTAAAAACATGCAATAAAACATTTAATGGATCTGTCAAATTCCTTTTTTCTCTGATCATATTGTGTTACATTGTGTGCTCCTGGCCACAAAATGACAGATGACTAGAATACAATTCTCAGTAAGAACAAATTTAACATCATTCTGGCCAGTCTTAACAACACAAGTCATAGTTCGTCTGCTCCGTGTTTGTAATGTAGCCTCTTTGTGGATTTCAGGCTTTACATGTTACTTCTGTATGTCACAGAACAATTCTATGAGATTCTTACAGAAAATTCCAACAACTTCATTAATACTTACATTTGCAATCAGTGTTGCACATTTAAATGCCTCAAAACAATGTATAACAAGCTAAAACACACACCAAGTGGACGTCAAGCACAAAATCCAATATGGCTGCCTCCTTGTGCTAGCGGAGCCTCCGTTTAAACATTCAGCCGACTAGGAGAAAGGAAAGCTATTAACTGTGTATAAAAGACCAAGTTTTGTACAGCACAGGCTGTATTTAACTTCTCTATGCAGAGGAACGTTTTGTCAACTACTTTGAGGTGACGCTAAGATTGTATGGTCTTTAATCTTATTAGTAATAAGTGAAGATATTTATACAGAGACTTTGAAGATCACAATCATTGCTATTGAGCTTTTTATCAAGTTAATATTTGTTTGTGTAGATATTATGTTAGTATTTGTATTGTTGCAGGGATAATTGTGGGCCTGTTTGTGTGGAATTTACCCACCCATACAACAAATAGGATCACATGTGTGTACATGGTGTAATATATCTTTAATTAAATATGATTTAAATGTAACATTGTTCTTTTTTGCCTTGTGAGAAAGCTGTCATATTTGACAAACAAGTGTTAGCCATTTTACAATAAATCATAGTAATTGTATTCTATTTCATTTAACACTAGTTAAAATAATTTTAGGTTAAAATAATTTTAGTACAAAGTGTAAAGTATTTAGAATTATGTTGCATTAAATAAGACAGTATCTTTTTTTCTTTAAAGGATCAACAATGACATACAATCTAAATTTCCTTTAAGTGCACCAGCACCTCCTGGGCAAAGTCTAATGGATTAAAGGAGAATGCTAATAATTATTTTGAATTAGATTGTTATGGCAATGTTATTCTGCAGTACTGGTATATGAAATAAATGTTATCTGAAAAAAGTATCTTGATGATGAGAAATCTATTCTCTAGCAATCTAACACAATATTATACACCTATACATGCCCAATCTAAAGTTTCATTACTCAACCCCTGAATATTATTTCAATCCCTTAAGAGAAAACAGAAGACAACCTCTTCGCATCTAGATAATTATTCAAGAAATTTTCCCCTTTACAATCCAATTGTCTTGCAAAGTTTATAAGTGGGAAAAAATGTAATCGGTAAAATGTCAAAAAAAAAAGAAAGAAAAGAATTTATCTTCCAAAAGTCTGTGCATCAAATCCATTGATCTCCACAGACTTTATGAAAGAGGAGTTGGGAGCACTTTCGTCTCAAAATAAAATAAAGGAAGTAACTCTTGATTGGCTGATAACCCTTAGCCAGGAAAGAGTTACCCTCCCTGCCAGTTCTGAAGTGTATATCTGATGCAACTTCAGATCATTTACAAGTACTTGTTGATATACGAATAAAGACACAGACCACATAGCCAATGATGAAAGAGTGGGATGGAGAGAGCTACATGTGCGTTGGCACACTTTCCTATTTCCTGTTCCCCTACGACAGTCACCTACAGCTACCACAAGTCTATAATTAGACAGAACCGCCGACCCTTAACCTCTCTACTGTCACCTTCCTCTATTCAGACAAGCCCCAGGAAATGTCTCCCAATTTCTGGTGCATCATTCCTCCTTTCTAATTTGTATTATACAGTTCAACTATAAAACAGTGTCCAATGAAGCATGAACGAACAGATGAGGATTTTGATTCTCATGAACACACAAAATCACACAGCTGGTGTTGACAATATTCATGGAGAGAATTTTTGTTGATTTTTCAGTTTATGCATAATAAACTACCCAAAAATTAAATCCACTTTTGTTCCAGCCTTTGGGGGTCATTACAATAGTGCAATATGTTTGTTTGAATAAGAATAGCTGCACGTGCTGCATGCATGCAGGTGCTTGCATCATGCAGAAGTGGCGTATCCCGTGACAGGTAAAGGAAGCTGCTGTGCAGCAGAACTTAATCATTACATCCAGTCCGGACTTGGATAGACAGCTCAACCATGCTGAAACCAGCACAAAGAGGCTATGTCATTTTTGTAATTTTCCCCGAATGTACAACAAATTGAGACAGGAAAGTTTTATTGATTATGTTAATTCCGTTTTCCAACTCCACGCAAATTAAGTCCAAACCACAGCACATTGTAGGGCTGGAGTGAAAAGTGACAGGCCGGCTTCATAACTTCTCATTCTTGAATTGAGGAGCAGTAAATTTCAGTGGGGTGGATTGCAGATAGAAATAGATGATCCCATATAATCATCCGTTTATTTGCCGTCTTTTCTCTCTTCCACAAAAGGAAGCCCTCCATAATGGTTTAATAACAGAGGCCACAGAAAGCTGAAGCCATCTTTGCTGTCTGCACACTCGATTCGCTAGGATTGAGCTTCCATGTCGCGCTGTATAAATTCAGCTCATGTCTCAAATAGTATTTACGAGTAGCTTGATCATACAAAGAGGGACATTGATTTTTTAGGTCTGTCAATTATTATCTTCCGTTTAACTACTTTCTCATTACCTGATTTTATTACAAAAACATCACATTAGCTGTTTGTTGATAAATTATATAAAAAACAATGACTGAAGAATTACTTTAATAGCGCTTTCATGTTTCCCAATGATTTCAGGCCCTACATCAGCTAAAGTACTCTGATGCTGTTCCCTTTATATAACTCATAAACCCTACAGGAAAAGTCTGTAATTTGTCACAAGTTAAGTACTACAATTAATTATTTGCATTATTCCCTTAACAGGTAGGTGTAATATTATAATTAATAAAGACGACTCGCTATGACATATATCATATAACTTGCCGCATGATGTTAAATAAATGTCCTACAGAGAGAATCTGTCATATCGTATTCCTATTTGATATACACATATATAACTCTTGTCATACTGATAACAGAGCAAGCAGGGTTTTTTTGTCAGAGGAATGGAAATGCCATTCTACTGAAGGGTAATGGCATTAAAATTAAAATTAACATTAAAATACGAAGAACTAAATCCTTGTCGGAATAGCCCTGTCTTTTTGAGACCTTTATGTTTTTAAAAAGACTGAAAGGTGATTTGCACATGCACTAAATGCGTCATGGGTAATGAAGAAATTGGTACTTTAACTAGTAGCTAAAAACTAGTAAACTTGTAAAAGTATCAATTCAAAGAGAATTAATCATTTTTATTTTCAAATTTTTCCTCTAATTGATTTATTTTCACCAAAAAACAATAGTTATGCTTAATTGCATACAGTATGTTTTTTTTTTTGAAACTGCCACTAAAAACACAATATAAATGCATTTAACATAAGTACAAACAGGCATGAATGAGCATAAAATCATGTTAATTTCAGTTATTTTATGCATGATGCTATTTTACATAAATTATATATGAAAATGGTTATCAAAGACATTTCCACTGGCAGATATACTGCTGGGGTGTTCGTTGAAAATCTTTATGAAATAACATGACAGAATATTAGTTATAGATTTTAAGCCTCGATAAAAGAGGTTTCTGATGTTATGGTGTGACATCACTTGATACTGAAGCTTTAAACAGCGGTAGTCTTAAGATAAAGTAGGAATCCAAGCCTGCTGAATGCTTCTGACTGATGAAAACCTAATGGATCTTACAGGTTACCTCCAGCCCCGCGAACAGATTTCACAACCCCACACAATGTGCCTGTGACAAAGCTATGCATGTTGTGGACAGAGCTAGTGCAAGTCTTTTAAATTCCTCACACAAAGTCTCTGCAGTAAGGGAAATGACAAGGATTTAGATAAGGAAATAATGAAATAGCTGGACCCCACTACCCAGACAACCGGATAGATTTAAGCAGGAGATATTGATTGATTTTACACTGACAACAAATCTCTTTCCAATCAGAATAGTATATCTGGCAGTAGAGCCAATCCACACAAGATGGATAGATTTGTATGAAGAACACTGATATTTTAACAAGAATCTAACCAAGCTAAGACTTTTGATAGTGGTAACAGTACTCAAAGATAACGGTATTACCTGTAAACGACTTGTCAACTGAAATACTTGTGATAACCCTCACCCAGTAAATAAGATTATCTAGCGTGTGTGGGGACGGCCCTGTGTTAGCTCATGCCATACCGAGATTGTTTACACAGTTTTAGAGCGTTCCGTGCCTCTCTGTGATAGACTTTGTCAACCTAGAGTTGTGCCCCTTACTCCAAGACTTGTCAAGCTTTCCGCTGCCAGCTCTCACTTTTTTCACTTTTTGCGAGATACTTGGGCCAATTTGATCAATAATATTAAAAAGAACAGAACAATTGCTGATGGAGAAAGTTTCAGACATACAAATTAAATAAAAGCACTGTAAAGTGACTGTGAAAACAATGAGAAATTCATACATGTTGAGTGTCAGTGTTTTTAAAAAACCTGACTTTAACTACAAAACAAACATAAATTGATCAGAGAAGACACTGATTTAACGGGGTAAGAGCCATGTCACTGCCAACATTTCTCAAAAGCTTTTGTTCAGGAATTCAATCAGCAAATAATCTCCATATAAAAATAATTCATTTCAACTCTGACTACCGGTATACATTCAAGTTAAAGGCTTTCCTTCAACTTATTATTAAAAGACCTTTTCCTCAGCTCTGTCACTTCATAAGACTCTGTTTGCATATGTAGTCTCCTATTGATCCATTACTTCTGCATGTTTAACAAATAAGATCAGAGCTGGCTGTAATTCTGTCATAATTGTTAGCATTAAAATTTCCAATAAAGGGTGTCAGTCAAGCGTTTACTTCATAACATGTCCACAATGGCAAACCTGAATTGTAGTCATAAAACGGGAGTAAAGGTGAAGATATGACTGTAACAGAAGACGCCTTAAAACACAGCAATGACAATTCCTTGATTCCGGCCAAGATAAGTACTTCTTTCAGCCCGTTTATGACAGATTATCCAAATGACCCTACGAAACTTCCCATGATAACTGCGACCTTAATAAATGCTCTAAGAGATTTCCTAACAAAACATTGCCTGATCACAACAACTTAAGATGACATTTTCTTTCTTTCTTTGGATTGCAAGACTTAACAGACCAGTCACAGAAATCATAAATCAAACCCGTGAATTGATATCTTTCATACAACTAGTCCTAGCCAACAAAAAGCAACAAGATGACTACTTCAAACAGCAATATATTTCACACCAAAAGAATTCCCCCCAAATACAAAGTCTGCTTTGGTGAATATCCATACAGGATATGAAAGAGAATTACCTGTGGCTTTGATTTCCCTATTCAACTCAACATGTGTGTGGAATGAGATGGCAAACAGCTGCACAATATGGTCGCAAGTTCAATTTGTAAAAGTGAACTTCATACATATTTAACAAGTTGATATATTTGTATACTGGCATGTTGAAGCAATTACCCCTGGGTTGCTGAATGTGGAGATTGGTAGGAGATGCAGAAATAATCCATTACATTTATTTTGTTCAGAGCTGTTCAACTTTCAATTATTGTTACAGTCTGGGTGGTTACCAATCTCAGAAAGAGGCAGATAACGATCGTGAAGAGAAAATCATACACCCATAATGCAATGAAGAGTTTGCCAGTCTCATTATAGAAACATCAAAATTTCATATGTTAACAAAATCTGAAATGAGCAAACTATGGTAATCCTTTAAAGATATTAAAAACAATCTCATAAAACAGCAATAACTTGACTAAGTTTACATTAATGTATTTCAACAGCCATTGATCTCTTTGAATACCTCATAAATATTCATTTGATGTTTTAACTGTTAATTTGGTCCCTGTGCAAAGAAATCATCTATGCTGACTTTACACATAAGGAATATGTGAAGCCCATCATATTAAATATACATAGAGTCATTACCAGTAAACAGATGAACACTTTTCCCCCTACAGAAACAGATAAACCCAACCAATTCATTATTGGATGTCCCATATCCAAGAAAATCAGGGAACCGCTATGAAATATTCAACATTTTCTCCCACTATGCAATTTCATAGTGAAGCATTTTGCAGAGCTTCGCTGGCTGTATTGGATTTACGAGTTCATTAGCTTCAGCCATTAGTGTGACAAATGAAGTCTGGTTATCACTGTTGGAAGGAACAAGTTTGTGAGATGGCCAATTTGTTACATGGTATTGAAGTTTGTGAGGCTTGCTGGATAAATCAGTATTGTATCATGTACACATGTCACACCATTCACATTAAGCTCTATTCTTTGTCCCAGCCTTACTCTAGTCAATGAAACCAACTAAATATATTAGGTGGGATCTGTTCACATATTTTTGCATATTGATGTTGTGTCAATTTGTAACAGTTTGTAGAGATAAATTCAATGGGCAAAATCTTATTTATACCTCTATTGAGACATTCAAACTAGTGTCTATCATAAAAAAAAAAACAAAAAAAAACTCACCGTTTCTTTAGCTGGCAACAGCTCTTTTCGAATCTTGAAAAAGTCTTTTCCATACGTTCGTAGACCTTTCACAAAACGTTTCTAAAACAGAAAGAGAAAAGAGTGTAAAACGTACTTTGACATATTATCAACTCTACTTATATATAGGCTATACATGTTATAGGTGGTGAAAAATCTTTTTTTGTGTGTGTTTATTATGTTGCACACATTACTAATGCGCTGTCTAAAACCTGTTAAACCACAGCTAAAGGTGAGAACAAACCAGCTGATAGTTTTTCATCAGGGAGCATGTGTTTCCATGTAACCAATGCATTGCATTTTATTCTGAATACATTTGGTTACGGCTAAGTGTCTAAAGTACCAAGTTATCGAGACTGATATTGAGACCGTCCCTCAGGTAGCCATATCTCTACACCTGTCAAGCCTTCCACACAGGTAGATCTTCACCAGGTATGCCAGAAAAATCGCAGGAACAGTATGCTGTTACAGGGCAAGGCATGCATTAATGTGTACAAATTATCTTGCCTTTACTAAACATTGCATCAACCAATAGGCAATGTTATAGAAAACACTAAACATCTTCTATCAACATACAAAACTTGTTCCAAACATTCACCCAACCGGCTTTTGATAAGTCACTTCTAATGACTTGATTTAACTAAAGGACCAAACCAACATCAAGTGTCCTAAAACTTGTTAATCCTTATTTATAGCTATTAAACACCAAACTGTCTGGCAAGCTATTATCCTATATGGAGCAGGGTATACACAGATTACGTGGCTTAAATCTTAGGAATTACGCCTCAGGAAATCAAACTCATACTGTGTTGCCTCAAAAAATCACTCAAACACATTAATCCCCAAAAACCTTGAAATAATCCACTACATTTAAGAATAAAAAAAATTAACTTTAAATTTAGTCCTAATTCAGGCATTTTTTTTCTTCTCCCCTCTATACAAAATGGTTATCCCTAGACATTTTCTTTATGACAAAACATATTAGACAATAATTTTTAGGGCCATTTATAAACTGATACATGGACTTAAGAATGCTCAGCTAGAGGAACATGCATGTTAGTCTATTTGGATGTTTAACTTTCCATTTCTTTTTATTACCCACTACATTTCAATTACATTAAATAAACATTTTTTTAAAGGCCACCGGTAAAAGCCAATTGAACAACATGTTTCAACACTTTAATCATGCTGCTTTATGTATTTTATATTTATACATTTATGAATACCCGACACAAGAAAGACCAAAGAATACAATTTTGCTAAAATAAAATTGCCAAATGATGGTGTTTATAAAACAAGACTTTTCTATGAGAGAGAGAGAGAGAGAGAGAGAGAGAGAGAGAGAGAGAGAGAGAGAGAGATAGAGAGAGAGAGAGATGTCATAACTGGTAATTTCTGGCCACACTGAAAAGTTTACATGTATTAATTAGAAAAGGGATACAATATAAGGCAAGAGTTTTCCACATTCAAATTATTTACTGTCACCTTGTTTTAAGAAGGGAATATCCATCAAAAAGCTCAAGTCATGCACAGAGAGTTAACAACTGAGGAATTACATTAATAATTTTCACAAATGCAGGAATTACGTTAATTAAATCCTGAAGGTACATCACAGTGTTAAACAATACTTAATGCTCTTATTTTCATAAATAAATCTTTGTCATAATCAAGTGCATACTCTCAAGCAAAACCAATGAAGCATACCGATATATGCATATTGCTGATAAAATTTATAGTACATTTTTATCTATAAATACACCACTGACATTTTCTATCATCTATCAAAATGAACAAGGGCGATTGAAAGCTTTTAATGAATTCAGAAAGATGTTGCAGTCTGAGCTTAAATAGCCTATTGTTAAAGAAATATCCTTTTACTTTCATATACCCAATGATATTTAATGGTATTATGTCAAAACAAAACAATACCCTCAGCTCTGTCAAAGGACCATAACAAACACAACATGTCTATTTCAATCTACTGAGATTGAGCAGATAAAACACCACGCTGTGATAACAGTTAAACAAAAAAAAGAAGACTGAGCAATCTCAGAATGTTTTGAAACTTCAGTCACTTAGGAATTATTGCTTTGTAATTCAATAAGTCTACCTCATCACAAAGGATCGAATTGAATCTGTGAAAATTTAACTAATGAAAGTTCTGATAGGAAATACAGTACGATTGCTAAATTTGCATGTTCTAAAGACATAATTGTAATGGGAAATGGATAAAATCCATAATTTACAAGATCCTAATTGCTTTTTAAAGTCAGTGACTGGGATCTTTATTGATTCGCAGTGAAAGATGGGAGCACAAATCTATTAGATTTCCTGCGTTTTATGAGCAAGAGCAGAGCCAATAGCTTTTATACACCACGTTCTCCCACCTTGCCTTCATTTAATCATTCAGAGGAAAAACATGGCCCAGAACATTATCATATAAAAGGGTGTCTTAAAGGGTAGCTAAGTAGACTCCCAACCACTACGGGAAATTTTATGAATTTAAATTACTGCCACAAAAGCTATAGGTCTCATCGAGTATTATTCTAAAATAAAAAAAAGCCCTTCGTATTATCAGTGGGCTAAAAAACAGAGGCTTTGCAATATCTCATAACAGTTGCTTGGGCCACTTTTTTTTTATTTGATAGACTAAACATCAGTTTTATTATTTCACTGTAGGTGCTAAGACCTGAACTGAATAGAAAGACGTCAATTTACACTCTGATGATAGCTGGCCTCTGAGGTTTATCATCCAGTATTCCCCCCATGACTGGAGCTGCTGCAACAACACAAGAAACGTCTTCCCTGCGAGGAATTAATCACACAGATATTGCCTAGCTTGCTTTCCACAGAAAACTCATACAGACAGATTCAATTTGTTTTGAAAACTGAGAAAAATGGAAAATGCAACAGAATGGTGGAATGAGTGGCAAGCCAGCACCGAGGGACGGGCTAGTTTATCTCCAGTGTTTGTTTCTTTGCTGGGCGCTTCAGGCATCTGTGAATCTGTTTTCTGTCCATGTTTCTCTACAGAATAAATCTCTTTCAAACAACAATTTTTTCCAACATGAAAACTGACAATATTTACTTAAGCTTCAAATTGTAGGCTGTATATCTGGATCTTTTACATCAAATAAGCGGAAGAGATAAAGAACAGTGAATTGCAGACAAATCAAAGCACCATGTACATGTGGTGGAAGTCACATTCTAAACAGAAGGGTTTTAAAAAAAAAACTACAAGTTATTTATGCTACATTACAAAGCTTCTCCAATGTTTATTCAAATGAACACTAATTTGACCCAAAGCCTCTTGAAAACTATTACTTACAGTGTAAAATAAAACCAAAAAAAGATATCAGGAATAAATTGCAATCAACAAAGCCAGTTTAATTAAGAATGAAAATGATAATCAGTTATATACATACAGCATGAGTAATTAAATCTGGTGGGGCACTCAATGACATTATCAATTACAATTCATCTCTCCACTTCTATATGTCAATCCCACAGAAACATGTCTTTCATAAAAGTGAGCATGTTTCACAGATGCATTGATAATACATGTACTGAATAGCTATAAGCTTCGTCTTAGAATTCATCTTGCTTGCTTCACGAACATGTTGCTTTAATGCATAACCTGTGACCCCACTTGCCTAAATATTCTCTGAATACCAATTTTAAACAAGACACTCCTTTGTGTTAAAGTGTTGCAAGATTTTTACATTTCAATTTCAACCACTGTAGCCATTGTAGGATTAAATCCCTAAGTCTTTTTGTGGCTATAACTCTTCAACACTAAATAACATCTAACATGTATTAACTAGTGTATGTTACGTAAAAAACAATAAGATATACTAACCAGCTCATCCTCGGTCCATTTCTTCTCGATGCTGCGGAGAGCAGGTGACTTAACCAATGCTTGTAGAGCCTTTCCGTGGTCGTAATTGCATCTATGGAGCTGTTTATGAAAAAATAAAGATGATTTTTTATTTACTAGCAACTTTGCGTGCCTTTTTTTTCCATTTAATAATTCATGATTTCACTTCAGTTGTGTCATTTACAATTACACGTATCATTTACATGATACGCGAGAGGAAAAAAAGATTCTCCGTACCATAATAGGAAAAATGATCTGTCATACGCCTCTAAAATATTCATCTGGTTATTGACAGATTGCTATCTGCCGTGTGCTAAGTTTTCACACTAGTAATTCAATTTTAGTCTGAATAATCTAGTCAAGTAGCCCGAATTTGTCAATGTAATGTGCGGACTTGTGTGATTAAATGACAAACCGTATCCATGGCATTGATGGTTGTTTCGTCCATTGATGCCGCCTGGCAGCCGTCTTCTGTTGACCCTCCATCACACATCCCAGCAAAGGCAGCCACGCTTCTACAAAATTCAATACCATCTCTTCAAGCCCCAAGCCATACCACTTCAATTAACTCTCTCAGCACTCTCAATAAGACTTGTCATCTAAAGTCTCTTCAGCCAAACTTTTATCTCATTGAGGAAGCACAATCTCCAACAACATATTTATCCCCTAGTAGTCATTTTCAGCTAAGTTTTTTCTTCATCGTTTAGATGTTGGAGATTAAATTCTCTTCCCCCTTTTTTATGAATTGTTTATACAAGCTCAAATTGTCGAAAAATAAAACAATCTAGTTAATATTGAGGAAATACATATATGGGAGTTGGATTAGAAGCATCCTTTGTGTGTGTGTGTGTGTGTGTGTGTGTGTGTGGGTGTGTGTTTATATATATATATATATATATATATATATATATATATATGCCAGCTGGACTTCACTACAAGAGTCTACATCTTCAGATTTCTCACCTTGCTGCCCTGAGATACATCATCAAGTCCCCATCTCCAACAGAAAATGGACGCCAGCGGAGTTCTTCCCATCTCTCGGGATTCTCCGGCATCTGGCTAGGGGGGACATCTCGCCTGAATTCAGGCAGCCGAGCCTGTCAAAAATGATCGATTTAAATACATGTAGCAAAATCTGATGATCAATTTAAATACAGTCAAAACTGCCGAAGCGGTCACCCCTATTAAGCAGTCACCTTTCGTATGCGGTCATTTTATTTCCTCCCGATGAAAAATCCTATATAATTGCACTCTAAAGAGCGGTCACCTGTCTAACGCGGTCAGCGGTCATTGTATTTTGATCCGAAACTGTACAGTTGACATGCATTAGGCGGCCATTTTGATCGGTCACATGATTTACACCCGGGGATTTTTAAACATGGCTTCCGAATTTCGGTAATAAATGTTAACAATAATTATACGCCTGAGGCGAGAGAAACCAAATTAATCGATGTATTTGTAATACATAACTGGCAGATCAGATACGAAAGGGAATCAAGTGTATTGTTCAAACATGTATTAACAATGTTTGTTTTGTAAACATGAATGAAATAGGTGTCAAAAATGTCCGTGGCGAGGCAAGAGAAAATTGCTCGATTTATTACCGTCCGGTAATATGATTTTGAGTTCAGATACGGCCGGTTAAAAAATTAATTGTTCATTTGTATTAAACGTGTTTGTTTTCTAAATATACGGTACTCATGAAAATAGTTAGTGTTATTATTGTGAAAATGTCAGCGACAAGGCTTTACCACATAATGACTTTTTTCAATAATTAAAAAAAAATTAAACAATTGCATGCACAATGCATTGTTATGAAGTTGTACTTATTTATATATAAAATAGATACTATAAAAAACACCAAATCAATTACTTTATCTCTAATTTTGATACATCATGCTAAATATTAAGTATATAATTAAAATAAAATCCAATAATTGTTTTATTAAGGTATAAAATGTTGGCAAATCATAAGCCTCTATTCAAAGGTCACCTCTGTTAAGAGGTCACTTTGGGTGCCTCCCGCAGGTGACTGCTTAATACAAGTTTGACTGTATTGAAATCTGCTGAAAATGACAATTTCATAACCCTTCATTGTTTCAAGCATCCATTAATATTTCATCAAATAATAACTGCTGCTCTCAATGCAGTAAAGTCAATAAAGTCAATAAAAAATTGATAATTTTACTCTGTAAAAAACCCATCATATTATCAATATATAAATAATATTAATATTTATATTAAATATTAATTAATAACAGATGAAGGATTTCTGATACAACATAAAACACAAAGGTAAAGGATGAATGTGTGGGGAACTCATCATCAAAACTCATATATGCATTGCTATTCTAATACCAACAAATTGCCCCCTGCAAACTGATCTAGATAGGAATCAATACTGCAACTGAAAAATGCATTGTAAAATAAACTACATTTGTCTAGTTATCAGCTTATCTGGCATTTTTACATAGAAATGAAATCTATCAGAGGAAGAAGCTATCAACTTGTGTAGGATTGCAGTGATGTTGTGGCACGCTGTGTACCAGATATACACAGCAGGAGGAAGGAGATAAGCGAGGATTTTATCACTCTTTATTTGTACATATCAGCCCCAGAATTTTACAAAGCTACAACAGTTATTTGATTTCCCTCCCTAGTGATACTTGATTCAGCCAGGGACCATCATTGAGAAATCAATGTGAAAGAGTCAACAAATGCAGTGTAACGTTTGAACAGATATTCCTAACACCATCATAAAAGGTTTACATAATCTGCAGGCTTTGAAAAAAAAAAAACCAAAGGCTGATGTCATATCTGAAAAGATGTGTTTGATTTTCAAGACGGTACCCAGAATATCCGAGCCTGTCCCCCCTAACCTTACCCTGGAAACAAGCCGTCACATGTCTTTCGCATACATCAAACACTCGTAAAGCTAAACCTTAAACACACATTTCAAAAGATACTTCAAAGTTGACAAAAATGTTCAGGTGATATTTACTGTGTACATTTTCTCATTGCTCGGAAATCAATTGTCAAGTCATAAAGGTGGCCCACTGCAGACTCTTTTCACTTTCAAAATAACACCTTTAAGGAATTAAGATGTTCATTAGGGTTGGATGAAATGTTTACCTTCTTGCTATGGGTACACCACTTATCATTAGAACCCCGTCTAAGTATTAAATGCAATTTTCATAAAATCAACACCATAATAAATCATTTATTACATCAATAAAATACAGGGTTTATATCTCTGTAAGCTTTCGAGACCCGTGTGGCCTTTAAGAGATTTCTATAAAGTAAAGCACCACGCAGACAAAAATCTTGTTAGACATTCCTTAGATAATGCAAATATAAGGCTACATAAAATCAGTCGTCGTAAGCGCAGGCCTTAAACCAACAGCCAGCGCGCACATAAAAATATCTTAACAAACTTCAGCAATTATTAATAAAATTGTCTGTAAAAATGCCAAAAAAATTGTTAAATTATACTCTTTGGGCTGCACTTGAACTCAATAATGATACAAACCTATCAGAAAAAAAATCAGTTGTTTAATTTTTTTTCATTTTTACACACTTAAATAAGGAACATAATATAGCCTGGGTCTACTTTCACTGTCTATATGCGTTCATTGAAGACAAACCTCCCATGTTCTTTGTTGTAATACAGAGGGCCCCGCTTAATATAATACCCGTTTAATATTATAGTTCGGTTAATATAATAGTTTTTCAAAACACAAAACCATTTCTTAATAAATCAATGTACTTTACATCGGTTATTATAATAGCTTTAATAGTGGACCCCGCTTAATATAATAGAAAGATCACGCCTGTCAATTGAGTTTCACACCTTTTTCACGAGCTAGCCCCTCACGAGTAGCTTGTATAAACACTCTGACTTCCCAAATCACTTTGAAATTTACCGACAGTGCTGGCCAGACGGGATTAGTCACGCCTCACTGCACGTGGCTTAGGTACTTTACCTATGCACCTGTCAAGTGACATCGCTGTATATTGAATTTTTTTACAGTTTGAATAAGTGAATGCCTCTTATTTTTGTGAAATAATTTATAACAAATGGAATATTTTACATGGCATAGCATGAGGTTCCATTTGACGATTTGTACTGCAGTTAAGTAGTGACAAAGTCTTTTTCAAATATGCCTTTTTTATAGGAAGAATGGGCTTAATAAATCAAAGAAAATTCTGCATAGCTTTGTGGTTTATTTGATTTTTAATGAAAGAAGTTATTAAAATCGAATTGTCTCATGAATGCCTTATTAGATTTAGTCAAAACCGGAAGTACAGGAAGAAAACAAAATGAAAACATGTCAACCCATCGGAAGCATATTGGTGGATCTTGCAATTTTCCCAGCTTGTAATACTTAACTTTATTCGTGAAATTAACTTTTTTGAAGCATTAAAAGTAGAGTTTTTGAAGAAATCATCAATTATTGTGGAAATTACATTGTCTAGAAATATATAGTAATAATACATGACGTGAATAGGCACATATCATAGTTGTACACTTTGAATTTAGCTGGGTTCGGTTATTATTATAGTCCGGTTAATATAATAATTTTTCCTGACAAAATAACTATTATATTAAGCGGGGTCCACTGTACATGTACTATGTCACGTGTTTCTGCCATTACCAGTAAAAGTGACCTTAAAGTGTTCTAAATTACCTCCTTAACAAATTATCTCTGTTGATAGGTTGTTTTCACCTCTAAATTCAATTTTCTTCAACTTATTTCCGCACTTATTGGACAGGGCAGAATCTCCATACATATCAAATAGGCCAATTCATAAGGTGGATGGGAAATTGACACCCCAACGATTGGCTTTTAACATGAATTTGTATAATCAGCTTTGAACAGGTAATTGAGAAAACTTGTATAAAATGGATTTGTAACTCGATCGTGCTCCCCAAAATAACTGCTATCTCTTCTCAAGCATGAAAACCTGCTTTATGTTTATCATTTGGAATTCACCTCAACATTTTTGACAAGCATAGGGACCTGTTTTCTAGGCAGTGTTTTTCTCTATCTGAAGCTATAATTTGTTTCCACCACACTAAAAATTTCATCTCAGAAAATATCTATTACAACCAAAAACTTTTTACCACCCTCAAAAAACTTCAGTATCATCTCATTATTAAGTGAATCATGTGTCTGAAATCAACTTGGGTTTTGTTAGTGATTGCTTTATCTAGTATCTGATAGCATGGTTCAATTACAAACTCACTCCCCTGTTAAAATCTGGATATTTTACTGTTTTGTCATTAAATGATACAGAATAGTTGAAGCCAGTAATAGGGTATTGTTAACCGAGAGTTGGTATCAAATACAAGAGCACCCAGCTTGTTCTACAATCCTGACCTGAAAGGATCTGACAAAAAAATGCATTTGTTGTGTGCAAGGTGTTGATACACAAAGACACAGGTAGGTTGTATTATACAGGTCAATTGCTCACCTGATGGCTCGGACCGACACGAATTTCCCCCTGCGTGGTGGCCAGTCTCTTTGTTTTAGGGTTATATTCTAACACATAGAAAAAGGTATCGTCTCGTGGGTTGAAGTTCTTCGCAGAATAGATGTCTTGGAAGTGCTCAACCTTACACTTTCCTCTGCAAGGACAAAAGTAGACTGAGTGAATTTAAATCTTTTCAATTTCCTTTTTTTTTTTAACCATGAGCAGTTTGATTTTTTGTTGTTGTTGTTATTGTATTTGTATACAGAAGAACAGCTAACACTTGGGATCAATTTATTGAGAATTTAATAGGCAAAATGATAATTAAATGAACCAGTGTAAATCGAGTGTTCCATAGAGAATGGTGCTTATTTAATAACAGCTGACAAACATCATGCTTTATGTATCCTGCACTGAAAGCTGACCTAGCAATATATCAAAGTAATAGATCACATGCTTTCTTCATGAGCTAAAGCTGTAAATTCTTCACATTTTTCTCCTGTAATTATCTTTACCGCAAATATTTGAGCAAAAGTATAGAAAAACGATCAATTTCACAGATTCATAATTTCTGCAAATTGAGTTTTAATGTTGATCAAATTGACTGACGTGCAGAAAGGCATTTCAAAGAGTTATTAATTTGTATGTACTGAGATGCTGTATGCCCAATTTGATCACAATTTGATTTCCATTGCACCTGAATCAGACATGTCACATGTTCTTATATTTACACAACGGCAGCGATTTTAGACAATATGAATGGCTGATGATTCAGGATTAGCGAGTGCCATGTATCTAAGTTATTTAAAGCACCATCACACACGTATTAAGCAGCATCGTAACCAAACATTCTGATCATTAGCTTCAGCACAGGTTCCCTATCACTGACGTTATGCATTAAAGCATGTAGCAATAAATTTTTTTAAAAAACATCGAATTAGAAGAATCTTTTGCTCATATGATAATGAAATTTCACTGAATGATGTCTACTTTATCTGTAAGTGAACTTCTAGTGCAGACAAAGAGAGCGCTGATGGAGGCTACATGTACTTTGTACATACCTTAGCGCTTTTACTGGGTAGGTATCTGAGGCGTTGGAGATAAAAAGTTCCCTGCTCTTGATCTTTGGATCACTTAAGGCCGAATCTCTGCCAGTACCTGGAATAACAAGAATGTTACAATTCATTATCTAACTACATCCATTTCTATGTCAATAATTCTCACCAGAAACAGAATCTGTGAACAGAGATATTAGGAACCTTTCACAATGGGTTTCCCTATTCAACTCAGAGTGTAAGCTTCTGAAACAAAGCTTGAGAAGGGAGCATGAATTAACTGCTAACAGAACATAGGGACAAGACCTGCACTGTACATGTACACAGCTGAACTCTCAACAGGAGATATGTCCTTACTGGTTTATCTGACACTTCCACAAGTGTTTTCCTGGCAACAAGTTGTTATACAATCACCCGCTCTCACCACCTTAAAAGCTTCCTCATTTCTAGTGTATTCCTGGGCTATCAACTTCATTCTGTGTACAA
>WFKH01010931.1:56021105-56037584 GCA_016163765.1 Magallana hongkongensis
GTAAATTTAATGTGTAATCACATAACCTTTCAGCGGTACATGCAGTCGGTCTTACAAGCCTTTGTTACTACCTACTACTAAAATAGCTTTCAAACATGCAACATGATCATCAATTAAGTGTTATAGTACATACATCATTTTAGGTCTTAAAAGAGATGAGATCCAATCCCCGTGTTTGCTGGATAAAATTAAAATTTTCTTACAAGCGTATATCAATAACGAATCCATCTACCTGTAAATTTCTCAGAGCTACGAATGTTTTATCAGAGAACAACAGATCCCAAACTATTTTTTATCTTTTTTTTTTGGTCGCAGGTACGAGATGACAAATAGTTTCCAAATGACAGGTAAGGTTAACACAATTAAACACAAAACACTTACCTGTCTAATATAGTCTTGTAAGATAAAACTCCTCAAGTCTACAACATTTTCCCAAATCTGTTGAAATACTAATGATCTCTAAACAAGTCACGTCTTTTTCACAGTTAGTCAATCACCAGAGTGAAACACATCAAGTCTTCGTCTAAGCTCCTCCTCGGCCCGAGTAGTTTTCCTGTTCTCCACCAAGCAATCAGTGAATATGGCATTCCATAAAGCACTGGCTAAAAATTCCCTACATAAATATTTCACACACCACTGTTCCCCTCAACCAAGTCTAGTTCAACACTGACTACACAATCAATTCCTCTGCCTGCACTGGCCAAGATATTCACACACAAATTTACCTAATCAATCACTTAATCTACTTCCAGTAAAAAAGTCTTAATCACTTTTTAAAAAAAACTAAGATACAAAAGTTAGCGTGGAGATGAAGTGTAAAGACTGGGTAATAAGTGGTGTTATTAGACGACCCATAACCAGGTTTATATCGCGACTAAACAAAGACCAACAAGCATAATATTGTCATTAAATACCAGGGCTATCACAAACCCTACCTGAGGATCAAACACTTCACCTGTGGCACGAATTGTTAACGAGATTTACCTGTACAAAGTAATATTTGCCTGTTGTGACAAGATACATAGCCAGCCTTCTTTGCTGTTATTACAATGACACTGATGATAAATGCACAGGGTACGATTCTCAATTTAAATCAAAAACAACTTTTCTTGTGTCTAGTCGTAAAATCAATGTGTTTTGTATACTTTTATTAATAAAATCTGTCAGCACACTGATGTATGCATTCATCCCACTTAGAATAATAACCTGTTATTAATAGATATTGATTTTTATACATTCTCTTCATCTGACAAATTACCCTCCGTGGTCATGATTAAGGATCGTATCTAATGAAAAATCTTCATTGAAGCTGAGGCACTCTGCAGCGAAATATAATGAAGGCAGGAAAGAAATAAAGGCCTTTCAACAAACTTACTTTTCGATCAAAGAGTACTAAGAGGAAAATTGTTACAGCACATTTTGAAAAGTTTATTTTCCTGCCCTTTAACTGCTCGAAATTGATGAGCTTGTGGACTTGTGGTGGTGATTGATCGGCAAGAGCCAATCACTTTGGCGATTACAATATTGATCTGCCCACATGAGTGTAAACCTGTGACCAGCAGTTTCTAGTATTATTGCCACAATTACACAGAGAGATGCATGCACAAGTCCCTGACACCGGACCAATCAATAGGCTTTACTGCAGGGTCTCCAGTCTCAGTTCCAATGGAGCACTCAAAAATTATTTAATTTGCAATTACTATTACAAGAATTTTGACCTTACAGACTTAATGACGAAATTAGTTATTTAAAAAATCTAAATTTAATTAACATATTTATTTTTTCAAAGATCACTGGCACACACTCTGAAAAGATGAAAGGCAAAGTCTGACACGTTTTACTTTAAAAAATAAATTCAAAACTAATCTCTTGAGTCTTGATTAATTAATCATATCCTTTAAGAGGTATTGAGTATGTTTTTTTTTTATTCAGTGGTAGACTTCCCTTTTCAGAAATCAATATTCGCCTAATACTGTTACAGCAATCACTGACTTCCGGAAGTCTAGGGTGATCAGACAAGTTGTGTTAAATTCAGACTCTCTGTACCTAAAAAACCATCTCCCATATATCAAATTTATAAAATGCTCTCAAATTATCCAACACTTTTGACTAGACAATTCTGATCTACCCTCTCTCGATCGCTAGCATTTTATGTCTCTTTACCCTCAAATGTAATTATAACCAAACTGAAGGCTAAGGGCTCGTAGAAGACCAAGGCTCTTCTTGAATTGAAATAAGCTTCCAAACAGCGCTTCTGTTTTTTCCGACTGAATAATCCCTATGATGCCAGAGATTTTTTACTTTTCAGTTCTGCTTATGATCAATACCCACATTATACCGATTCTCTGTGTATTGCCCCAAAGATGTTGATGAAGCCAGCAAGTTGCTGAAATTGATCAACCACCTCTACAAGACTGCCAAGGGAAAACCATTAATTGACATTTACAAAACAATGAATATTTCATGGATATTGCAACAGAACAACATTACAGGTAATAAATCCCAACCAATCTTGTCTATCTACTATTTTCCCTCCATGACACACACCAATAAAAGCATGGGATATACAGACCGGTGGGAAAAGTCCATTCTTTTCATGCCTTGTTAATGCTCAGCATTTCCTTTGTAGGAAGAAGTCAGGTACTTGCCAATAATAGAATACCTCACACCTCATTAAACTGTGAGGATACCTATATACTATAGTGCATCTTAGTTCTCTTAACAATGTCAAGAATTTTGAAATAATATTACAGTACATTAGCCTAAGAGCTTCCCTACATACAATTTAAGATGCATAATGATTGTAGTCAACCCCTTTCAACATGATTTTTTACAGGCATGTGTGCATTAACAATCATTCCATATGTTGCCTACTATAATTTGCATGTCCTCAGGAGAAAACAGCTTTTAGTCTCTCCATGTTTACAAAATGATTACACATTCAGTGGTACATATTAAACTCTCATATATGTATCAGGTGTTTTCATAGGGCAGCAGCTCATAGCAGAACTGTCATTTTTAACATAATGCACAACATTACACTAGACTGGAACAGAGAGGGAGAGCATGGTCTTTTCTAGATATCTTTCTAGCATTAAGACATACCTATTTCCCTGAAATCTGTCCATTAATCAATGAGCTTGAGTACTAATCCTGCAGACAAAGGCAGACAAATTTGAAAGCATCATGGTTTAATCAATCTCGTTTAATTTTGCCAGAACATGTAAATTAAGTTAAAAATGACATTCAAGATGCGAGTTTTCTGCATATAATGGATTTTCCTCTGACAGAGAGAAAAAAAATCTGTAACCATGAAAGACAATGATAGACAGCAATCGATAAGAATAAAGATGTTTCGATTAAGTGAATATACGAGACACAGACCAACGGATAAGAATATGGGAACAGGTGAACAGGTAACAACTTGTCAATACACATGACACTTGTGGTTTTCATTACAATAGCTGATCACTCACAAGTCTATTACATGGACGAAATAATCAGTAAAATCAGCCCACAATCCAGAGTAAAAAAGAGGTTTATACCAGAGACCTGAAATATCAAAGCCATATTAACCGTGGGTCTGCGGGGATCGTTTAATCATAGTCGTCTTGCACTAACTGATTTCTAAACACGAAGGTTTTAATACTCTAATGGAAAGCTTGGTAAATATTTGATTTCTCGCCACATGGTGGCTTTTGTTCGACTTGGCATTAAAACATAAATGACTGAAGAAAATAATATTTAAACAGCTATAACGACTATTGTCCCATTGGGCTTTCACGTTCTGAAATTGTCATTCTAAGTTGGATTATGTCAACAAAGGTCTATGCATTTGAAAAAAATGATTTGCAACTTCAGTTTCACAAGTAAGATCAAAGAATGAACACCATTTTTTAAACTCCTCATGAAGATTTTCATTAATTCATAATGCATTCATTTCATTTTTTCTCTAGATATATTCAAGGCAAAAGAGCCCTTAGAGAAACGAATTTAAACATATTTTTATATTTGCCTTGTGTGCAGATTGTTTATTATTGATGCCTTGCTAACTTTGGGACTGAAGAGGAAAAACTAATCTTTGATGAACTACATGCAAAAAAGACAGAATCATATCACAGTGAATATATCTCTTGGGAGTGACTGCATTGCATAACAGAGCACACACACTTCATTGAGACAATGTAAACATTCTCAGTCATGTTAATCTCAAGAAATTCTACTCAGTAATTTGACAGACAGAATCTCACAAAATATTTATTAGACATCGCTATGGAATCTCAAGTCAGTATTACATGTCACCGTTCTAACACCTACAAAATCAATGGACACTTTTCTTCAGAACATTCCTATTGTCCTCTATCTTTATCATTATTGTTAAAGGAGACAGCCATAGGAATATCTAATTAAGAAACTTTTATCAGAAAACTCTGGCATGTACTCTCTGGAAATGAATGCAGCAACAGTGGATCACTGAATATCCATTCCATTCTTAAAGGCCAATTTAACATGAGTTTACCAAGTCTTAAACTTCATTTGAAAATGCAATTCCTATTTCTGGAAATTCAGTGTGCAGTTGTAAATGATATCACAAGGAATGAAAATATTCTTTCCTGAGCAATTAATGCTTTCAAGATTTATATTTTTTAACAATATTTCTTTTTTTCATGCAATACTAAGTATAGATGAAGGTATCACTATTTTTGTGGGTAACTTTGACTGATGAGATGGATTGATGATTAGTCTAATTTTTATAATATTGAAATGAGTTTTTATGTTTTGAAGTTGAAATAAGAAATAAATTCTAAAATTTATGAATTAATTTTGATATACTTGTAGGTGCTAGGTTTCCTTGTGATTGCATTTTCCACTTATCTTAATTTTTACACTGTGACATTGGAAATTTTACATCTTTATAAGGCTCTTATTTTGCAATTCTTTTCATGCAAGGTGTGTGTGTTTTTGTTTTTTTTTTAAATTTTTTTTGCTCATTTAGGTCTTCCATTTCCAATGGAAGACCTTATTGTTATTGCTTTGTTTCTTTTCCCCTATTATTATTATTTTTTTTTATGTAACATTTTCTCAAAAACGCTTCAGCCGATTTTAATGAAACTTTCAGATCTTATTCATGACAAAATTTGTAAGAAATTTATTGATCAATTTTTTGGTCGTCACTTCCGGTCCCGAGATATTTAAGATTTTATGTTTTTGCTTGTTCACAATTTTTCTCCAAAAGTATTAAAAATAGAACTTTCAAATTTTCAGGGATGGTAGAGAGTCTTTAGCCACAGTGCCTTTCGCATATCCAAACGTCCGCCGTCACTTCCGGTCGTCACCAGCAGGAAACAAAAAACATAAATTTTTCAATTTTTTGGTTTTGAAATTTTTTATATTGTTATTCGATAAAGACGCTTGAATTATTTCTGAATATGAAATTAGTTTTAAAATAGATTCACGCATTCTTGAGATTTTGGGCTTAAAAGTCCTGAAGCGAGAGTCCGTGTCGTTAGAGTGGTGGACTTGTGCTCAGGCGACCCGGGTTCAGTCCCCTAGTGCCGAATGTTTTTTCTTTCTTAATTGTGTTTTGATTTATGATTTTTTTTTCTTTGAAATGATAGATTTTAATAATTCCGGTTTAAATTTTATCAGAAATTTCAATAATAGTGCCTTTTGTCCAGCACAAAAAGAGCTTGTTTCAAAATACCGTTGATTTTGGCAAATAATAAAAAATGGGGTTTTTTTTCCAACTTTATTGTTTTTAATTATTTCTATTGTTCTTTTAAGTGATGATTGCCTTTTTTAAATGTATACATGTAATCAAACGGAAGACCCTTTGTTGCTCGCAACGAGTTTCTAGTTTTTTTTATTTTTATGTCATTTCTTTAAGTTGGGGGGGGGGGGGCCGGGCTTTCCTTTCAAAGTGTAGACTGTTTGATGAAGACATACTGTCAGTAAGTATATAAAGTATATAATAGGCCAGCAGATCTACCAGTCACTGTGTAGGGTCAGATTGACAGTTATGTCCTTGTAATGAATATTAATCTGTCCCAGCATGCATAATTACAGCCAAATAATCATAGCCTACACAGATGAGCTGGAGGATCTGCTGACCAGGTCCCAGGCAACTGCCACCTTTGGACTGTCAAACACTTAATGGCTATCTATCAGGCAGCATTTAAAGACTAGACCAGTACATAGGGCAATAAAAACCACCACAGCTAGCAAACTGTGGGGGAAGGGGGAGGGGGGCTATAAAACATTAAGGGTTTGTGCAGATTTAAAGAAAAATAGTAAATGATTAGTGGCTCTCCCACTTATACATATGGAACAGTCAAGTTAGATAACAAAAAAAAAAAGAACTAAGCGGAAAAGTATGTCAGTCAAGTAAATCTATTGTGGTCAATTTATCAGACACTAAGGTCTTTAGGATATTAACTAAATAGGTTACACTATAAATATAGATGCAGTATTTATACCAGTCCATATACATAACTGCATGGTCATTTACCATACAAAAACTTCAGCAGCCAGACATCTATAGCCTCAAACTAAACCAGGGCTTTCTTATGTGGTCACAACCTGTGCAAGATCAATATAATTCTGGGCAAGGCTTGTCAACCAAACTTTTGAACATAATATATCACCTATGTTGCTTGATAAAACCTGATGTCAGGTAACAGGTGCTCTCACACAAAACTTCTGAATAGTGCAAAGGTCACAGAAGGTCAACGCAGGTCATTTGTCACCTGCTAATGCACCTTTTAAAGCCAACCTCAAACTCATATGTGACTCTTATATGTCAGTAATTTAATGCAAGCTTTAATTTATTACACAACAATCTTCCTGAAACATCTTTTCCTTAATTCTTTAATCAGTATAAATTTCACTTCAATGAAGAGGGAAATTTTTTATTTCTACATCATTAAGATTTCCAGCAACATAATACCTGCCATAGGGCTACATAATTATATTCTGCAAGGTAATGCAACTTGCATGCTTTGAAGTCGAATTGATTTTGTAAAGTGACAATCCATGTGTGGAACAAGACAGAATCCATGTCAGCGCTGGAGGAATTCTGGGATTAAGCGAGTAATTCGCTACAGATCCTGAGTTTGTGTGCGCTATTTGACATGCCTCTATCACCTAGTGTGTTACAGCTTAATGCCTGACTCAAGAAATAACAAAGCTGATACACTCTCGGCTCTCATTTACAAACTAAACTTTTAAGCTTTCTAATTACTGCTCTGTGCAAAAAAAGACCTAAAAACCTTTGATGAAAGCTTTTACTTACAATCAATATCCTCCTTATCATTCACATTAATGCACACTGACCTGCCTATGAACAGGAGCAAAAACTGTCTGGAATCAAAAAACCCTTTAAAGGCCAATAAATTCTTCTACTTCAATCTAGAGCAGGATTTAAAACCCCAACAATGCATAGGTACAACAACAATTGAGATAACAAACTCAATTCACCAGAAACCCAGGAAAAAAAAGAATCAATTATGAAGTCATGCTCTTGCCCTAATACCCAAGGAAACAGCTTCAATGTCAATTTAACATCAATAAGAGATTGTTAATTTATAATCGAGAGCTGATTCCCTTTTTCCTCTCTGACACAGTGGGCCATTATATAAAAAAGTTCCATGACAGCTCCATCACAATGGAGAAGGGAAAAAAAATCAATTCAGTCATCATATCGAGCTTTCTCTAAACATGGCAATTTCCATCTCATCAATATTTTCTTCTGAGAGACAGACAGCCTACTCCAGAGCTAGAGATCATTGGGCCAACACTGGTATAAATTAACAAAACACTGCTAACAGTTCCTGCCAGTGCCCAACAAGCTTGTAATTAAACACATTTTTCTTTGATCAATCTTCTATTTCCCCTCCTCTTTCTGATTCCCCAATCATTCATTTACACCCAGCAAACAGATCAATAAACATGCACCTCATTATAAAAAAAAAAAATAAAATAGGCGGATTAATTTTTTCCCCTTTTCATAAATCACCTCATCTACAATAATAGCATCTGATAGGAAATACAGAACATGCATAACATTTCACAACATTTACTGCCAAATTCTTATTCCTCATATAAGCAATTACAAACAAAAGCATTTTTTCTTCCCTTGGTGAAAAAACCCTAAGTATTCTTGTTTTTAAAGCTGTGGCTTTTATATCTTTATCTCAAATCTCCAAGCATTCTCAACATGGTACACTTCAACATTTAATAACATTCATCCTGTTACGACTGCCAGATCATCACAGCATGGCTTCACCCTAAAAATTTCCCCATTAAACCCCTGCTCCGATTTTCCTCTCTGTGTTTCAGCTTTTTTTCCTGCAGGTGCACAAATTATCAGTCTATGCATAGGATTTATCAGGAGAAACCTGCGATTTGTTTTTACTGTTTACAATGACTTTTTGATTTATCCTCTTGTTTCTCACATCTCTGCTCTGACACAGCATACATATGCACAGAGACCACATGCTTACACAAATCGACAAAGAAACCACGTCTTTTAAGATATTTATCACAATGAACATAAAATGATTATTTTCACCAGTTAAGCAGACCACTTACCCCTCTCTTCAGCTCTGGGGTCTGATCAATTTTAATCACTGGTGGATCTTTAGAAAAGGTAACTGCTGCGATGTCCTTCACACAGAACATGAAATATATCAATATACGGCAGTCCCTGAGCTTCGAAAGAGGAACAGGCCCTATAATTCACACTGCGATTAAAGACCCGAGACAAAGTGTCAGTACACAGCATATATAACAAGTTTATCTTGGAGCATTAGCCGATAGCACGGTCTCACCGCCCAGTGTAGATATCTACATAGTCAAAACACTGCCAGCAGTTAGAGAACCCCAAAAATTACTTCTGCTGAAAGAATGCAACTTCTGAAAAAACCAGCTTCTCAGCAGCCACAGGCAATTTCAATATCACTTTTAACAGTTTTCTGTGTTTACCAGAGGATGTGGGTTCTCTGTTCTCTCTTGGGAGGAAACACAAATTTCTGAGCCATGCTCAATATCAGTAATAAATTCATTTATTGACTCTGATGCTTTGTATTACCTGAGCCTGCCTAGGAAGGCGGCAGCTGACTGCCCATCAATAACGTTGTGATAATACTGTGTCTGATTGCCTCCTTATCTACCGCCGCTAGTTACTGCATGTTTCACATTATTCCTAAGTACTCAGCTATCTTCCTACATACTAAGGACAAAACCAATTTCCTTTATTTTCATTGACATTTTAATAAAATTCAACCACTAAATCCCATTCATAGTTACATTTCAATATTTTCACTACTCTCATTAAAAGTACATACATATATAATCATATTTTTTTTCATAATTACGTGAAAAAAAAAACAAGATAAGATTTTTACATGGGAATTGTCAAGCAATTATACTTTAACATTTCAACACATGAACCAGAGTTCAAAAGTGTTAAGTCAAACTTCTCCATTTTGATCTTGTAAATGCACACTGTACTTCTGTAATGTATAAACATGTATTTAAAGGTTATTTAATTTCAAATAGTATCTGGATAATCTAACTTGATAAATTGTTAATAAAATGCCAATGTACCCAACACTTGTATACAACAATGATTATTGATAAAAACCTCATACTATGATCCCACATGGTAAATCAATATTGGGTTCCTAGATTAAAATCATACATGCCTATTTTGATTCCCTTTGTATATCTGACCTTGTCAAAATGCATACTACTGTGTAATATGCACTACAGTGTGTGAACTTCAGCCAGGTTAATCACTCTATTATGCACATGGGCTATATCACTTCAAATACTGACGCTCAATTGTATATGTCTTTGATTGACAAATTAAGATTGAGCTAATTAATCCACATCAAATGCTACATTTGACTTTAATTAACTCCAAAACAAAGCAAAAAAAAAAATACATGTGGTGAATTCTATTGTTTATACAGTATCTTGTATGTCTTGTTTTAGCTCCAACAGTCAACATCAACATTGTTTGGGACAATATCAACTTGGTAAAAATACTGTCAGTTATAGAAATTGGTATATTTGTTGTACATTTCATCAAGGGGTTTTTGAATAGTACATGTATTAGATCTATCACATCACACAATGTTGATGCAGTCAGTGGGAGCACAGACTGAAACCTTTGGGAGTACAATTGTGACTGTCATTGATGACTTTGGGATCCTCTAGTGTGGTATCCACACCTTCTGCTACAAGGGACCCAAGGGTCTAAGTTATACTGGTTGATATTCAAACTTGAGATTCAAACATCAGCACCTTCTACTAAATCTTTGAATCCTTAGTGAAAGCACAAATTTACCACTTTCATTCAAAAACCCATTAACAAAGAATTAACTTAAGGTCAGACGACACGTTTCTCAATTTTATATAACTTTTTCCAGGAATTTGTTAATGGTTTACTACTACTTTGACAAGCTTTCTTGCAAAAAATTAGGATACCTTATCAGGCATTTCTGCAAAATACTAGAGTTTGCAATTTCCTATGTAATTTTCTTGATAATACACCTGAATTGCTGAAATGAAAACAAATAAATATTCAGCACAGCAAAATTCACTATACAGTCAAACCTCGTTATCTCGAACTTGATGGGACTGGTTAAAAACTTCGAGATATCCGAGTATTCGAGATATCAAGGGTAAAATACTTAAAGTATAAGTGGTTGGGACTTACAAATCACTTCGGCATATCCATTGTATTCGAGATATCGGTGTTCGAGATACCGAAGTTCAACTGTACATGTATTGGAATTCAATCTAGGCCGGGGCTGAGCTTTGAACTCACGACCTCTAGAACCTATTCTCCTGGCAGTGAGCGGCCACGGTTCTAACCACCCGGCCATCTAGGCATATATCCATATACAAGTAAATTCTAATCATTTTAAAATAATTATAAAAATAATAATTTTATTGGAACTCTTCAATACGAGGAGATACAAAAAAAGATGCTCGAGGAACGTGTCGTCTGACCTTAAAGTTGCCTCCTGAAAAAAATACAAAGACAATGACGAGTAAAGTCTGTGTTTCAACTGTCTCCTATTTTTCTCCTGTTTTGTGTTTAACTCTTGTTATTGCCGATTTAAGCTTGGTCTACAGACAATAGCACTTGCTTCAATAACATTGGGCTAGATCAATCTAGTTATTGGCAGTGCTTGTATCAAGTTCTCCCAGCTAGTTTTGGTATATTTATGCACAAGTACTCTGAGTTTCTTCCTTATTGGTAAGTGATGCATCAATAAGTTTCTTCCTCAACTTATGACACAAACAGATACTAAGTTTAGTCATTTCCTGCAAATTGAAACAGCAGTTAGAGATTCCCATAAATATATTTGTACTTCCAATAAAACTGAAACCCTTTAAACTTTATTTTTTTTTACTTACAAGAGAAAGCACACAAGAAACCTCCATAGACTTAGTATCCAAAAAATTACCCAAACAGATCCATTTCCAAAGAGAGAGAGAGAGAGAGTTAACTATATCATTAGATATAAGTTTTATGTAATATGTATCTTATCAGGAACTAGTCCCCCATATCTTACTATACAAGAATCAGTGTTAAGGCTCTGATGATAACACTTAAGTATCTTACATCCTTGGGAACTTGATGCTGAGTTATATCAAAATAATATAAATCTAACATTAGATAATCAAGGTATCACAGCTTAGCATTTATCAACATCTTCAAAGCTTCTAAAAACATCACTGTGTCACAATATTACAATCTTCATCTGTATCTAATTTAGTCTAGTTCCAGTAAAACCTATACATCTAACATTCAACAGATATACTAATTAATCAACTTAATACAATGTATTGTACCCACAGATTATGCTAAAAATAATTGCTACAGTATCATCACAGCAGTCCCCCCCCCCCCCCCCCCAAAAAAAAAAAACAACCCAAAAAACTGACCCAAAAAACAAAAAAAATAAACATGATAACCAAAACTAAGCAAAATAATAATACATTGATCTCACAAATGCCTATATTAAGTTATTAAATTTTAGCAACCTAGGGATTATCCTCCACTAGTAATAGAATAAATGTCCACCACCCAATGATCAAAGGTATCCAGAATATGATAATTAGGCCCCAATAGAACTATTGAGAAAGATCTAGCAGGGATTATCTGCTGTCAGCCATAATCTTCCGATAACCATGAGATAGGACAAGCAGCATATTTAACATCAATAACAGCACACGGTCACAGGAAGACTGCGGAGCTGCAGGGATCAGAGCTGAATATGAAAAATGTTATTATTTCATCTCTCTACAAACCCCATCAAGTACTGGTATATGGTAATACGGAGTGTCATTTCCATATTGACTTTAGAACTCCAGGCTAGTTCACAAATGAGACTGTTTTCCTGTTAATGGTTTAATATTTCATTTTGCAGCTCAGCATATTGGTGTTCAGAACTATGATGGAAATAAAAAAAATTCTTTCTCATTTGATCTCACTACATTAATGGCTAATTGGAATTCATATGCAATATGTGTCCAACTTTTATTCTGCACTTTTCAAGTTGCATGTATATACTCATGCCAGTTCTAAATACCGGTAATGACTAATCAATAAAAAAAAAAGGTTTCTCATAAAAGGAACAAAATCTGATCTAAAAAAGAGCATGACATTTATAGATAAAAGAGCTTAGATTTACACATATACTGCGATGTTCATTGACAAAAAAAATTGAGTACCAGTTTATTCAATTAATTGTTTCCCAAAATATATTGAGAGTTTGGTTATATAACCATTTAATTGATCTCTCTCTCTTTTTCTCTCTCTCTCTTTCTCTCTCTCTCTCTCTCTCTCTCTCTCTCTGTGTAACACTGTGCACATTAACATATCCTGCTTACATTAGCTTTTAGATAATATCAAGTAGCAAGTGAAACAGACAGCCAACTTCAATACCACTGAAATACATCCCCACCATTTTGTTCTTTTGTATCACATGACCTCTTGCATGATATATGGGTATCCCCGCAATACACAATGGATTATCTGGCTATACAATGCCCTATCATAACCTCTCTCAGCTGGAGGGGCTGATAAGTGCTGACAAATCCTTATCTCCCTCTAATACTTATCTTCTTTATTATTAGCACCTTGTCTAATAAAGCATTCTGCTTTTCAGTTTCAGAATGAAACCATTTTTGTTACATCAGTGAGACAGTGGTGCAGCATTCCCACTTGGCACTAACACTACACACTAGCTAAAAGCTGGAAAGGTTGTAATTTATCCCCCATGGTGTATTACAGGGCTGTATTGTCCCTCAGTGACTACCCTGCTACCCCAGAGATTCTCCATTTGTGTGGAGAATCTGACAACACACCAAATACAGTAACCATATTTGTGACAAATTATCACAGCACAAACATTAAACTCATTGATTAGATTTTAGCCATCATGTTAAACATGCATTAATCTCAGCGAATTGCTCTTTCTCAATACGCTATTCAAAACATGTCCGAACTGATTGAATTAGAGTTCTCCGAGAACAACAGAGATTACATTAGATACACACATTCTGTTCCTGGGAGCTGAATGCATTCCCAGTAGACGATGATTAACTTGTGTGGAAATGCAATAACCCCATGCTTTAATTGATGCATCAATACACGTTTGTTCACTCTGTCTAAAACCTAAATAGAAAAGTATTTTTTGTTTGCCAGTAGAACAAACAGATTCCATACAAAGTCTCCCGAGAATTACTATAAGAGGCAAAAATACAATAGATGGGGTTTTCCTCTAAATGTTTATAAGAAGGCAGCCATTTTTTTTGGTAAATTTAGGGATTAACTGTTTGAAACTCAAATGAGAAAAAAAACAAGTTATCCAACATCCATGCTATAAATATGGTGTTACTTAATATACATGTAGAATCAATATACAAAACCTCAAACTGAATCTTTACAAAAATAATACCACAGATATCTGTGAAATATATATTCACCATACAGAAAAGCTGTGCAGGTGGCTAGCATTTCAGTTCAGTGTATATACAACTTGATATCTTTTGTACACATCCAATGTGAAGTACACTGTTTGGTGAATCAATAAAATTAACCAAACACTGCTGATTTCTTGCCTCCATACAGACATTCCACAAATATTCTGACTGTATTTCACCCTGCCTGCCTATTTTGTCAAGAGTAAATTGTTTGTCTGACAAGTTTATAATAGCAATTATATCAAATTCGAATCATGTTTCCCGTTTCTTGTGTCTTTAAACATTGCTAGATTTACAAATAATTGTGAAATCGGGTGACTACAGACTTTTAACATGAGCTAAGATTTAAATGTCTATTACATTGTAAATACATTGTATTTTTTATTGACTACAATACTTTTTGTTGTCTAAATCTTGTTGCATACTGATCAGTTTTCAAAGAAAGGAATATTGCATTTCAGTTCATAAAGAATTGATACATGCAATGATGATTATTTTTTAAGGAAGGCTGAAAAGTTGTTATGTTTCTGAGCTATTCTTTTGGCTAAATAAATTTTTAAACGCATTATGATAATGAATCTGAAAACTTCCCCTAACAAATAAAATTGAACAGAGATCAATTTTAATCATATTGACAGCTAACAAAATCCTAATCAATTTCTAATTGCCAAGGGACATAACAAGAGCTAGAATCCCATCAAGCAACACAACATGGATTTATAAAGATGAAAACAGCCTTCCAACTCGGAGAAACTTTTATGTTTTCACAGGATTGTGTTTGTGTTGCCAATTCTATCAGATTGTAAGACGTCAAACTGAACAGAAGAAGCTCTGGATGTACACCAGCACTGATCAATTATCACACCGCTCTGTAACACTGCTTGGGGCTCAGTAAAGCCTGCTTTAATATCAGATCAGAGAATTATTGGATTCAATAACAAAAATTTCACGACATCCATACAATCATTTAAGAGCTACTTCATATGTCATTGATTTGCGTTTTCTATGAAAACAGTTTGATAAAGTGGATAGACAGCAATTGCAGATCCCTGAAGATTAAACTTCTGGTGTAACAGACTCGTATCTCCAAGTTTACAAATAGTCTTTTTTATTTTTTACAAATTATCTTCAGAATAATATAAATTTGTATAGTTTGAAGTAAATATCAAATTTTTAAAGATTATGTACAGAGACAACGTGTAAATTTTCAAGTATATTCCTTTTGGTCTTTGTTTTCATCATTTCCTCATTCGCCTGTCCACACATACAATTTTTGGCCCCTGTGATATTGTATTATTGATTTTCCAAAAGAAAAACTAGATTACAATTGGAATGCACACAATATGACCATACCTTGTGGGACATAATCTGACAGGAATTATCAAACTTGACAGATATATAATTCAATCATCTCAATGAGTTACCTCCCCTGTTTGGGGGTTATTGAACCTTAAGTCAAATGACATCTTATATCATCATTGAAATCCTACAAGTGTGAACATTCTAAAAAATCCATCTTATATCCAAAGCATGTTTACAACTCTGAGAAAGTGTTTAATATGTCCAAACAGTTTATTTCTCTCTCTTTCTTACAATATGCTTATTTTCCTTTTTTTGAGAAAGCTATTTTACATAAAAAAAATATCATAATGGCATATTTATATATATGTATATGATTTTATCAGATTTACACATTCTTCTTTTAAAATTTACATTAAAAGTTTAACACTGATTCAATTATACCTGTAACTTCTTCTTACATTCTTTATTTTCTTTATATCTTGAGTTAAACTCTTAAAATCCTTTTAGGTGTGCAGTCATTGTTACAATTTGATTTACACCTGCATTGTTCACTAAAAAGGAAAGTCTTATTCTCCAGGTCCCAGTAAAAGCTTCTAGTTGCTAATACATAGATATTCAACCCTTTGGGCAAGATTTATTTTTAAAAAATGTGCTTTATATAATATTACTACAGAAAATTTGCACCTCAAAGTCTTCAATTTATCTAGTATTGATTTTAAAAGCATATTTTGTGCATCTGCAAAGCAAAGTTGCTACATAGACTATCATTGTCTAAAGATAATCTATTGTACTACTGTACAGCATTACACTATGAACAGACACTGACCCTGAACTAGTCCAAACACTGTTTACAGTTTGTTGAATTAAAGTTTCCTGTGTCTGTGCATTGCAATGTGAACAAATCAAGACAAGTCTACAATTCTGCCTTCTATATTGGCTTTAAGCAATGAACTAGTCATGATCCTGTTGTGTTAATCACTGTACTTTGTGTCTCTGCATTGAACAAGTTAAGACACTGTCTACACAGCATTGTCTACAGTCTATACTCAATGAACAAGTTAGACACTGTCTACACAGCACTGTCTACTGTCTATACTTAATGAACAAGTTAAGACACTGTCTAGACAGCACTGTCTACTGTCTATACTTAATGAACAAGTTAAGACACTGTCT
>WFKH01010931.1:56037594-56073623 GCA_016163765.1 Magallana hongkongensis
AGCACTGTCTACTGTCTATACTTAATGAACAAGTTAAGACACTGTCTTCACAGCATTGTCTACAGTCTATACTCAATAAACAAGTTGGACACTGTCTACACAGCACTGCCTACACTCAATGAACAAGTTGGACACTGTCTACACAGCATTGCCAACTGTCTATACTCACTGAACAAGTTTAGACACTGTCTACACTGCATTGTCTACTCTCTATACTCACTGAGCAAGTTTAGACACTGTCTACACAGCTTTGCCTTCTATCTATACTCACTGTTTTCGGTGTGTCTATCTTGCACCAGAAGCTGGTAGACACTGCCAGGGACCTCTGAGGATCTGAAGTACCACTTGATAGTTACCACCAAAGTATCTTTCTTTGTCTACAAAAAAATCAGGGTTTTCAATGGATTAGCAGATAGCAGGTTATCATCAAGTCATTACATTAATACAGCAAATTATGCATTCACAAAGGAACCCATTTCCCCTTGCCTTTTTATAGAAAAGCCCTGTAATGCACTGTCAGCGAAGAAAATTATACGCATTTGCTCTCCAGATAAAGATCAATGGCAAGAACTGGCCCGAACTAATCAAAATTGCACACAACTTGTTACCAATGCTGCCATAATACAGTGTTCATCTCCCAGCATTTGTTTCAACTTAGTAATCTATCACATATCTACAACTCCTAGCAAACTGCAAATAAAATTTAATTCAAAACGGCTAGAAATGTCAACCTTCAAAAAATCTGGTGTCACTTCATCAAATGTGTAAATCTTTATAAATGTAAGACTAATAGGATCCAAAGAAAATAACTCAGTTAGAAAGTATTAGGCATACAAGATTGTGAAGTTAAAACATCCCTGGGGATAAAAAGCGGGGTCTGGCAATATCCTCTCTTTACCTAAACCCCTATTGATTTAAAACCAGCTTGGATTCTCAGGTAGAGCTATCTGGCCTTAGCAAATGCCTGCTCTGTGTAATAAAATCCTGCTGTTTAGCACGCAAGCATAAAATATTGATGCTCAGTGATAAATGGTAACGTCAGTATGCTACAATGGGCCGAATGTGATATTAAGTCTCCCTGTCTGATCTTCATTAAACCCTCCCGATTGAAACCCAGTCAAGTATTAATGCACATCACTGAGATAGGGCTACCGGCGATTAATCAGTAATTAACACTTCTAGATAGCATTGCTGAAGGACTAATCTTTTCTCATCATTATTTTGATGCCTTCAATTATTAATAAAAGCTCAATTCCCAATGAAAAATATAACACTTATTAATGAAAAGCATAAAATTGATTAAATGCAGCTTTAATAATTTAAATCTGAAAACAAAACTCAAAACTCAGTTGTAAAGATAAGAAGTTTCATTAAAGCTAGTTGCTGTTGTCAGTAGTATGCAAATATTGGCAACTTCTGCATTCACAAATACAGCATATCATAGAATCTACTTTATTTTAAATAAAGTTAACAGTTCCATTACATAAGGGGGCATGGTTGGGGGTGGTATTTTTTTTTTTTTATTCTATTGTTAAATATACTTAGAAGTAGTTTTTAAAGTATTTTGAAACCTTGAACTTGTAAACTATTGTTTAGGGAGATGATGTTACCAAAAAGCCTGCAAAACTTAATCCAACAATCAAAGGCTCATTTAGCCTTCAAACCTTCAAATTATCAATCTATGTTGGTTGATATTTGATGAAAATTAAATAATAAATTCATGTAGTCTGTGCATTTCAATAACATCTCTATTTATTTATTTGGATTTTATCTGGTCTACCCACATAACTAATTTCTCCTACATATATGTATGTATTGTAATTATACACATTTCATTTAATTAATTTACCTGAGATAATACTTACACATCATTTTCGAATTTAAAGAAACTTTTTTTAATATGAAAAACATTCATGATTTCGGTATTTCTTCCCATGAACCTAGTATTTTCAGACAATAAATAGATAATTTTTACAATAAAATATCAAGTACTACATAAATGGAAAATATTACCATACTGTTCAAAATGACACTTTTTATTAAAACATGTATCAATGAAATTTAAAAAAACAATAAATTCCTTATGGCCACTAGAAAAATATGTTTGAACTGTGTTATAAGGGGAGTAACTCTGCCTAGACAATGGTCAAGATTAATTTATCACTCTTGTCTTTAATGCTACTAAAAGGAAAATGTAGGAATCACGTTGGCATATAACACACAAATCAGCACTTAAATGAACACTGACGAGGGTTTTATAACAATTCTTTTATTCTATAAAGTAGTTATGTGTTCCTTTGTGTAAAATAATACATTTGACGATCTGTGCATCCAAACATGAAAGGTCCAAGGCTTCAAGAAAATCTCAATTTAACCCATTTCTCTGACAATGTTCTGTGCTAATTCTGTCTGGCATTTTCCTCTGTTTCTCTAATCATAAATCAGTTGATTTAATAAACAGTGTCACTGCTAAGTATTGATTATCTATTTGAGTGATGTATGCCCCGCAAAGTCATGTGTTAACTGTGTACAGGTAATCACAAAAGATATCCAAATCTATCTCAAAAAAACTCAGACAATCCCTACAGCTAAAACCTACTTCATACATGTACCTTAGTAAACTTATTGTCAATAATAACAATAAATCAGAAACTTGCAGAACACTTTTGTGTTCATTTTTTGTAACTGTATCACCATTATTCAATTACAAGTAGCATAAAAAATACAGTACACAGGGAAATATTCGCCCCTGTTTTATTTTCGCCCCTTTCGCCCTCGTTGTCAGTGGGCGAATTTAAGACTGGGCGAATTCCGATTTCTTCAATTATTTCTCTAAACACAATTTTGTCTGGGCGAATTCAATACAGGGCAAAACTGTTTGCAAGTGTAGACGGGCGAAAATTACACGGGGCGAAAATAACCCTGTATACAGTACATCCACTTTAAATGTAAAGAATCTATATTTCAGTATACACTGATGCATGGATGGATTGCCCCATCCCTAGTACATGTATAATATCTGTAAACTTCTAAAAGTCAAACAATGAAGACTGCTTGTCGATTACTAAATCTTTAGCCTGTTCTGGTCTCCAAAAAAGGAATTTTAAAGTCAGCTTGTTAAATATTTATAAATACAACTTTTCATTCTTCAAACTTTATTGTATCCAACTTTTTAGGGATCATGTAAAACAATTATTAACCTACCAGGTAATTTTTTCCTATGTTCAACTCCTATCAATAATCCTACATAAAATTTGGAAAGAACTAGGTAGAGGTACTGTTTAAGAATAAGTGTGATTCACTTCAACCCACACTACAATGTTTCTTTTCTATGTCTAATTCTGAGAAATTCAAAATTATACAGATTATATCATTTTTGATAATTGCAGCATTAATCTTCAATTGTCATTAGGAAGATTAGCAATAGTATTTAACAATAGGTGGCAATATGGAGAAAACCACAAGGCACCATCTCACCATTAAACTTCTTTTCACAAAAATAATTTCATAAAATGTCCATAATCTACCAGGATGTCTCCAACTCTCTAACTATTAAATCTAATGAAAAATCTCTCAGGTTTTGGATGTAAAATGCAGTGTTCTAATGACGAAAATTGAAAGCCAAGTAGTCGCCATTACAAATTAGAGTATGGTCCATGCATAGTGAGTCGATTGTCTATCTGCACTCCCCCCAGTTAATCATACTATGGCATCTACTCTGCAAGGTTTTAAATCTTTCTATACAAACTACAACAACCTACACATTGAGTCTTGATGACTAGCATTTTATATAACATTAAAAAAAAAATATTGCAAGGAAGGAAAAGTTCAAATGAACAAACATAAAGAGTATGCATCAGTTGTATAACACACACACACACCACACACACACACACACACACACACACACACACACACACACACACACACACACACACACACACACACACACACACACACTTAACTTTCGTTTTTTAAGAATTTTAGAGTGTAAAACAAAATGTCTTGTCAACATCAAGATGAGAAATTCTCAATTTGACTGACATAATAAATAGAGCCATTTTAACAAGAGCTTTGTCTTTGGGCAGTACGTGACAAACTCCGATATGATGAAGGCGGGGTCTACTCATGGTTAATTGTCCAGTCATTGGCTAATAGATACAAATACATTAAACGCAATGACACTTGTTCGACTTCACGCAGGGCTGTATATTTCAGTTGAAACAGCGTAAATTTCACACAACGGAGCAGATCTTGGCAAAATAACTTTCCGATTTTGACAGTTTATGAATTTTAATAAGCTTCTCTTAATGAATTAGAAGAAAGGAGGTCAATATTTGACAACTTGTTTTGATGTGCAAACTAGATAGTAACATCCCACTGAAAGTCCAAGCTCTTGTTAAAACGCTCTAATTATCATCCTACTGGTCAAAAACATCCAACAATTATGAATACAATATTCCACCTATGCAATAATTCCTTTATAGCCCATTGCATTGATTAATACTTGTAGTTTGTCCTTTGTAACCCTTTTACATTTAATTTTTGTACTCTGGATACTTGCAACCTTTTTATTCAAAAGGTTGCTGGAATAAATCAACAATTTTGCAGGTACCCTTAAATTTGACCTATGGTAAATGAATTGGTGGACATCACAGTACTGGTAGTACTGGTAGTTGTACAATAAGCAGATTGACCTACCAGTCGGAACTCCTTGATGCCACAGACATAGTAAGGGTTGTCCAGTCTGGGATTCTCCAGGTACACTGTGTCTACAATAAATAAGGACCTACTTATTACATAAACCATATAAATCATATTGTCAGCTTACTTTGTCATGTACAAATATATATCAATCCTTCAAGTGTCAAAACTTTTTATAAAATCAGAAGCAATCCTTTCTGGTGTCAATTATTGATAATTGTCAATGAAATACAGTACATTACAAAACCTACTTTGAAACATAAAGTTAACAGGAACTGATCAAAGAACAGATAATATATCAACGTTTCACCTGAATCAGCAAGAAACCTCAAGCCTAAAACAAATCATACAAACCCCCCACCCCACCCCCATCAGAGACAAAACAGTGTTACAAACCCCCCTGTCTGTATGTCACCCCGCTCTCTGCCGTGTACGAGGAGATCTGATCGCCCACTTTAGTGAGGAACCCAGAGGCCTGCCATTTTGATCCCTTCCTGCCCTTCCTGATGGGGATTACGACCGGGGAGGGCTGTGGAAGAGGAGGTAAATCATCGCTGGTCTTCTTCACATCGCTCTCTTCTTCATCCTCACATTTGATTTTCATCTCCTTCATTTTTATGAAGAAAAAAAATTATAATGACAGTTAACCAAGTTTAAGCTTCAGTTGATCCTCAGTGACAATTGGTGGAATATACAGTAGAAATAAATCAAGTGTGACCCGCACTCTCTCGATATACAGTACTAGGTAAACGCATTCTGACAATCATGAAGATTTAGTGCTTCTCCTTGCTTAAATTCTTAATTAGAATAAACCTTTTAATAATAGACAATGACATTATCATAATTTGATTGTTCACAGCTCTGCTCATTTCTATGTCATCAAAACACCACGGTACCAATCTATTCAATCATATATTAGGTATTATAAATGTGATAATCAACATTTAGACTGGCTCTCACCTGCCTTTACAAAATAAACGAGATTTTTATCTTGTTAACATATGTCATACATACCGGTAATCATACTACAGTTACTCATTTCTACTGTGCAACTGCAGAGTACTTCAAGTTTTATATACATTAAACAAATGTCTAAACAAAAAAAAATCAAAAATCAGGAATTTCCCATTTAAATCTTTTAAATACATAATTGTCAAAATTCAGTGAGCAAATTTAAATCAAGTAATGACCCCATTCTTCAACACTATTGTGGATAAATATCAGTAGGAAATTAAGTCTTCCTATAAGTTTAGCTGACCCCGCCTATGTCTTTGAAATTAGGTTAGAAACAATTCATTTCTCTACCTAGGTGTCTGACTACCTTCATTACATTATATTTCCTCTCCATTGATTAAAGCCTCACTGACTGACATATGTAACACACACAGTGACTGTGACATATGATACACACAGTAAACAAATGTAATCATGTCCAGTTTCCAGCAATCAGAGGCTGTATCAGTACAAAGTACACAGAGATATTAATCTTTTGTTGCCCACACAAGAGAGAATTTAATTTTGGAGAATGAACAATAAGATATACTCCAGATTGATTAAAAATGCTTTGACTTGAGTGGCTTTCTGTATTCAACTAAATAAAAAGTAATGTTTCCTTCACCTTAAGTTTGGCATTGGAAAAGCAAGATCTGGGGTTTGAAAGTTTCAAGTCTCTGGGATAAGATGTTAAAATACTGAGGACCCCAAGGACTGATAAAGATTCATCTACGGTATGTTAAATGGCCCTGAAAGCTAAAACTTTTCATGATGACTGTATATATTATCAGTAATGTCTCCATATCAATTTGAGTGATATATTCATGTAATGGTATATAAAAAACCCAGCAAATCAATTTCTCATGTTGAGGGTTTTTTAATGTACATGTATTATCTGAGTAAATGTAAGATCGCATGAAAGAATCTCCATAACGAATCCTGGCAAAATTATTAAGCACACTTTTTTTAAAACCATGACTCTTCTGATGGATCTCTGGACATGTTCTAGTCTGCAAGATAATTTGAGCAATGGAAAACTCAGAGATTGAGAAATACTCTCTCTGCAAACTATCTATGAATAAAAATTTTTTGCACCTTTTTCACAGGCTATGCACTGATGAGTGAAGAATATAACATATGAGTACTGTATACATGGTAATTTTCGCCCCATGGTTTTTTTTTTTCGCCCTTCTACCCTTGCAAACGGTTTAGTCGTCTTAAATTCACCCAGACACAGTTGTGTTAAAAGAGAGATTATTGGAAACATTTGAATTTGTCCGCTCTTAAATTCACCTGCTGACAAGGGCAAATGGGGCAAAAATAGAACGGGAACTGTTCAGTGATCATCCCAACTAGCTAAGGTTTGAATTCTGAAGTCCTTCACCAACAATGCTTACAACTCAATAAGCATAAAAGATTCCCAAATAGGGGTAAAGCAAGACAAAAACTCTCATTAAATGCAAGAATTAAAATAGATTACTGGTAATATCATTCTTAAATATATATTTTAAAGAATTCACTTTTTATTCAAAATATCTATAGAGATGAAAATAATTCATTTTGCAGAATTAAGTCTAGACTTTATTTAAAGGGGGAAGAAAAGAGCAGCAAGTATGTTGCTGATAAAACCTTGAATACCATTGATCCACTGATGCAACAGAAAGTAATTATGGTAATATTGATACCATCAAAGAACTGATTGTATATACTGTAACAGTAACACCAGACTGTATAACATTGATACACACAAAAATTACATTGTCTTTTAAAGGAAGTCTAGCTGCCTGTAAGGGAAAAAAACAAATGCATGAAAATTCATGTTACTAGGCCTACTGTACAGTGATATCATATAGCTGACACAATTGATGGTACTATGATATTACATAACAACTTTAACAGCAACTCTTGTCCAAACGGTAAGTACCTGGAACTCTTTTACTGTGGGACTGACGCTGAAGTTGGTCGCAGGTTTACGCGGCTTTGGACTGTGAGTGCGTCCCTTACTTTTGCTGATTCCAATGCGCTCAAATTTCTCCTTCATCTTTTAAACACACTGAAAAAATGACAAAAACATTTCCCTTCAGTTTCGTGACATTATATTCTCTTCTCCATTACATTCATTTAAAGTTATCTAACATAAAAAATAAAATGGGGTGTTTATTACCTACAAGCATAACTTACCTGAAGAAAACAATCAAGAGAGAGCTATATAGGTCTGATACAGGCTATGAGAGGAATCTGTTATGCAGATGAGTGGTTTCTTGACATAATTACAATGCATCTATTCTAGTTTATTCTACTTCATTACAAAAACAAATTAAATTTCAGATATCTACATGATAGACAAAATAATCACCAATTGTCTCGTACAAGTCAATGCTCCCATTTCATCTATGAATCTCTAACCAATCAAAACATCATTTTGGAGTAGATGGCTACCAATGAACTGGGGTTTACATGATATGTATTACATTCAGGGATGGGGTAATGGTAATTTGTAATGGTAATGGAGTGTAATTAATTACAAAATTTGATGTAATTGAAAGTAATGTGTAACTGACCTATTTTTCAGTTACATGTAATGGTGTTTTAATTAATTACTTTTAAAAAACGCATGTATTTCAAATTACTTTTCAATTACTTTCAATTACAAACTGATGATTGTGTATATGAATAAGAAACCTGTCCACTATCCATTGTCCCCCACACTTCCAATAATACATAACTATAAAACAATACAAATACAAGATCAAATTAGGAGGAGTACTTAAATGCATTTAACTTTTACCAAATATACATGTAGTTTTTTTATATAAACTTTTTCACTTATTCACTATCTCACTGTCATGAGGTTCCTAAATTTATGTCAAATATGAATATCAATGTTTTTAATATTTACATTTTCATATTTATCATACAAGAAATCAGCATGGTTACTTATAGATCCAGTGAGCTCTCCATCACACAAACAGCTACATGTTATATGATAGGGGTCCTTGAGTGTTTAAGGTCTTATCCTAAGATCCACTTATTTCAATTCTTCGATTACTGGTAACACTTTACAAAGGGGGTATTGCTACTCCCTTTTTCCAGCTTACCTTTGTAAGAGAAAAGGTTCGAATTTCAACCTCTAATTCATATCTCTCTAAATGTACTGAGGATTGTAACATAAGAATGTTACTTGTATTACCTCGTATATCTAAATGATATTTGAAATAAATGACCAATGTGGTATACGTCAGTCAGCTCTTTTGCTGACTAATCATATTTAAGATAAAACTTCTTGTGTGCTTGCAAAGATGGAAATTTTAAGAAGAATTTAGACATTTCCATTCAAAAGATATGAAAATGGTCAGTTTGTGCATCAATCTCTAGCAAGACTGACCATGAGCTTCTGACATTGATCTATGTGAACTTATGATTATAATCTACCTTATTGAGATATAATGCAATTTTTCACAGATTTACAGGGCCATGCAGATCATATATACAGGTGCAGTTTATGACTTACACAATATGAAAGAGAAAAATCTAATTTATAATTGTTCCAGGGCTGATAAATTCAAAGTTGTGTTTTTTTAAAAGCCAACTTTGTAATTTGATAACACCATAATATTTTAGATAACTGGTAATGGATGTGGTTTTAACACTGCCGGCTACAAGTTATTTTGTTATTTATATGAAACATATGTTTTATCTGAAATTGGTCCCATATCTCCCATCTATGCATGCAACACCTGTACATCTGTAATTCAATCTCATTAACAAAAGATTACTTATTTTTTGGATTACGGTACATTAATTCATAATTCAGAATGAACTGACATGATGACCTCATTAAAAATGGGGCTATACCAAATTTGGTTGAAATCAGTTCAACATGATGTAAATGACACACATGAATGTTAAGAGGAAAATTTCAGTCTGAGGATTAACTTAAGTTTGCTCAGTGCACCCTTGGTTCTGCTAATGGTGGTCACAACCTGAGTAAATTTATAGCAAAAACTTTTTGTTTTACACAAAAAATGAAATTATGGTTTTAAGTTAGTGATGAATATCTATACTAACAGTGTTAACTTACATGTTCATCAGGAGAAATGATGATGATCAATGTTTTTGTAAATAAAACTTCTGATATCTTCTGTGTATATTTTTAATGGACAATTAACAGTATTCATTAAACAATCACCTGACAAATGAAACTTCAAATACCACTACTACTCTCCTCAACTTCTGTGTCACAGGTGGTGAAAAAAACCATCAAACCGGATTTGAACACAGAGCCTCTCTTATTTCATACCAGAACTATTCAGACCTAATGGTATATATGTTGACTGATTAAATTATCATATAAATAACTAGACAACATTGAGATGGTGACCATCTCAAAGGGCCCCGCTTAAATAATAGACAATAGGATGAAAAGAATTTCAGAGAATTTTGCTTTGACCTTGACCTATAACTTTGATATTTTTCCAGCTGGCATAGAACTTTTAATTTAATTCAATTCTCATTACCCCTTACATACAGGCATTTTTGTTCAACCTGAGCAAGATTTAGCAAATGGGAAATAATCTACGGTCTAAAACTAATTACAAAGAGATCTGCTATGACCTTCACATTGTCAAAGTCACTACACACCATTGACCCAAAAGCTCTGTTTATGTGAAGTATGAGCCAAATAGGGCTAAGTGGAAAGTATAATGCTCTTAAAAAAAGGATTTTTGTGTGATCCAATATGACCTCGACATTTGACCTACAAACATCATTCAAGGTTACTGCATACCCTTTGATCAAGGCACCCTGTGGGTGAAGTATGAGCCAGATTGGACCAAGAGGAGAGAAAATATGCTCCGGACAAGGATTTTTCATATAATTCTGCTATGACCTCAACCTTAAACCTAAAAACATGCTTCAAGGTCACTGCACACCCTTTACCCAAAGGCACTCTGTGGGTGAAGTATGAGCCACAATGGGCCAAGGGGATAAAAGATATGTTCCGGACAAGAGATCTCGGATGGACAGATGGATGGAAGGATGGACAGACAGATCACTATAGGGTGCCTGCAGAGCGAGGCCCTAATAATATCTATGTAGATCATCAGAAGAGACATTTATTCCGGTTTGCTTTATGTTAGTCCAAAATTAATAAAACATGAAGTTGCTTCAAAACTCTGACCATAAACTGTATCTTAAGTATATTTTTTACAAAGTATCTCATGTAACTTGTATTCAACTATTGTGCATATTTTTTGGCCTTTGAATCATATTTTTCACCAAATGAAAATATTTTTTTAATTTTCCATGCTTAAAATTATAAATATTGTATGAAAAAGTATTCCAACTTTTGTATTATAATAGAGTCATTAAATCAGTTAAATTATTCCTCATTGAATAACATATAAGCTTTATAGTTCAAATGCTGTTACTCCTATAAGAATTTCATTTTCAATGTGTAATTGAAGCAGTAAAATTTGTCTTCAGTGCCGTCTTTCATATGTCACCTGTAGCAAGAATTGAAGACTGCTATGTAACCGTAACCCACTCAATGCATGTATACCAGTATCTACCAGTATTTCTCAATGTTCTAAAACCTTATGCCTTTCATTTAAGCAATTGTACAAAAAAAATATGACATGCGTCTAAAACTTCCCATCTTTTGTTATTTGCGGTTTTAAATCTACCAAGAGGTGTAAATTTACACGAAATACAGTACGAGCATGACAGTTTCTTACACAATTCTAAAACCTATATCTCACCTTCACAATGGCCGTTCACTCGACGTTATGGTACTGCGGGTACTTCTAGACTGCTTAAAATTTTCTACATTTTCTGCCTGGCCATAACGTGGATATCAACTGAAATGAAATTTAAACCCATTAGTAAGTATGTACTATACATTTAGCTTCAGCTACATCATAGGCTATGGTACACAATCAATACATCACCACATTACTCCTCAAACCGTAATAAATGAGGTGATGTACACTGCATGATCAAAAAATAATCCCAATACATCCAAAACATCTATTGTGAGAAGCTATTAGATCATTAACAGACCTAATTAAGAGATCCAGGTAATTAAGAGCATGCTTTCTATTCCATTCTCTTAGGAGACTGTAAACAAAAAGCAGTTTTGTGCGTCTCTTCAGACTTTGACTTTATAACAATGAATGTGTCTACCTACACAATGTCTGCTTTTGATGATCTATTACTTCAATCAAAAACTGTTTGCTAATTGTGATCATTATACAATCTTCACTATCATCGACATGATCAAAGAAAACATTGGTAGATTACGGAGAGTATTCAGTGTCATATCATAAAGGGCAACGCATGTTAAGACAGGCATATTTTATTTCTAAATTTCATTTTCTGATTCATTTGAATTACCTAGCACTGCAAATGTAATATTTACCTAGCACTGCAAATGTAATCTTTAAAAACATCAATTGACAAAATTCAATTCCTAAAATAAGGAGTGAACAGAACAGAAGGTATACATGTACAAGATAAAAAATTGTTAGTTAATTCAGTTATAAAAGAATATATCTGATCAGAATATGATACTTTTTATGTGTTTGTGACAGGTATAAGACAGTGTAATAGAGTTTTAAGGTACATGATAAACACATCATTCAAACCAGTGTTAAATCTAGGATTTGAAAAGGGCATACAAAGGAGGTGCTGAAAATGGCACTTTTCTCCGCGGTGATATTTAATAAAATTATATTGCAATATTATAAAACCTTGAAAGTTTGAAACTTACTTGTACATGATGCACTTTCATGCAGACACAAGCTGTGATTATACTGATATTGTCCATTGCGACTACATGTTCATATACATCAGAATACAATTGCTGTAACATACATAGTTACCCCCTAGATGCATTAACTGACTACATTATTTTGATGATCCCAAGTCCCACAGTGTAAAAGATATGATCTAGAAAAAATCTGTGTAACTATTATAAAGGATTGCTAAAGAATTCTGAAGGTAAGTAATGATGACCTACTTTTGGATCATGATACAATTACATGTAATTTTACCTGAGATCAATCTGTTGGTTCTCTGCCCCACAGCACACAAAATGTGATTTAGACACATACAATAAGATTTATCATGAACTATACCCCCCCCCCCCCTCCCAAATCCTCATGCATTTACCTACTTTCTCCTTTCCATATTAAACTTGCACCAGTTGATCAAGTTTCATTGTAATTGGCCTCATAGTGCTTAAGTTATGACCGAGAGAGGATTTGAATCAATTTCAAAAGGAGGCCACAGCAACCTACTTTAGTGGCCCATAGAACAGCTATAGAAGACATGCATGTAAAACTCTCTATAATGCAGATGACAGAGAATGACAAGTACAACTAGTCAACTACAGAATCACAGAAGATTCTTGAAGATCCTCAATAATTTCTTCTTTTGAAGGGGTATGCCCTATGCTGTCTTTATAGTGGAAAAATTATATATTGTCAGAATTTAAAAACAATTCAGCTATAAAAATGTATTTACTATTATACTAAGCATCTTCAGAATTTTAGTTCCTTATGTCTAGCAGTCAAAGGTATTGCATTTCAGTTTATTGTGTTTGAAGGTCAAAGTTTCCAGTTTATTGGGTCAGAGGGTCAAGGTTTCCAGTTTATTGGGTCAAAGGGTCAAGGTTTACAGATCATTAATGGTCAAAAGTGTTTGATTTCATTCATTCAGTTCTTCTAGTTCACAATACTGCTCAAAGATTTCCAGCTATAGTTTAATCGGTAAACAATATTTAATGATCACGATCGAGTTTCAATATAAAGTTTTAGTTCATCATTTTCACCAAGCTCAACAGTCAGTGGTATCTGTTTAGTTTACCTGCAGATCTGTAGCTCACTGGTCTGAAAAAATTTGAATGGACGACCAGTGAGCTACAGTGCCAACCATTGAAAAAAATGTATATTTATTGCGCACAAAAAACGTGCACCGTGGTTTCTTGATTTTTTTCTCCATATATTTAAGCTGCCATATCAAAATATCACTAACCATGTGCTTCTAACATATTCTTTTACTACTTCCACAACAAAACAATCCAACATTATCCAAGGGGAAAAACAAAAGAAAAATTTTAAGTTTTCAATCTGACCTCAAGAAACCATCTACTGGCGACCCTGTATTGCTGTTGATCGAGCCACATACATCATGTACATGGTACCTACATCATGTACAAGGAGAAAAGTATATATTCTATATAAACTATCAAAATTCCTTGTTTTCAATTTTAAATTAAACTGTTACGTAGTAGTTATTTTCTAAAAATATGATTTTTATTTCTAAGAAAATGAAGACAAAGATACAAGAACTAGTCATTACTCGCCATTCATAAACGATACTCTTAAAGTTTTATGTTTTTATGTTGTATGCACTTTCCATATTTTCCAAACGTTTCTACAATTCTTTCACATACTTTAAATAATAAGTATCAAGAATTTCAGGGAAAAAAAGAGTTTCGACTCATTGTCAATGCCTATTTAAAATAATCTTCATTGTTGATGTTTGATGTGTCTTATCTGCCAAAGCAAAGGTTGCAGTGGGAGTGAAAAAGTAATCAAAGGTTTTTTTTAATCGGATATACAACGGTATGACTCATGTTGTATATACACACTCGTCGACTATCCTTAATTCACAGACCATTGGCTAGACCATTGTTTATCAAAATACCGGTTTTGTATACGATTAAAAAGTACTTATAAACCATTCCGGGAAACCTACCTTCATATGTAGCATTCCGGACCATTCGTAAACAATGAAGCTAAAAAGTGCAAGTTCACAAGTCAAAACGCACGTGGCGTTACGAGGTCGTGTCAAAATGCACCCTCTTCAACCAAGCGTGACGATACAAGTTCGCTGAACACTTGTCAGAATAAATACTACTTGCATTGCCAGAACAAGGGGGAATAAAAAATATAAAAACCAACCTCTGCGAATATTTCTCCTAATAGTTCCCGGTTTACTATCAATGAAGAATGTGACCCCTCAACCGCCTACATGCAAACAAAGAAAATCATGATTTTAAATTTCCGCCATTTGTGTCAGCTTCCTGTCATGAAACCGATTACCGAAGGTCAAGTGCGATAACTCGTGCTTTCCCTGAAAAACCAAATTGTTCGGCCATGCTAAGTGAATAAATGAAGCGCAAAAATTCAATCTGTAAATTAATAGATCTTATTTCACTATTGCTTTTAGAGTTCGGTATATCTTCTATTGCTTCTATCTTCTATTAGAAATGTTCGCGAGCAGTAGAACAATACAGGGAAACATACCGGGTCAAACACACAATGCTTTCACTGAAGAGTAACTCTTTTAAACTTCTTTCAATTCTTTGTATAAAGTCGACTGAAACCAAAATACACACATTTTTTAAGGTCTGTTATCTTTGACAATATAAACTTTTGCATTCATAACTTCACTAGTTAATGCTAAAAGTGTAACATTTTTTTTCTTCCAAAAAGTAACGTATATTAAATCGGGTCTTACAGCAAACTTTTTTCGTATACGATTGTGTTCAGATACGTGGGCTAATTACTCTCACTTTGTAAAAATGAAAAAAAAAGAAAAAAAGAAAAAAAAAAAGATCCCCAAATGCTAATATAAAAGTTCAGTGAATGTTGATTACCTAATAATTTCGGAAATTTTAACTTTCAATCTTTGTAACTTCAGCTTTAATGTTTGAAATTTCAACATAATGTTGGAATTTTCAACATTCAAAATTGTATATTTATTCCTCGAATATGCAACCTTAGTTTTGAAATTTCCATTTGATTTTAAAGTTTCGATTATAAAGTTTTCTTGTAATTATACGTATGCTTTATAATCATGATACAGGAAAACAGTGTCCCAGTCTTGTACCTCCACCCATTAATGTCTGTTTGAACTGGAAATTGTCATAAAAATAGGAAAATGATGTATTCTATCTATGTAATTCAAAAATATCTGTACACTGATTACATTTGACTCTCTGTTACACATGACTTCGAATTTTGAGTATCGAAATTCCGTCATGCATAGTTTTGCGTCAAATCAACATTAACAAACACGTTAGCAAGAGGGTGCGTTAATTAATTGGTATTTCGGAACCAAGAAAAAAAAATCCGTGCTGGTTGTTGATTTCGGTACATGTCATTGTTTTCCTGACGTTGATAAAGTTAACTTAATAAATCAATGTATTTAGTTTAATTAGAAATTAATCATTTTTATTTGTAAACAAAAGGTCAGACAAAAGTCAATCTGTGCCCATCTTCGCGGATTATATATTATAAGTTATATTATATTTATTACATATCTCAAAACTATATAGCGAGATTTATTTAGAGTTCCCCATATTCGCTACAAGAACATAGCCCAAAATAATGTACATAAGGCGATTTTCTGCGCCAAACTTGTCACACCAATTATAGCATGCATTTTACAAGCAGAAAAAAGTGATTAATTGAAAAGTCCCGATTCGGTTTTGTCAGTACCGGTATATACATACACTCAGGTGCCAAAAGTATGTCAATTTTTTTCTTTTTACTATATATATATTTCATTGAAAATCAACATTTTTCAGAGAATCGTTAAAAAGTAACGAATGGACTGATTTTTAAAAGACTTGGATTGATAAATTCAGAATTTCTCTAGCTTTTTATTTGGCATCATATTTAAATATTTTTCCAACCTCCAGTTCCTGAGATTTCATAATCACAATCCAAAGGAAGATTTTTCGGCTTGCATAAATTGTAATAGATATATAGTACAGCTCTTGAAAATATCTTTGTGTTGTGTTTGAAATATCAAATTTTACAAATGAGTTGTCAAAAAACTGTTGCAATGTATGTCAAAAAATGCAAATTGAATCTACTTTAATCAATATAAATTTCTTCAAAATCTGACAAAAAAATAACAACAGAAAACCGTTTTAGAATTAGTCTTGTTTTCAATGAAATATATAGGGAAAAAGAAAAAATTGACATACTTCTGGCACGCGAGTGTAGCTTTATAAACATGCACTGATTTCTTTCAACATATAGGAGAAACATACTCCGAACATGTTACATGTAATTCAATTATAGAATATACAATTTTGGTTTTTACTTCGATATATTACGTTATCAACAACAAAATTGTATAGAAATTACAATATCAAAGTTGAAATTACCAACTTTATTCTTGCAAATTCCATTTTTTGAAACTCTGAGACGAATGTTGAAAATTTCATTTTAAATTTATATAGAATTTCCAATTTTAAAGTTGGATTTAAAATCACATTTTTATGTTTGCTTTTTTTTTTTATGGAACTAACACGCTTCCGTTACAAGTAGGATCTCTATCGTAAGAACGTACTTTAAATTTAATTTATTATATTCATCTTACGTTACAATTAACTGAACTTTTACCCTTTTGAATATATCAAATAGACGCTACCCGTAAATATAATAAATAATATACACTACTCCTAAAAACATTTTTACATTTTGGACTTCTTCTCCAGAACCAGGGCAAAAACTTTAATTGATAAGGGCCTAAAATGGCCTCCTAAAATGATCCCCGGGGTAAGGTAGATCCATAATGGGGGGTTGACTTTTTAAATAGGAATAAATAGAAAACATCTTTAGAATCTTATTCTCCTAATCCATTTGGCCAGAAAAGCTGAAACTTGTGTGGAAGCATCCTCAGGTAGTGTAGATTCAAGTTTGTTCAAATCACGATTCCCAGGGGTAGGGTGGGGGCCATAATCAACATTGAAAAAAATAAAATTCTTCTTATTTCAAGAACTCTAGTGCTTTAATTTATCATTATTTATATGCAAGAATCCTAGAATTAGATTTTTGGAATTTAGTTTAGATTTTAAATTGTTCAAAACCATGACCCCCAAACATACTGAGGTCTCTGAAGAGGTTAAAAAATCAGCATGGGAATATATGCAAAATTTGTGAAAAAAATCTAGCCATTCTAGCCAAGGAATGCAATGCTACAATTTGTAATATTATTATGTATTAAAGCATCCTATATAGAAAAAAAATCTTTACAAATCTTCTCCTCAAACCAATTGGCCAGGAAAGTTGTAAGTTGTGTGGGAGCATCATTAGGTAGGGTATATTCAAGTTTGTTCAAATCCTGATCCCAGGGGATAGGGTTGGGCCACAATGGGGTGGGGGTTGAATGTTTACATAGGAATTTTTTTTTAAATTACAGTATTCTCAAAAACTCAAATGTTATAATATATATAGTATTACTTATATGCAAGCATATTATATATTATATATATTTGTTGATTCTCAATTGTTTAGACTGTGGCCCCTGGACAGTTCTTGGGCCACACATGGGGTTCAAAGTATGATGTAGGTTTATATTTATATGAACAGTTGTTCAAGATCTTCTTGAGAACTACATTGCTCAGTATGTGATATGACTATGAAATCATCCAGTTAGAAAAGGGGCTCAATGTTTAAGATAAGATTATCTGGAGAAAATTTAGAAAATCCTTTTATACAGGATCTTATTTTACTGCATTGTCCAGATATTTTGTATATATGACTCCATAAAGCTGATCTCACTATGGCTATTGTTGCTTAGGTGAGCGATGTTGCCAATGGGCCTCTTATTATTAGCAAATATTTACATTTTTCAGTCTTTGCCTGTGATAACACTACGTATCGATTCTTTACTATAGTCCAATAAATTCAAATGACGTATAATTGGGGTGCAAGCGGGGTTTGCTTATTTATATTCAAATATTTAATCGTACAATTGCTGAAAATAATATAAGTAATAAGGAATCATTCTTTGAATATTATGAGGTGATAATTTCGGTCGGGGCGTGATCAAATTTATCATAAAGCCCTTCGGGCTTTATTAGATTTGATCACGCCCCGACCAAAATTATCACCTCATAATACTCAAAGAATGATTCCTTATTCCTTAAATAATCACTGAAACAACCAAATGTGCTCAGTTTAGCATAGAAATATGTGGAGAAATTTGAAATTCTTTTTAAACAAGACATAACGTTACTCTACTTAATTGTCCAGATATTTTGTATTTATATTTGACTACAGGTAGATAAAGATGATTTGATGAGAGCTGTGGCTATTGTTGCTCAAGTGAGCAATGTGGCCCCTGGGCCTTTTTTTATAAAAATTATTATAAATACCTGGTATTCCTAAAAAAAATTCTGCTTAATAACCGTATTCCTGCTATGCTGGTTTACATAACAACCTTCTAACTTTTATAAGCACTTGTAGTAGCAGACATCTATTTCAGCTCGATAGGCGGGTCTATACTAGTCTAATCACAGCTCCATTAATTATGCTCATCTCAGCAAGGGTGGTCCACATGTATAGTTATATCAAACTTTGTAGAAAATATAAGACAAATTCTTTTTCGAAATTTATTCAATCAAACAATGATCACATACAAGTTCATCTAAAGACAATACGAAGAAAAGAATACGACCAAACCTAAATACATTGATTTCATGGTGAACAAAATTACGATTACTCCTGCATGTATATATAATAAACTGAAACCAAAAGCGTAAATGATTTTTAATTTGACACACATGTAATATTTTCCATGCTTATAATGATGGTGAAAATCAATATTGAATTATCGATGCAAAAATCATGTACCGGTATAAACACTTGTAATTGTTAACTTCTACGGAAATAAACATCAAACATACAATTAAAATAGCTTTATAATATGCACCAAATACAATAGATTTACTGGAATAGCTCATTTGTCACTATGTGCTGGATCAATTTAAAAAAAACAAAACTATGCCCTTTTTACCATTAGAAATGTCCAATAAGCATTAATACCCCAAAGAGACCTATTGAGAAATAATAATTGAAGAAGGTTTGAAAAAGAGGTTTCTTGGACCTGGTTTATCAAAATACAGATAGGCAGGGAGATCCAATTAATTCACCCCTTTTCCCAAACTTCATTTTCGGGGTAGCAGATACTGCCATAGTTTCTTTTCACAGACGAGACCTCAACAGGGAGTTTGAGTAGCAGGTGTATAAGAATGCCTTATTCATACTTGTAGAATTCATAGGGATTAAAGTCAACTTAATTTTGATGTAGGCAAATCTAGCAAGACCTATGTCTATGACATTGAAAACAAAGAGCAGGAGAAACTTCGATTCAGTTGCAACAGCTGCACAGGCCAAAGGAATCCTATATGCCAAGAGTGGCTTTCTAGTATATGAGAGCTTTGATAATCCTCCATTTGTTAACTTATTTTAAATCAGTTTTAAGCTTAATGTACAATATAGCAACGTTACTACATGTACATGTATAATGATCAGTATATTAATGTCTAAAGGATAGGGTTTGATGAAATAACCTTGACTCAACATTGATATTCCTTAGATAGGGTACACGTGAACATGTAACTAACCTGTCTATTAGCAGAGGACTAGACCAATAGAAACTTTTACAAGAGAATAATAAATTGGTCTGTCCATGCATGCTACCTCACTTCTGGCTACTGGGTTAACCGTTTAGATTGGTAGAGTGCTGAATTTGTAAGCCTGTGATCCAAACCCAGCAGAGGCAAAATTTGCATCTGCCAAAAGATGGAATTCAAATTGCTGTTTAAATCCCATTTTCAATTTTTACATTGCCCTTTTCTTGTATTTTAGACAAGCACATGTACAACTGTAAAATTTGTATGAAAAATATACATGTACAAGTAACAGATAAATTAACAATATCTTTAGTCAAAATGGTATTCAAAACCTTCCATGATCCCTTTGGGCAATGGCTGCCTCTATTGTTGTTGCAGCACCAGTAATTTTATTTCTTGAACAGGGTCTGTGATACCTCCCCTTTGGGATTGGTCTATCCACAGCCCACATTCTACAGTTTGTAGAGCAAGGATTGTCTTAAACATTCAGATTTCTGTACCATAACCGCTTAATCAAACTAATTGGTACATTCATTTCAAAACAATCAAAGATTAACAATGCACATTTAATAAAAAATACTACGCACTTTAAATGGCACATATCAAAAGCTAGAGTCATCACAACAGTAACTCAATCAAACTCCATACCAATTTGATATGATTATATTCAACAAACCCAAAATATACAGTTGTTTGCTGAATTTTTTGCAATAAGCCACCTCATAGTATTAGCCACAACTAAATCCAGTTTTTAAAAATCTACAAGTTCATGAATGTACTTGCTTTATAATTTGGATCAAACGATGTCTTGTTAATCTCTCATCTTCATCAGAACCATTCAATGCCTAGGTAATACATCATCAGCAAATACACAATGTATGTACATTTTCAATAATCTTCTTTGATTTCATTGGGAGAGTTCTTATTAGTGAAACATCATCAGAATAAAATACTGGTTACTTACTCTAGTACTTCACCAGATGAGAAACACTATATACGTAAGCATACAATGCAAAACCTTCCACTCTGAGCTCAGTTTCAAAAGAAACCTCAGACCTATGACCATGCATATTTATAAAAGCTAAATATTCTTGCACTGTTCATTTGTGTCAACCTACTTAGCAAGTCCAACAACTGGATACTTGTATAGGACTTTTTTAAATTAATAAATAAATCATAAACCTTAGTCCTCACAAGGTTCTCTACCTTGTATAGCTCAAACATAAACAATAGGCCAAAAAAATTAAATGTTTTGGTTCTCAGGCACCGTCGCATCTGGTCAAATGCTGTCACATTATTTTATTGTCATAATGAAAGGGGGACTAACTCAATTTTTACTGAATTATTCCCCTTTGCAAATCTTCCAATAATTACCTGCCTGCCACATTATATTTTAAATTTTTTGGCCTGAGAGCTAAGAAATTCATTTTATTAGCCATAGTCATGTCATGTGAAAAATACAAGGCAAAAAACTCTAACAGGTTTGTTTTCATCAAGAAACAGGCAAATCCCATGTCTCTGAAAACCCACAAAGCAGACTGGATATGTTTAAGCTTACCTTTGTAGGAATTTTACTTGTAGCAGTGATCAATTAATACCAAAATCTAATCAAATTCCATAACATCAAGCCACTGGTGTATTCACAAACCTATTACATGTACTCAAAATAATGTAAAAAAGAGTTTGGCTTCTTTACCAGCATTCCTCTTCAAATCTTCATTTCATTGCTCTATTGAGAACATTAAAATTTTCACATATGTGACTTATCAACCAAATAGTTCTTCATTGTAATGGCATAAAACCTTGCAGCTTTCTAAATCCAAAAGCATTATCCAAATCCAAAAGCACTCCATTAGATATTATCCAAATCCAACAGTACTCTATTGGATACTACAGGTCTCGTCCTTCTTTTTCGATTCCGGGTAGGACATTCTCTGCTCACGTCCAGACGCCGTCCTATAAGAGAAATTCTCTGATTCGGATGGACTCCTAGATGTACCAGGTAAACTTGTTGATGAAGTACTCGGGGATGACAGATAGGGATTGTTATACATCACTCCCGGACTTGGAGCAGGTTGGGGTGTACCAATACTACTGCTGGTCCCCGAGTACTGCTGACCAGGGGAGCTCTGGGCACTCTGAGAAATGTTCCCTAAAGTGCTGGAGGAGGCCTGAGCAACACCAGATGCAGTTGACTGCAAAGAGCTCAGAGAGCTTGGCCTATTCACAGGATTTGACACAGGTACAGGATTGAGTGCAGAACTGAGCTCATCATCCTTCCCTATATATGCAATCAAATGCTCTGGATAGCTCTGGTTACGGTCGAATACTACAAATATACTTGGATTAATTTCATTATCCACGCAAGAATCAAACCTTTTGTGCCCCTCCCCTGGGATGTTTGGAGGGCATGCTATGTCCTTCTCTCCCTTGGTATATCGACCAATCAGAACTCGAGCTCGGAACATCAGACGTAGCGGACCTCTGGTGTAACAGTTGCTGTATTTAGCTGTGGTAGCAAAGTATGATCCTTTGCCATACATGGTAGCATTTTTCCCACTCAACCGAAAATCAAAATTGTTTGTACAAATACCATAGCAAGTATCAATGGAATCTGTGCCGTGGAAGAGACTTTTTTCATTGACACTCTCTCCTCTCATTTCATGATCCATCTTCATATTGGTCTTCCTCCTTCAAAAAAAAAATGTAAAATGACATAGCAAAAGGTAACACTAATGCTAAATAAAAATATCGGAATAATTACAATAAATATTTACACAATCAACATTTTTCTGTGCATATGGCACTATGAATTGCACAATTGGTCTGCAAGCTTATTTACGATGATATTCACTAATGCAAATCATGGAATATACCAGCAGAGCAGCTGCAGTTCATATTGCCAAGATCACTGGGAAATGCTGTCCACTCCTTTAGTTTGCATTTCTTTTTTTATCTTTAAAGTTTTTATGAGAGCAATTGCATTTATTGAGCAAAGCATGAATAGTTGTTGAAATAGAAAGTGGGAAAGTAGGAATTTGTAAACGTTGAGCCTAAATGGACCATAAACATTAGCTTGGATAGCTCAGTGGTAAAGCCCCATACTATGAATGCAGGGGTTTCAGGTTCAAATCCCCCTCAAGCCATTTAAGGCATTTTCATAATGTAATTGGTCATTCCTCCTTGCAAAGGTAATGCATACATATCTTTGTTAAAGTGGAAGGCTACCAACATTTTATATCACAGATCATTGACTTACAGGTTACGGAGATAAATGTCTGGATATTCAGAAGTACATGTATTAATGTAACTCAAAATTTAACAAACTGACAAACAGAAAGTTTAATCGTTATTGCATTTTATATGTTTGCATATATAGGAGCATGCAAGGAAGAATGAGCAAATACATAGAGAATTAATGGCTGAACCTGAATTGAACCTGTGATCCCTTCATTTCTAAACAAAATTATCAGTGTAACATTCTACCATGTAAACATATTACATTTGGCTGTGTATTCTTTTTGGCGATTTTGGCTTGCACTAAATCAAGTACATTGCTAAATGCCATGTACTGGTATATGTGTAGAGAGTAGGTGCATCCACAAAATGTGCTAATTCAATTCAACACTAACTTCTTGAAAAATCAATTTTCGCCATATTTTGTACAAGCCAAAATTATTTAAGCATTGAGTGTTTATTTTTGGATGTCGCCAGTCCTATAACACACCAAGCGGTGCAGATAAATTGAATACCACGCGTTGTCTGCAATGCTTGGTGTGTTATAGGACCAACGACATCCAAAAATAAGCATTCAATGCTTATATTTATATTCATACTGATGTCTATTTGTATGAAATATATGTGTATCGTCGCTGTAAAGCCATTATATATGCTCTCAGTCAGGGATATGAAATATACATGGAACAGCCATATTAACATGTTATTCAGTTCGCTTCCACGACTAAAAAATAGTGCCAGTGATGTTTATATTTGTGCTCATGGCACATGAATTAGCAAAGTGTATTCATAGGAAATTGAACGTCCCAGATTTCCAATGCAAACATAAGGGGAAATATACAATGAATGTAAATATACATTTATGGATAACGGTAATAAATTAGATGGAGAAAGAAAAATCTGCGAACTTTACTTACATTTTGTACTCCTTCCAAAGACCTAAGCTCTGAATCCGATAAATATTACTGATTGTGAAGTAGTCCTCTTTCAATGTATCAAACATGGCTCCCTTCACCTCTTTGTACTCCTTACAGGATTCATCAAGTTCTACCAACTCAAAGGGGTGAGCCAAGTCCCAGGGGGCCCAGCCAGGGGGCACAGGTCCTGGAGACAACATAGGAATGAGTGGTGGGCTGAAATAAATGGATGCATACAAATATAATTTATACATGTATAGATCTAAATTATACCTCAAACCCTTATGGAAAAAGAATCAAACCAATTTCCTTTTCATTTCTGTACAATACCAACAAAATGAAAATTATTTTGAAAAAAGCCATTCCTTTGGATAAAAATTTGCAATACAGATATTCATTTTCTTGGAAATGCAAATGACTTCAATTATGTTATTAGCAGGTTAAATAAAAACTTCTATGTATCTTTATGTAAAGCAATGAAGAGAATGGAAAGATCTTTCAACTTTTGATAATAAAGATAATTTAAAAATAAAAATATCCTATACAAAGATTTTTACTATGTTTTTGCTAATAATTTTTTTTTCATTTTAGATAATAAAGATAATTTACAAATAAAAATATCGTATAAAAAGATTTTTACTATGTTTTTGCTGCGACATCTGTAATGGACACAAACACAGGCCTGCGCAGAATCTTTCGTTCCTTGCCAGTGTCCAGATTGACCTGTGTCCAATCAGCAAACTCTATTCTGTACTTAAAATTGTAGTTCTCTCTGGTGAAAAGGTAGTTTTTTTGTCCCATGACATATTTTTTCTCCAATGTGTACTGGAATTTATCCTGATAAAGAAAACCACTCAAAGAGTTTAACGAGGTGACAAACAATCTTATGAATGGACAATATCATCGTTGCAAACCACGGCCAATATGTATGATCCTCTTTATCTGGCTATGGTTGCTTGAGACAAGAATATCTTGTAGTTCATTAAAATATTGACAATGAGAGTAAAGCATAGTCGGAGATTGCATGACCTTTGATGTAACCTTTTATAATCCAAACGCAGTTTACATAAAACATGTTGGTTACCGCTGATGAGGTAACAACACACTGCATTTAGATTTTAAAACAGGGTTAAATGTGATATAACAGATGACAATGAGTTTTACAACACTTTTTGTGTTCTAGCAGCCAAGGGTAGGAGAGAGCTATGCGGACTCCAGACCGTGGCGAAAGATGATGGAGCAATACAATATGTGGAAAGAAATTCCAATTAATAAACTTGTCAATGTAGATTTCTTATTTTAGGGAAGTACTTAATTCTAAGATTTCACCATTTTGTATCAAACTCCAAGACATAAAATTGTGAGTGAAAAACTTGTGTTACAATTTCATATCATTCACAACTATCAGAAACAAGAGGCCCATGGGCCACATCGCTCACCTGAGCAACACTGGCTTTATATGGGCGTTCAAAGGATATTGTGCCATATGGCCCCTCAGTAGATTAACAAAAAATAAATATCCGAATTTTACATTTATTTTTGCATATACTTAATCTTTGACATATTTACCTTTATGGAATAACATTTTTAACGAAAATAAGATCATATGCAATATATATTATAACTAAATTTTCGGTAGGGTTTCACTACACGGTTAACTTCTAGTTCCCTTTATTTTAGCCCCCCCCCCCCCCATCACTTTATAAAGCGATCAAAATACATGAGAGCATAAAGGTACATTTTCTCACTCAACTACTTACTAGTTATTGTATTTTATTTTTTAAAAATTCCTATATGTGAAAGAAGAAAATTGTACCCCAATGCACTCAATTCCTCAAATTAAAAACATTCAAAAATTTACGTTAATTGGTCTTCTCCATTATAAATGATTGTCGTTTACCTGGCGTGAATTCGTATGACTTTTCATAAACTTACTCACTTGACTGATGAATAAACTTAACTGAAAAAAGTTGTCACATGATATGTTAAAGAGCTATAATTCTAATCAGTGTATTGACAGGCATATCGCTCTATTGTACTAAGGCCCACCCATTATTTTTATCTTTATTCAAAAACAACAAATGGCTACAAACAAAGATGATTTTCCGCTGCAATAATTTTTAAAGAACAACGATAATGCTTTTATCCTCATAATAATAATGTGTCAGAACTACGGAAAGTGTTTAAAAGACATCGTTTTTTATTTACTTGTGTTTGAAAAACTATCAAAATTGGTGTAGATTTTATATAATTCATCATATAAGAAGGGGCACCAGAAAGTAGTTACAACATACCGGTATCATCCTTTTAATTTTTCTGTACAAGTATTTAAATATGTTTAAAGCAAGACATTTCTAATGATCAACCAAAATTAAGCGTCTGACAATCATAGAATTATAAACAAGATACAGAGCTTTGTTTGAGTCATGTTTTTGTTCACACGAGTATATTCCATTCAACTTAAAATGTTTCCTATTCAGCATTTGAAATATAAACAAACTAAAGCAGGACCTCAGCTCTCTGTACAAACATAGCATTTCGAGCAAAGCTCTGTATCTTCCTTATAACACGAAGCTTGACTCTCAGATACAGTTAGTAAAAAGAAAATTTTAAACAATTAAAACAAAGGAAAAATGCACTAAAACAAAGAAAGAGCACAATTTTATATACATCATATATATACCTATATTTTTTTAGCAGCGAAAATAATCTCCGTTTAGACTGAAAATGCTGAGCATCTTAACAAAACACGTTGTATTAATCAACCTTTGTGTAGAGATCTAGTTTATCATGCGTCCAACATGGCTGCTTCAAACAAAGTGCTCGCTTGATTTTCCAAAAAGGTGTACATCGTGTACACTTTTGTAAATCAAGTGCAGTGGTGTAGCATTAACGTGTACACTTTTCTACACCTAGTCAGGGGCATGTGTTGTTGGGTGTAGAACTGAAACCAATTTGGCGGATGAATGTTATGATTGGAAACTTGACAATTGCAATTGATTTTAAGTAATATAACGGATTAGAAGTCGCATATAAATTGTCTTTAGTAAGAAAGCCATTAAATTTGAAATGCGTTTATTTGATTGCATTTAAATCAGAAAAAAGCCTCGGATTGTCGCTTAAAATCAGATTCTACAATACAAAATGTTTACACCGATGTACACTGGTGTACACCCAGTTACGCTAAATCAAGCGCGCCCAAAGATATATGAAATACCGAACCCAAAGTTGTAAACTGATTGACTTCACTCTTTCTTATTTTCGCAAATTAATCAAATTTGAAACAGAATTAGCCCATAATTTTTGCAATTTATATTTTCCTTTTCATAAGGATTATTTATGCTAAATTACCTTGAATTTGACTCAGTAGTTCTTGAGAAGAAGATTTTTTTAAATGCACCCCCCTTTTTTTTTTTACATTTTCGAGGTTTTCTCCGCTTTGAATAAAGATCGGTCTTTCATTTCTGCAATTTATATTCACCATACCATAAGGATGCTTTGTGCCACATTTGGTTGAAATTGGCCTAGTGGTTTTAGAGAAGTTCAAAATGTGAAAAGTTTACAGATGGACGGACAGACGGACAGACGGACGACGGACAAAATGGGATCAGAAAAGCTCACTTGAGCTTTCAGCTCAGGTGAGCTAAAAACAGAAGCAAAATTTTCAAATCCCCAAGGTGTGTAACTTTTGATTTTTTTTCATCTAAAACTTGTATTAAATTTACACTGAATAACTTTCAATGATTCAGAAAGGCTCGCAAACATAGCTGAAATTGTGTACACACTGAAATTATCTGATATACAGTATTCAAATTTTTGAACCTGGGAAGAAACAACCTGAGTTGCCTGCCCACTCACTGAATTGCCCAACAATGCAGAAGACATAACCAACCTTGTCAAAGAGACCCCACTGTCCAACGTCGTCCCTGAAGTACCATCTCCACTGGGTGTGGAACGATCCCGTTGTTAATGGCTTTTTCTCCTTGCCAAAGGAAGCAGTGGAAAGCCTGCGGCTGCTCAACACATCGTTGGTGTTCAGTGATTCTTCTCCATGCATTATTTCATACACCACCCCAATGTTCTCATTGAACTTCATGTGAATTCTGTACTTCCTTTCCTCATGTTCCACCTTTTAAAAATAAAGTTTTCAAACATCTTTATTGATAATAACATCTGCAACAGTGATTTTATCTGTACTTCTGTTTACATTGTTTTTGATTCTGTAAAATATATGTATTTACTACCATAGAGTCGGATATGGTTCCATGGCCATAAAAGTTAGATGATACTGTAAACGTATTACATTTGACTGTGTATTCTAATTAGCATTTTTGGCGGAATGGGGCTTCCGCTAAATCAAGTACATCGCTCAATGCCATTCACACGTGTAAAAGAATAGGAAATTCAGGAATGCGCTAAATCAATTCCACGCCAACTTGTTCAAAAACTAATTTCCGCCAAATATTGTACACACCAAATATAATACGTTTACAGTATCAGTCTCGCTAATGGAATATTAGAGCCATTTTGACAGGCCAACATCTAACAGCTGGGAATATGGCTAGTTGTGTCAAACAGCTGTTAGATGTTGGCCTGTCTATTTCATTGTTGGCCATTCTGTCATGGCTCTTTAAAATCAACAAGATATTTCCAACTCATGTGCTGTGCCTTTCTAATCTGTGCATATTTTGCTTAAAAACCAGCATCATTCTTAACTTGCTTTGATGCAAGAAGTAGATAGTGCTACATCCTCTGACAAGTCACTAATGTTCAAGCTAAGGCAAATTGAGACTTAGATGAGAAATTAACTCACCCAACTCTTAAAGCCTTATATTTGCATATCTATTGTCCTTTCTCAATATAAATCCTCATTAGCGCTAGCGCGCATCATGGAATATGCCAGCAGAGCAATTGCTATTCATAACGCCATGTTCACTAAATGACGTTGTTTATTTCTTAAGTATGAGCAAATTACTTTTTCCCAAACCATATTTTGCCTGATTCATGTATCTTCGCATAAAATTTTCATTTGTATATCACAAACTATGATCAAACATGCAAACCAAAAGAACAAACTTAAAATTACTTATTACATGTATATCTGTGACCAAGTTTGGTTACCTCTGCGTCTCCTATTTCCTCTAGGTTGCAGTAGCTTCGTTCCAGTTTCTGATTCTCTTTGTCATCAAAGCTGACCCATGTGCCAAATATTCGGATCTGCCACAGATAGGGAAGTGGCGTGTGGTGTCTGTCACATTTCTTCTCCTGACAGGATCCTGGTACCAAACTTGGACAAATGTTTTTTTTGTCAGCATCTCTTTCTAGAACACTAGTATTTGTACTGACTTTTTCAGCAACTTCTGAATAAAATAAATACAATTTTTTTTTTAAATTCAAATAGCATTATATTTACTAAATTCATTTCATTATATACATATAACTCCCTACTAGCATAGTAAACATTACTTTCATTATGTTTAAGTTATTCATGTATGTTGTATCTAATTAAAAATCCTGACATTATTGTCTGTTCAAAGGTAGAAAAATACAAACCAAAAAATGGCAACAACCCCTGACCTTGTTAGATATGAAATATTATATTGCTATAGGCACAATTTAACATGTAGCTAATATACATTTATTGCATAATTGTGAGGGAAACGCCCGAGGGAAATATGGTTTTTCTGGGGGAATAAATCTTCATATTTCCCTCACAATCATGCAATAAATTGTTTATTATACTGAAAGACAGGTGATAATTTAAAACACATTGGTTTCTAATCGTTTCTCAATTCCAGTAAAGCAATAACATAGTCAATATTTACCGGTTTCTTTCTATGACAGTTTTCTGATATAAAAAGGATTTTAAACGATTCTTATTAGAATTAATCATTTAATTACATCGTATGCTCATCCTCGGGATTTTTCATAAGCATTTAGAATGAAAACTCGAGGGGGTGGGATATGATGAAAAATATGACGATGACAGGGAAATATGAAGTTTTATTGCCCTGGCACATGATTGTCTAGAACCAATCAGATGTCACGTTATATACAATAATCATATTGAGGAATAATAATGTATCTTACTTTTCACCGCATGTTGAGAATTTTAAAAACTAAAACCTCTGTTTTCTTCTCTATCCAAATACATTTTCCATATAGAAACATCTGAGGTTTGCTCCATTTGAGGTAGGGGATTATTATTATTCGTTTAAAATAATATGCCAAAGAAAAATCAATGTGACTGCATTTTTAACACTTAGAAATGCCCCCAAAATCATGATAGTTGTCCTATTTTATTTTTCACATGTTATTTCACTATACTTACCTATCGGCTCTGACTCCTCTTCATGAGTGTTCCATCTGTTTTTCCTATCCAATCTTTTCTTAGGAAGTGTCTCAGCTATAGGTTCTGGATTAGCCACAAACTCTGGATAGTGATACACCTCTCCAACTACCTCCTCATCCCCTTCTGCATCATCTTCATCATCATCATCCTCATCATCATCAGAATCATCATCATCCTCATTTTCATCAAAATCTTCATCCTCATTACTTCCAACACTTTCAGCTGGATCTATTGTGGATTCAGTAGTATCACCAGGGGATTTTTTGGTATGTGGTTTTCTTGGCTTGTTAATGAGAAATTTAAGCAAAGCCATTTTTTCAACTGGCCACTTCTCCATTCTATAGACAGAAAGAACCCACAAGTTGTGCGGAGTACTCAGATCATGTCCCCTTGAGCAGTCAGGATCTTCACATTTGTCACGTACAAAGTTGTAACAAATGTGAAGATATGGACAATCCTCTTTATTGCATCTTCCTTTGGGGCAAATTTGAGGGTACCTGCAAAGTATTATGGTTTTTATCTCTGCATCTTTAAAAGGATTAAGACCCAACTTTGCTTTGAGTTCTCTATTATGCCCCTTTGTAAATGTATGGCCTCTTCTGCATTTAAATCCACGTTTGCACCACCCGTTTAAGAAAACGTTGCAAACATGGAAGTGATTGCATTCCTTGCGATTACATTTCTTATTTCCTCCGAACCCCATATTATCAACACACACAGTGGCATCCCTAAGATAGGGCCCTATGACAACAGGCCTACCGTTTTGTTTATAAACTGACAACCTATTCTTGGGTGTCTTCATCCAGTCATCGAAATCTGCAGGCAAGGGAGAAAACTCCTCCTTAAATTTCTGTATGCGAGCACACCCTCCTAATGTTTTCACAAGATATCTAAAGACTTTTGCTTCAGAGAAGTTCTCATCAGTCTCATCACCCAGATCAAAGGTGGCTTGCTGAGGTTTGTTTTCTGCCTCATCCTCCTCTCCTTCTTGACCCCCACTGAAATCCCTCTGAGAATTAGCACCCCTTCCTCCTCTACCTCTTCCCCTACCTCCTCTTTGATTTCTACCTCTCCTTCCTCTTCCTGACTGTGACATTTGACTGCACACACTTTCATTGTCAGAATCATCCTTCACATTTAAATCTTGTGTACTACCAGACTGTTGTAAACCTCCTCTTCCTCTTCCCCTGCCTCTCCTGTTGGCGCCTCTTCCTCTGCTGGACTGCGATACATGACTACTGTCACTGTCATTACCAGATTCATCTTCTTCTCCATCATTCCCTGGCAGTGCTTCCCCTGCTTTGGTTCCTTTCCCTCTTCTTTTCCCTCTCCCACCTCGTCTATGACCTCCCCTTTCAGACTGGGAATCATCAGCTACAGTATCTTCTTCCAGATTGCCTCTACTTTCCAGATCTTTCTCTCTCTGAGGTTTCCCACCTTGGTTTCCTTGCTTTGTTTTATTACCAGTTGGTGGCCTTTTACTCTCAACATTCACACCTGGATGGGTCAATTTCTTCAAATCTTCCATTGTATCATTGAAAATTCTCTCCATCTCTCCTCCTTCCTCTTCGGGTTTTGATTTTGGTTTGACCTTTTCTTTCTTCTCAGAAGACCCCTTATCATTTCCTTGATCTTTTTCTACAGAAGAGAATAAAATGTAATATTTAACAGTTTAAAGAAGATGTACTATACAGTTATATGATATAATTTTTATCTTCTGCGATAAAAAACTCCAATATAAAAGATCTAAACATAGAAACTGCAAAGTTTTACCTCCTGATAATTTCAAAGAATACAGAAATTAAAGTAATCAAAAGGATGCATTTTTTCCATACTGTTAACTAATGCCATTAGTATTTACTAAATTCTTCCAAGGAATTTCTGTGTACATGAATGAAATTTTTGGTTATAAATAAATCATCTCAAATTTAGTTCCATGCAATCTTTCAATTCCATTTGATGAAATAAACATAGCTGTTGTTAATAAAGAAGATATTTTGCATTTGATTCCATCCTCTTTCCAGAATTATTAAGAATGCCAATTAACAGTAATAGGGTAAAGTTTTTATTAGTAAATATACTAAAATGCTATATTTTTTCTAAGATGGATCTTTTTTCTATTTTTAATTGAGAAAAAAGTACTTTACATGACAATGCTACAGTACACAAATGCATTCAATATTTATCTAATACAGGAAACATGCATTGTCAATCTTTTGTTTTTTAGTTTATATTGTTAAAAATTGGCAATATCTTTGTGTTGTTGCATTAAGGGGGCAATATATGACAATGCATAACAACAGAGTATGATAAATGCCTAAACCTTTAACACATATAATGTTGAACAAATCCTTCAAGGCGAATTCTGCTGCTTGTTTCTTTGCTTCTTTCTTTGTCACCCCATAGCCTTCAAATAGTCTGCCCCCTACTTCCACAATCATGCACACAAAGTCATTGTTGGTAGGTTGTTCTTGGTACTTCAGCCCTGGCTTCAAATCATTCAGTTGCACCACTGGATGCTTCGACACAAACTTAGCTGACCCTGTAATAGTCATAACATGATGTGTTTGTGAAGTTCTTTGACCCATATCAGTGTTAATTTTACAAATCTAATCCTCCGTACGTTTAGTCAAGAGATTTTTCTATCTTGTATGCACTTTGTATACTCTATCATTAAATTTCTGTTAGTTACTTACAGCTTTTAACATTCAAAGCTAATTTAAACATTTGGTAAAACATAACATGTCAATATAAAATGTGGCTATGTGTGTTAAAACATGAAATAATTCAGTGGACATGTTAGTCAGAAGTTATCTTTCATTTCGTATTTTTAAAGACATCATAAATCCAAACCAGACCTGCTAAGGAGTCGTGTCTTGGTGCTGAGGAGTCGTGTCTTGGTGCTGAGGAGTCGTGTCTTGGTGGCTGTGTCGGTGGTTGTTGTGGCAATGACATCGGGTGTGGTGGCAGTGTCATCAGTGGTGCTCGTACACCGGGGGCATTTGGTGGTGGATAGTTTGGCTGCATTCCAGGATAAATCTGTTGTTGTCCTGGATAGTTGCCCACTCCCCCTTGCAGGTATGGAGGTAACGGCACATTAGTTTGGGGAACTCCTGTCTGCCAATTGGGTGGATTGCCAAGTAGAGACATCTGAGAATTGTCAAAACTGAAGTTCTGTCCTGGGAATAAATTTGGTTGACTTCCATACCTATTTCCTTGACCTATTTATGCAATACAGAAAATACATGATGATGTATTATATTAATATCAGTACTGGCCTAAGACCAATTCTCAGCAAGTATCATTTCTCTCCAGTGCATTGTCATTTTTTCAAAACAAAATTTGATATGAAAAATGACATAATAATGCACTGGCAAGAAATGGTACTTGGCGAGAATTTGTCTTATGCCTGTAGAGATATTTATAAAATTGATCATGATATGAATTGAGCACAACTTTTAATTACTATTAGTATCATTAAGATATTAACATGAAGAATTCATATTAATTTTTTGAAAATTGGAAGGTCTAATAAAATTATTAAAAGTTTCTCTTAATAGAAATAATCCAATGTGTTTTCAAATCAAATTTTTTCATATATTTATATTAGGTAGATATAAATCTGCCCTGTTATTATCAAGTTATATCAACTGGCTACAATTAATCTCATGTTATTTGATGCCTTTCACAGGATGTTGTTGACTCAGACCACATTTTAAAAAATACAATGAATTGAAGCATTTTATACAAAGAGGCCTCATACAGAATTTTGTTTATTTCACACAGAAACCTCTAAACCTTTTAAAGAGACGTACCACTTTGGAGACCCGCCTGACCCCTTTGGTTACCCCGTTGTCCACCTGATTGCCCTCTTGGGTTCTGACTCCCCCCTTGCTGCCCCCCTCGACCACCTTGCTGCCCTCCTCTGACATTTCCTCCTCTCCCAGACTGTCCGCCCCGACCCTCTCCCTGGGACCCACCCCTGGGCTTTCCATGACCACCACCCCTACCACCTCTTCCTTTGTTGTCACTCATATTCTGAAAAGCAAAAAACAACTTTGGTTTTAATTGTAATTTAAGCTTAATAACACAATATAAATATCATCAGTATATATAAAATATAGATAATCTGTCTGCAGTACTCTATAAAGTTTGCAAATTAGTCCTTGTGTTTTTTTATTAACCAATTTCATCACAGTTCTCTGAACTTATCCTGGGCTAGAATAAAGAAATAGTAGTTTTTATCACTGGTTACTTGTCAACCAGAATTTAAATAGCACAAATAGTTCAAATGATAAATCAATTAATCTATTTTTTCTCCCTGTATTTTTAATTTGCTATTTTTAATTTCCAGACATTTCATAATCACAATAGACCATGCAAAACTACATTAATAATTGTGTACTTACTAAAAGTTTGGAAATTTCATTGACAAGTATTTACTTCTGAAAATATTTTTTGTAAATAAATTTAATGCATTTGGAAAAAAATGGATGTATGGAAAGACTTTTAGCCCAAAGGGCAAGTGCTCTTCACAAAACCCAGCTAGCCTAAATTAAAAGTTTACCGATACTAGTCCCAGACCATCAGAACATCAGACCATCAATTATTCCAAGCCCTGTAATATAAAAAAAATCAAATGACTGAAAAAATTAAAGGACATAAAAACAACTTTTTTTGAAGATATATATATAACAAGAGGCCCATGGGCCACATCGCTCACCTGAGGAACAATAGGTATGATAAAATCAGCTTAATGGAGTCATAATACAAACTATCTGGACAATGTAGTATAATACATGTAGATCCTGTATAAATAAAAATCAGTTTTTTCCACTGGATATTCTTATGTTTATTATCATTAGTCCTTTTCTAACAGGATGATTTTATAGTAATATAACATGTTGAGCATTGCAGCTCTCAAAAAGATCCTAAACAATTGTTTATATGTGGGATATAAACCTACATCAAACTCTGAACCCCTTGGGAGACCCAATCGTCCAGGAATCATCCAGAAGCCAAAATCTAAACAATATTAAATAATCACCTGGCTGATTTGTTTCTGAGAAGAAGATTTTTAAAGATTTACTCTTAATATTCCTATGTAAAAATTCCACCCCCATTGTGGCCCCACTCTACCCCCAGGAATCATGATTTTTACAATTTTGAATCTACACGACCTGAGGATGCTTCCAAACAAGTCTCAGTTTTCCTGGCTTATTAGTTTCTGAGAAGACGATTTTTAAAGATTTACTTTATATATTCCGATATGGAAATTCGATCCCCAATTGTGGCCCCACTCTACCCCTGGGGGTAATGATTTTCACAACTTTGAATATACACTACCTGAGAATGCTTCCACACAAGTTTCAGCTTTCCTGGCTAA